>BSBM01000402.1:1487500-2002500 GCA_027924585.1 Larix kaempferi | reverse complement strand
AGGTTGATGACGATGATGATGACGATGACAACGATGATGAGGATGAAGATGACTATGATGATGATAATGAAGATGATGATGATGAAGATGAGGATGATGATGAAGATGAGGATGATGACGACGATGAGGACGATGATGAATATGATGATGATTATGATGATGATGATGACGATGAATATGATGATGATGATGATGACCATGAACATGATGGTGATGAAGATGACAACGATGATGGTGAAAATGATGAAGATGATGACACCGATAAGGGTTAGGGGTTAATATTTATTTGAATAGACACTTTATAGGTTAGAATTGCTTGGTTAGGATTATAGGGGTTAAGGGATATATATCATTATGTGTTAGTATTTAGGAGTCCTAGGGGATATACTAGTTTAGGATTATAGTGGGACAAGAGTTATGGTGTTTAGTTGTACTAGGGACTAGGGATTGCAGTGGGTAGGGACTAATGGTCAATGGTTTGGGGATTGAGATATAGGGGCCATGGATTTAGGGTTACAAGGATGAATATTTATATGTACATGAGGATAATGTGAGTTAGTGATTTTGTGTAATAGTATATCTCCTAACCCTTGTGGTGACATAGAGGGGGGTGGGGTTATAGAGAGGGGGGGTCCCAAACTTAGAGGCAATCTCATCTTATTCAACAAAAATAGTGAATGAAAATAGTTTGGAACTTTTATGTCTAGGAATGGAAATTAGATTTTATAGAGATAGAATCAACGCATGCACGCATCTGCATGTGCACGCATAGAAATGCGTGTGCACATCTACACGTGCTCTCATTTGCACGCACGCATGTCTGGATTCAATTTGTTTTTGGCACCCTTGCAGGTTTGGTATTAGCTTCGGATTTTCAAACCTTGAGGCTTGGTCTGATTTATGGAAGAACACATAAAATGTTGTAACTTCATCTTTTTCACGCTTAGTTCATCATATGCTTCACGAGTGCACTATTGATGAAATTGCACATGCTTGTCGAGCTCTGTGTGCATATTCTAAATATATATATTTTTTAATAGATCTGTTGTTGTTTTCTATATTTTTAATTCATTTTTAACTGCACTCATGTCAAATTTGTAAAAAACATAGGTCATTTATTTGGCCTATAACTTTTGATTGGCTTACATATTTTGAAAACAGAAAACAACTCGCACAAGATTACAACAATACTTACAAGCTAAAAAAAAAAGTTGATTGATTATGTTCAGACCATGATATGGTGGACCAACACTCGACCATGTCGTTTTAAGGCTTCACTGAATTTCGTAATTTTAAAAACATATAAAATTAATTTTTAAAATTTTGGAAAAATAGTCCCGCACAAGATTTGTCTGTTGCCTACTCCTCTACATATTTTTTTCCTCATAAATTGACAATTTATATAACAAATCCGTGGATTAACACAAACATCTCCATTATGCTTTAAAGAAAAAATAACATACCAATCTTAAAATAATGACATTTTGGGGTGGTTATACGACATTTCCTAAAATAAAAGTTATATATTCCGGAAGGTGATCTGTTTTTCTACGTTTCATCTTTTTACACCTAATTCGAAAAAGTTTTGTAGGTACCTCTAATTGCACCGAGTGAAACCAGGTGCTCTACAGCCCAGTAAGGGGGAGATCTTCTAAGGCCATGTACCGTTACATCTAATAAAACGTAAAAATGTAGGGTTACATCTAATAAAACGTAAAAGGTGGTTGCACGTAAAAATAAGTAAAAAGAAGTAAGTAAAGTAAAGTAAAGTAAAGTAAAGTAAAAGAAGTAAAGTAAAAAGAAGCAAGTAAAGTAAAGTAAAGTAAAAAGAAGTAACGTAAAGTAAAGTAAGCATGGGGGAGATGTTGTAACGTTTGTGATAAAAAAATTCATGTCGGCTCATAAAATAAAATATTATGAAAATTAATTAAAAAATAGATGTTCGTTTATAAAATAAAAACTTAAAACTTAAACACAATCTATCAATCAAGAGAGATCAAGTTTCTTGAGTTTAAATTTAAAAAAAGAAATACACCTCAAGAAATTGGATCCCTCTCGGTGCTTGATAGATAAGGGTTTAAGATGGATCTATGCTGGTAATTAATTTTAATGATAATATTTTTGTTTTTCGAACATGCCATTGCAACTAACGTGTCATAATTGGGTATCATTACCTTGCACTAGCCCTGTAGCTCTTTATAGCGAGGTCCATCCTTGCGACGTTCAAGAAATTGGAATAGTTTGAAAAATAAAAGCAGGCGTAGGCGGTAACCCATCCCCCGTAACTAAGGCATATTTAAGATGGGCGTACACATTTTCTATGAGGCATTTAACCAGCAAGTCAAGTCTGACACTTGTGCTTACGTTTTCCAGCCACCCTCTTTTAGAAAGAGAAATACAAGGTAAACATCAGCAAATTAAAACCAATCATATATCAAATAAATGCTTTTTTTAAAATTTTATTTAATATATAATATTGAGTACATTGTTGAAACATTGTAAAATGTAAAAATTAAAAATTTATAGCTTATGGAGTCAGATTAATAAAAGTTTTGCCATATATACATATCCCCTTCGATGACATAATAATCCAAATCACCTTTCTTCTCAATGTATTACAAAAGCTATTACTACCTTTTTTCTTAATTGTGTGGGAATAAAAGTATTTGCAACAATTTATTATGGACTTGCGAGTTTGTTTCATTCTTAAATCGTCTCTTTTATCATATACATCGTTGTAAACTCTTTTAATTATAGGGATATGATATGTTTATTTGCAACAACTTATTATGGACTTCCGAGTTTGTTTCATTCTTAAATCGTCTCCTTTATCATATACATCGTTGTAAACTCTTTTAAATATAAGGATGTGATATGTTTATTTATCGTAAGATTTTTATAAAGTTCCTCTCTAAATTTTGGTCCATTGGAATTGGCACCAAGTTCTTCATTTATATATAAACAAAGAATTTTCAAATACTTTCGTAAACAAAGAAATTGAGTGAAGAAGGGCAGTATTATTGTATTTTCTCTCTTTATTTTTTATTTTATACAAAAACTTTGAACACCGTTTCTTATTTCGTTTTGAGTTTTTGGTAACATAGACTTGGAGAGGTTGTCTCGTTTCAGTGGAGATTTGGAGAATGCTATTATGGATAGGCGTTTATATTTTAGAATTTGGTGTGGACTATCATTTATGTTTTTCCTAAATTGAAGGAGGATGGAACAAATGTAGTGATCAAGATTGATTTTATGGCCGTCGTTCAAAATTCAAAATAAACGATTATTAAAAAAAATTAAAAAATATCCTGTAGCTGATGCATGGATAACAATAGATAGTGACAGAAAATCCATTTAACTAAAGAGGATAACAGGTAGCTGAGAGATAGAGAACAGATGATTCAAGTAACATATAACTTGTTCAACTTGTGACCTGGTGGCGTTGTGTTCATCGACCATAAGTTAAGTGGTTGTACCCATAAAAAATGATGGTTTCGACACAATAGACAATACAGACTTCTTTGTTTTTCTTGACGGCAAGCATGAAATATAAACTGTATAGGAAAAATGGCCCATGACCAGCATTTTACCCAGCAAACTCCATCCCGGGTTGTGCTAGTATAGTCTATACTTTTGTTGGAATCGGTTTGAATTTGCCTTTTTAGTTGGCCTAGGGCGTGCTTTCCTTTTGGCGGAATTTATGGTGTACATGTTTAAAAAAAAAAGTGATCGGTTTTAAAGCAAAAGTATTATCTAGCGTCAAGTTCTAGGGTTTTAAGATGTCAGGGAACGTGTTTTATGGCATTGCAAGTGGAAACACATCTTTCCAATCCACTTTGCTGTCAATGCATTCGCAATTTGCAACTCAAATTTTCTAATGAGCCTTTTCTCATTTTTCTTCCAAACTTCAACCACAGTATTGACTATAGGATTCACCTTTCCAATCTTTGATCTTGTTCTTGCTACAGTGCAGATTCTGAAGCCCGCACACATATCACTTTGACAGCTAGTTAAATCCTTCATATTTTCTTGCCGGTGCGGACAGCTAAAAATCTTCTTCACCGACGAACTGGTAAAAGACAGATTTTGCAAAACGTGAAGTAAGAGCAAGAACAATGTTCTGTTACTAACTCTTCCTTCTCGCTTGGTTTCTCTCACTCTAGAACCTGAGAGCTTCACACACGGTCGAAATCAAATCAATTTTTACAAGCCCGGGCCCGGCCATGAGGCTAAAAGATTATTCCAGTGCTGTAAAGTATAGACACATTTCGGTAAAGTGATAGCTACATTTCACTGTAAAACTAACATTTTGATTCACATCATTTTCCAGTATGGTATGGTGTTGACTGTTGTCGCGCATGGCGTCTGTGATTATAAATCAGCGTACACTTTCCTCAACTAACTGCGAATAGTTTTCTACGTCTTTGAATATGTGCAATGATATATATTCTGAATTTTGTTACGCTGTGACGTGTGTATAACGTAGGTAGGGGTAATCTTATGCACCATCCTTGACTCTTCATAGATCAGTTTTATTTTTAAAATGGCTTCCACCCTCACCTCGTCAATTGAATTGAAGAGATGATAGGTTGTGACTCTTAGTTACCAAATTCCTTTTTTTTTTCAAATGAAGTTACCTGCAAATTCCTTATCACTGCCTGGTAGACTATAACTTCCATGTTATGCATGGTTTCATTTTTTTTAGGTTATCTAGATGTTCAATCATGTGTACAGTTTGTTTAATGTTTTGTCTTGTCTAGAATGTTACTTTATTTGAAAATATTTATATCTATAAGTGTTTATATTTTAGGATTTGAGATACAGTAGCATCTATATTTGAGATGCAGTAGCATCTATGTATGGTTTCATTTTTTTTAGGTTATCTAGATGTTCAATCATGTGTACAGTTTGTTTAATGTTTTGTCTTATATAGAATGTTACTTTATTTAAAAATATTTATATCTATAAGTGTTTATATTTTAGGATTTGAGATGCAGTAGCATCTATATTTTTTCTATATTGTATAATAATGAGACAAATAATTTATTACTTATTTGTGACATTTAACTTGTGTAATTTTGTATTGAACATATTATACCTACCTCCTACCTCTGTATATTTTAGAAATTGGAGTGAGGTTTTGACATTTTGATTCTATCATTGCCTTTGTTAATCCATAGATCAAACCTATGATCTTTGATATGAAATGTTCCATCTAAAATCTATCTTCTCAATTATTCTATGAGACTTGAGTTTTGGTAATATAAAAATTACATTTATTAAAAATGTGTCTAACTTTTTACAATATCTTATAATTGTAAATGCAAGTATAATATATATATTTTAATGATTCTAGCAACAACCATATTAATAATATTAATGAGTCCGAATAAGTAGATAGGATTTATGTTAATAGCATTTTTTAATTAAACAATATTATTATTTTATAATAATTAATTAAATTGAATAAATATAAAATAATTGAATTGGTATTATTGTTATTTAGTTAATAATAATATTAATTATTATTTAATTAAACACCATTATTGTTTTATAATAAGTAATTAAATAAAATAATTTAATTAGTAATATTGTTATTTGGTTACTAAAAATATTAATTAATTAATAGCTATTATTATTATTGTTATTTTTTTCGGTGAAAAAAAAACTGTACTTTTGTTATTTCTGTGAAATTAAAAAGAACATAGCACATAGCCAAGATTAAACCTAGACTCATGCGACTCATGAGATAGGCTTAGTGAGAGAAACTAATATACTTCTGTATTTTTGTGATTTCTGTGAAATCAAAAAGTACATAGCACATAGCCAAGATTAAACCTAGACTCATGCGACTCATGAGGCAGGCCTAGTCAGAGAAACTAATATACTTCTGAAAAAAGAGGAATTCAAAGAACCAGAAAGAACAAGGTATTCATCCACCCATTCTTCCTATTAAAGAACCCCAGGATCTCCATCGATTGCTTCTTTGGACAATGTGTCTCCAACATCATTGTTTTCTTTATAGGTGTGTTCAATACAAAGATTATGAAACCTGTTCAACATGTCAGAAATTCTAAGGCACAAGTGATGTAAAGGCATTTTCAAGATGAACAAGTTTGTTGGCCCATTTTATAATTACCAAAGAGTCACCAAAAATCCTTAGAGAACCCAAACCACATAGTAAAGCCACTTTTAAGACACCCCAAAGTCACAAAACTTCTGCCTTCGTATTTGTACCTGGGCTACAAACAAGACGAAATTTAAGAATGAGGACCTTTCCGCGTCTGAGTGTAAATTATGCTCCACACATTTACCAAAGTCTTCAAGATTTAATTTACACACTCGCTTAGGATTTCATTTTCCTATAACATCTTTTGAATATAAGTGAAACAATTCCAAAAAGAAAACAAGGTCATAAAGTCCAAGCCAATATTCAAAGCACAATTGTAAAATTTCTATGCTTTTGTAACCAAATTTGATAAACACATTCAAAGTCTTAATCATAAGCTTCAAACATATCATCTTTTAGAATAAGCAATTTCTAAATATTATAATATTTTACATAAAAAGAATTAAGAAAAGTGAAAAGTGAGGTAAACAAAATGATTTTACAACTTTTATTAAGGGTTAAAATTGAATGTCTATATTTAGCATAGAAACCGTCATTTTTTATTGGTAAGATTTTTACCAAATTCCTACATTTAGTCTCTTATTAAAAGTGTATATTAATATAACCATATTGTATAGTGGCTATCAACCCTTTTATATTTATGTGTTATCATTCAATTTTAATATACAAATTTTACTTAACATATATTAAAAAAGTTTATATTCTGAATTTTTAAAATAAAAATAAATTAATAATTTAAAGTTTTTAATAAAAATAATTAATAATTCTTATGTATCACAAATATATAATATTTATGTCTGTTTTCTCTTAAAAAAATCATAAACTCAAATTAGAATATTATAATAAATTGTTTACTATTATTTGTGAGAACTTTTAATTAGATATGATCTTAAAATTAGAATATTACAATAAATTGTAAAAATATTGATTTACTATCTATTTTTTAATTCTACCCTTTTACGTTTATGTGTCATCATTCCATTTTAATCATCAAATTTGACTTAGTATATATCAAAACAAAATTATGTTTTAATTTTTTTAAATAAAAAATAAATCAATAATTTGAAATTTTCAATAAATAATTAATAACAATTATATATGTCAAAAAGATATAGTTAAGAGAATATATTTCTTCTTAACAAATCAAAAATTCAAATGATAAAAATATAGAGTATACAAATAGTTTAAAATTATACCAAATCTTCGTATCGATATTCAGTAATCACAAATGCTATCTTATTCATAAATAAATAACTGTGTCTCTTTGAGCTCGACGTTTATTCGCTCGCCGAGTCCTTCAATAAAGAAAATTCGTCCCTGCAGTTGTCAAGGGCGGCTGCTGTGTGGATTGATAAAAGGCGGCCCATAAAATCAGACAGCGATTGGGGCCACACAGAGAATTTTGGGTTACGATTATGAAGACTCGGACTAATATTCATTGATTGATCAATCACAGAAACATTCCATATCGGACTAATATGAAGACTCGGACTAATATTGGAGTTGTCCTTCCTTTACGTAATCGGATGCCATCAGTCTTCTTCATCGCCAGCACAGATTTGAGTACCTAAACGTTCTACACATCGTTACGAGTTAGCATTTTGTTTTTCGCGGAACAAGGGGACATACCTCACCATCCAGTCAATTCATGTTGGTTGGAATTTTATGTTTAATTGGACCGTCAGTATTTTCCAGAAATCTCCATCTGCGCGTCCAGACTATGCAAGTATTTTCCAGAAATCCCCATCTGCGCGTACAGACTATGCAAGTCTTGGTTCTTGTTTGGGCTCAGATTCTTCTTCCGCGTGTTATATGATGTCATTCATAGATCGAATTGATAAACAAATGAGAGATCTCTCATTCATAGATCGAATTGATAAACAAATGAGAGATCTCTAGACAAAATAATTATGATGGGAAAATCAAGCATGCAACACGGATCCTTGCACCAAGAACCATGGATGATGGGTATTCTGCAGAAAGGATTACTCTGTTTTCTCATTCCAATGTTGAGAATTTACATCGTTGTTTCATGCATTTTCACATCTGTTTTTTGCGAAGCCGGTTGTTCGAATCAAGAAAAGCAATCTCTCTTGGCTTTTAAAAGCGGTTTGCATGATCCTGTGGGGTGTTTGGTTTCTTGGAGTGTTTCAGTGAGCTGTTGCGAGTGGGAAGGTGTCTCCTGCGACAGACAGACAGGACGTGTCGTTGCGGTCGACTTGCATTCTCGCAGTTTGAGTGGTGAATTCCGTCCTGAAGTACTGATTGAGTTGAGGGCTTTAAAGTATTTGGATGTAAGCTTCAATAATTTTACAGGCCCATCTATTCCTACAAAGATGGGTCTTTTGAAAAGCTTGAAATATCTCAACCTGTCCACAACGGGATTCGCAGGTACCATTCCATGGCAGCTCGGAAATCTATCTAGCTTGACAGTACTCGATCTCTCCGACTCGGCTTCTATGTTGACAAGTCACGACCTATCATGGCTTGCAAATCTCACGGCCTTGAAAGATCTTTCTCTCAACGGAGTCAATCTCTCAGCAACATCCTCCCCATGGGGACAATCAGTAAGTCATCTTTCTCATCTCATAAATCTTAAAATGTCAAACTGTCTACTGACGGGTTCCATTCCCTGTTCCCTGAAGAACCTGACATACCTAGAAACTCTCTATCTAGATGGAAACATTTTTCAGTCCGAATTCCCTCCTTGGATAGTGAATATGACTAGTTTGGTCGCTCTGCAGTTGAACAACTATTATCTCAATGGATCGCTTCCGTATGAACTCTGTCAGATGCCTCGCCTAGAATGGATTGCCTTGGGAAATAACAAATTATCTGCTAATTTTTCCAAGATTTTTCAGGGCCCATGGAAGAGACTGACCTTTTTCCAAATGCGAAAGAGTAATTTGGAGGGTTCCATACCATCGTCTTTAGGAAATCTATCATCCCTGGCTGTGCTAGATATAAAACACAACAAATTGAAGGGAACGATTCCAGAATCATTGGGTTTCCTCCACTCGCTCACTGTACTGGACCTGGGCTACAACCAGTTGACTGGGTCTATCCCATTTTCCATAGGATCGTTGTCTAAACTGACGAATATTAGTCTTACTTACAACAATTTGAGCGGACCAATCTCAGAATCACATTTCCGTAGTCTTAACAGTCTGAAATATCTTGACCTGTCCAATAACAAATTAACCTTCAATATAACCGCCAACTGGAAACCGCCATTTCATTTATATGTGTTGAGATTATCTCATTGTCATATAGCGCGGTCGTTTCCACCTTTTCTGAAGACCCAACGTTCTATGATGATACTGGAGATGTCCAATAACACTCTCACAGGAAAAATCCCTTCATGGCTGTGGAGTCTACCCAAGCTGGAGAAGTTACTTCTATCGCACAATCAGTTGGAAGGGCCAATACCATCTCAGCTGTATACCTCTACCTCTTTGAAGCAGGTGGAGCTACGAGACAATCACTTGCAGGGGAATCTTCTTAATCCTGTAGGAAATTCTGTTGCAGGCTTCCCTTGGGAACTTGATCTGTCAATCAATAAGATTGCTGGTCCACTCCCCCAAGAAATCTGCACGATGTTGCGTACTTCGAATTTCTTATCTTTGGAATCGAATAAACTCCAGGGGAAGGTTCCTGATTGCATTTGTGACCAAACAGAGCATCTAGAAGCTTTGGATCTTTCAGGCAATAAGCTGAATGGGCAGTTTCCTTCCAATTTCGGTAACTGCGCTTCTCTGAAGGTTTTGAATGTAGCAGATAATCATTTCGAAGGACAGATACCGGTGGAACTAGGAAAATTGAAGAAACTTCAGGTTTTGCACATCAACGACAACAGGATAAGTGGGCATATTCCATCGTCCCTGCAAAATTGCAAGATGTTGGAAATTTTGGATTTGAGTGGAAACAGCTTATCGGGCAAAGTGCCTGATTGGATTGCGGATCTTTCGACGCTCCGCATACTCGTTCTCAGATCAAATAATTTACAAGGTGAGATTCCGACTCAGATTCGCTACCTTCAGAAACTTCAATTTCTTGACCTGGCAATGAACAATTTGTCAGGGTCGATACCACTATATCTCTCAAACTTATCAACAATGAGGAATGGAACTTTCACAAGTTCAGGGTCTACCGAACTTAGATACGGAGATTACTACAAAGAAGAAATTTACCTGGTTGTCAAGGGTCAGGAGTGGGCATATAAATACATCCTCTCGAGTGTGACTTCTTTGGATTTCTCGGCAAACAACCTTAGTGGTCACATTCCCTTCGACATGGGATATCTGAAGGGTTTACATTCTTTGAATCTATCACATAACCACCTTACAGGATACATTCCTCATGAACTTGGGGAAATGGAGAATTTAGAAGCCTTAGATATTTCGTGCAACCAGTTATTGGGAAGAATACCTGAAACATTTGCAGATCTGGACTTCCTGGGTTACTTAAACCTATCAATAAATAATCTGTCGGGGAGGATTCCAGATCTACCACATTTGCTGACATTTGAGGCGTCTTCATTCTGGGGTAATCCTGAGCTTTGTGGTCGTCAAGTCGATAAAGAATGCAAGTATCAGAGTTCTAATTCCGGAGAAGGGGAGGAGGGTGACGAAGGTGAGCACTGGTGGGAATCGTGGAAAGCTGCGATGGGTATGGGATGGGCAATTGGGTTTGGAAGTGTGATTGGAGTGTTAGCGTTAAGCAGGCGATTGAGCACAAGATATTACAAGTTTGTGGATAACATTGTGAACTTGTTTTGAATATGGGAACTGTATTTGTACCGGCCTTTTATCTGAGCAATCAGAAAAACGTGCCTTTTATCTGAGCAATCAGAAAAACGTGCAAAAAGCAATGAAACATTTCTATGTTTTGAGCATTGTAATTTGTAGATTGATTACATTTTGATATTTTAAAAATATAAATAAAATAAATTTCTAATGTTATTAGCTATTTTGATTTTGAATTAATAAGTTAAATCGTTTTAGATCCATATAACTATAATGAAATATTGATTTTTCGATATAATGTACATTATTACATTTCATGTAATTAATAACTTTAAAATTTCTGAAACTTATTCATTCACATTTGAATGGTTGGTTTTTCATTTCAAAGCATAAAAGTAGTGAATACTGTGGGGGATCAGCATTTCATTTAGAACTAATAAAAGAACTTGAAAATTGATCATTTCGTAGAGTCAGATATTTAAAATTTTTATGAATCATGAATATTGGTATGGTTTTTGCAAGTGTTGGCCTAGTTCTAAAAGAAATATTTTATCCAATTTAAATATGAACCACAATAAGGTAACAACGTTTAATATGAAATCCCCTATGTGAATATTAAGTTAGCATGCTTTATGTGGTCAATGATCAATATTACCATGTATATTGATCACGTAGGTAAGTGTTTATTAAATTTTAATATATTTTTTAATGTTAAAATACAATTTTATCGAGTTTTCTTTTAGATTAATATGTTGAACAATGTATAGATTAATTTTATCCATGTTAATATAAAACTATTGAAATTTTTAATATTAATATTTTATGTAAAAAACAATGTATGTCAATTAAAGTGGATATGAGTAAAAATAGGGTTTTTTAAATATAACAAATATGGTAACCATACATTAAATATTAATCAATTTTTTAAGTCATAAAATAATAATTTGAAAGATTATAGATTGATATTTTTGTTTCAGTAATTAATAAAGAAATAGATAGAGCAATATATGCAAAGCACCTTTAGAATTACACTATATAGGAGTTACATTATATAGGAAAAGGACTGACGATGAGGAGGGTTTTACCGCTTAGGGGTTTGCAGCAGAATGGGCTGAAAACATGGCGAATGAGACGATTCAATAAACAACCTCGACTTGGAGTCAAGATGGTTCTTCGGAATCATCCCAGTACCAGCCAAGTATAAAAAAAGTGGGAACCAATGTTCTCTACGTACGAAGGTTGGTTTTTGAAGAGTCTTCATTTGGTTATTCTTGTTTTCGGATTACTTTCTGCAGAAGCCTGGTTTTTATATGATTTGTCCTGTCTTTTCCGTATTGTTGGCCGACTCTGGCTATTTTTGTACCCATCACAGTTTAGTTGTCATCTATCTGGTGGGTGGTGCCCATTTTTTACTTTTAGCACTGGTTTGCTGTGCTTCCACATTTAGCCCTGAGTTAGATCGGTGGAGGACGTCGGGTGCTTTGTACACTTGTACTTGTTTATTTAGTCCGGCTTGATGTGGTTCACTTATTTTAGATAGGTGTCTTCTTTTTCCATTGTCATGGGTCTCAATCATATTGACTTTGGTCACGGGAATCCCACTGTGGGTTGGGCTAACTTACATCCTCCTATTGTCTCGGTGAAGGGAGGGTTACATGCATTTGGGGAGGTGGAGTCCCTTTCCCTATTCTCAAACCCTAACTCTGGAGGGGGATGGCCGGGCCATTGCAAATGTATTAAAGCGAGGAAGCGAAGGCATAACAAAACCCTAAACGTCCGTGAAGGTTTGGAGCGATTCTCTATCCTGATGGATACTAATCTGGAATGCATTGAAATGCTTTCATCCCGTTCTGTCATTGGTAGGATGGAATTTACTGTAGGAGACCAAAAAGAGGTAGTGGAATGGGTGCGAAAACAATGGATGCCCATTGTAGGTGACATGCCGAGGGTTTTACAGCTCATCAATGAATGGATTATGTTCATATTCTCAAAATCTGAACATGTGGGCATCATTTTAAAGCGATATTGGTGTTTCAAAGATGGTTCTTTTTGCTTGAAGAAATGGCATATGGCATTCGACCCTGTGAGGGAAGTCCAGAGTATCCGTCACCTCTGGTTGCTTATACATGGCTTACCTATCGAATTATGGACTGAGAATATTTTGATAGGGATTGCAAATACTTTTGGGCGGTTTGTGTAGTTGGATAACTGTTCATTATATGGCTATGATAGACGGTCTGCAAAGGTGATGGTGGCGTTTGAGATGGCTAGGGGTCTTCCGGCGGAGGTCGAACTTGAATGGGGAGACAAGATTTGGCGATAGCGACTCGATTACTTCAAGGTTCCTTTTAGGTGCTTCAAGTGCCAACAAACGGGGCATATCAGGGCTCGGTGTCCTGAGATTCGATGCACGGTTTCTCCTATCAACCCCATATCTTCGGCAGATGCTTCTGAGGATATGGTCAAATCTTACGATGCTGGGGTACGGCTAAAAGCTCCTGGTAAGTCTAACTTCCCTGTGATCTCTAGTTATCCTGAATTTTCTAGTGATGAAATGAAGGTGATTATTGATGCTGACATTACCCTTTCCAAGAAACTTGCCTCGGGAGATATTGTTTTAAATTTAGATGGGTCGGAGGTTTCTCCTTTGCCTAGTGGGTCAAACCCTGTCGAGAAGCCCAGGGTATGCCGGGACCTTTTTGGGGAGGACTCTATTGTGTCGGGGGAGACATTGCCCTTAACACCTAGCCCGAATTTGGTTTTGTCCAATTCTGTGCTGGAATCGGGTTGTGCTGAAATTGGTAATGGTGAGTCATCTAATGGAAGAGACCTGATAAACATGCGCGCTCCGGGATTGGATATCTCACTCACTGAAGATGTGACACTTTCGGGTAATGCCGCTTCTGATTCACTGGGTGGGGGGGTTTCCTTTACACCATTACCCATTTTCTCCAAAAATCTGTCATCGAACCCCCTTGTTCAATCTGTGAACTCGAAAAGATTCAGAAATGTCACCTTGAGGAAGGCACGTAGGCATGGTAAAAGGCTAGTTGATTCAGATGGGGATGAGACTGTGGGTCATATACCCATTTATGATAGAATTGTCTTGTTGAAGGGCGTATTGGGCAGTTCTTATAACATTGGGGGCCTTAGAGCATATCCCCCCTAGGCTGGGGTTCCTTAATGTCTATTTCTTCTTTAAACATCAGGGGTTTGGGAAAGGCTGTGCGGGTTAGGGCCCTTACAAACCTAATCTCTAGACTACTGAGGTGGCTATTTCCAAAATTGCTGGCATTTTAGGAGGTTGGGAAGTCATAGCTGTAAGTTCAAATGGCCTGTCGGGTGGTATGTTAGTTGCATGGGATCCTCGTTATTTCTCCTTTTTGCCTTATAGAACATTATGGGGCATTCTTATGGTCGGAATATGTAAGGCTGGGGATCTCCCTATCTCTATCATAAATTGTTACACTCCTTATAAGAACCGTGAGCGATTCTAGAATGGCTTGCAACATTCTGGCCTGCTGGATTCAAACAATTTGATTATAGCTAGCGACCTGAATTTTACCAGGCTGGCACAGGAAATTTGGGGCATCAACGCGAAGGTTGATGATATGGAAAACTACTTCTCTAATTTTTTAATCCAAAATGATCTCATTGATGTGTAAAGGGAATTGACAGCATCCACAAACGACTTGATAGATTTCTGGTAAAAGCTTCACTCTTGGAGTCGTGTGGTCGATATTGGTCATGGGTTGGCAAAATTAAAATTTCTGACCATTGGCCGATATATCTACAGCTGGATGAGGATGCTTTCCAGCAAAACTATCCATTTAAATTCGATAGCTCTTGGTTGGCTTGTGAATCCTTCAACAAGTTTGTTAAGGAGGCATGGCAGGATACAATTATTGATGGGGATTATAATCTCGTGGATTACTTATGTCATAAATTAAGGGAGCTCAAAGGCAAAGTCACATGGTGGATACATTAGAAAAAAGAACTGGACCGAAAACAATTATTAAATGTTGAGGCACAGCTACAACTTCTGTATTCGTTATTGCTGGAAACTCCCCTTGACGGTCTGAAATTTGATTGTCTTAAATAGTTGGAAGCTAAGAAGGAAAAATTATACTTAAGAGAGGAAAATGAATGGAGGCTAAAAAGTCGGGCATTATGGGTTCAATCCGGTGACAAGAACACGCGTTTTTTCCATTCATTTGCATCTAACAAACGAAATAGTAGCACCATCTGGAAAATCACTAATCATGATGGCATTGAGGTCTCAGGGGATGGGGAGCTTCATACACTGGCCAAAAAGCATTTCGGCGACATCTTCTCTGATGATAAGGAATGTGATCTGCTATCACAACTTCAGGTTGCACGAATATTTCCCAAGTTTTTTTATGACAATGAGGCTGATGACATATATCAGGAGGTTACTTCAGAAGAAATAGAAAGCACTCTTAAATATTTCGCAAAGGAAAAGAGCCCCGAGCCCGATGGTTGGCCCATGGAGCTTTTTTTACATTTTTTGACTTTATGGGTAATGACTTATTGAACATGGTTGAATATACCAGGACTCATGGTTACATCTCAGGTGCTCTGAACTCAACGTTCCTTACCTTGATTCCAAAATTTAATGATCCAAAGTCTTTTGGAGACTTCAGGCCCATTGCCTTGTGCAATCTTGCATACAAGTTGGTTTCAAAGATTATTGCTAGTCGCTTGAAACCTGTATTTTCTAGGTATATATCTCCTTAGCAATTTGGCTTCCTTTAGGACAGGCAAATTCATGATGCGGTTGGCATTACACAAGAGCTCATCCATACTGTCAAATGTAAGAAAACGAAAGCCATCCTGCTCAAAATGGATCTAGAGAAGGCATACGACCGTTTGAGTTGGGATTTCATTAGAATTGTCCTCATTCAAATTGGGGTCCTGGCACTAGCCATCAGATGGATTATGGCCTGATTAAATACTACGAATATTGTCGTCCTGGTCAATGGAGCTCCTACTTCTTTCTTCAGATGCTCCAGAGGCATCCGTCAGGGCTGCTCATTGTCGCCATTACTGTTCCTGTTGGTTATCGATGGACTTAGTAGATTGATTATGAATGCGAAGATGGAGGGAAAAATTAGAGGGGTGAAAATATCAACTGATTTATTCATTACTCATGCACTGTTCGTTGATGATGTTCTTATTGCTGGCTCAGATTCTGTGGAGGAATGGAGGGTGTATCATGGCATCATAAATATGTTTTGTAAAGCATCTGGAATGAAAGTAGCTATACACAAGTCTGCTCTGTTTGAAAACCTTGTTGGTCCGGATAAGGTGAGGAGTATTCAATCCTTCTTGCCATACGGTTTCCATAAGTTGGTTGAGGGGTTTACATATCTTGGTTTCCATCTAAAGCCAAATGGCTACCTCATTAAGGATTGGCAGTGACTTATCAAAAAGTTTGAAGCAAGAATTTCTCACTAGACTTTTCGCCTTTTATCTATTGGAGGGAAGTTAACTCTGCTAAAATCCGTCCTCACTGGAACTCCGGTTTATTGGCTCTCTCTATTACCGATGCCATGTTCTGTTCTCAATTCACTTAGAAGGATTATGTTTAATTTCTTATGGACCCGACGTTTAAAGAAAACGGGTTTCACTTTGATTGGGTGGGAGAAGATATCTCTCCCCTTTTCATTAGGCGGTTGGGGGATCAAGGATATTGCTATCTTTAGCGCTGCTCTCCATCTGAAGAACCTATGGAAGACTCTATTTGGCAAATCTCTCTGGTCGAGAGTCATTCATCAGAAGTATATTAAATCCAAGGTTTCATATTGGCTTTGGTCGCATAGGAAAGCTATGAGAGGGGCTTCATCGGTATGGTCAAGCTTCATGAATGTCTACTGTTGGTTGGCGAGCAGTATATGCTAGAGAGTGGGCAATGGACGGGAAGTGGCGGTGGGCGTGGATCCCGTCATGGGGTTAAAGGGTGATTATCAACTGTCAGATATGATGCTCAGATTTCTGAAAAATGTTGATATATATACTATGGACTCTATTGCATTGGGCAATACATAAAATTATTGGCTATCTGCTGCAGACTTACATTTTCCTGGGCATCTTGCGAATGAATGGGAAAATTATGTGCTATCACTCAATATGGAAGGTATCCGGCTCAGCGTTGAGGATGATGTTGTGATATGGGATGGAAACGAAGCTACAGGTATGGTTACCGCCGGTACTGCATATAACTATATTATTAAGAGGCGGTGTATCTTCCCAAAGTAGTGGTGGTATAAGGCTATTTGGTATTGGCATCTGCCATTAAAACTCAAGTGTTTTTTCTGGTATGTGCTTATGGATAAACTCAAAACCTGTGACAATCTTGCAACGCTGGGATGGGTAGTCCCTAATGTGTGTATATTATGCAAGAGAAATGCTGAATCGTCATACCACTGTTTTCTAGAGTGTTCATTCTCTAAAAAGCTGTGGGATATGATATATCTGCATTTTGGTATATCCCATAAGTGGGATGGCAGTAACCTTGAGGCATGTATCAAAATATGGATGAAGGACTGCAGAGATCACCCTACTCTACCTGTTTTCGCTTGCTGGGCCATTTGGTGTGGTCGAAACAAAGTAATATTTGAGAACCAATCTCTTCGCTGGAGCATACTTTTAATGTCACCCTTTTTCAGTACCTCTTATATCCAAATTTGGAAACTGTTCCTGTTAAGAGGAATATTGGATCTTTCCAGCCAACATTCAGTGACCCGGTTTTATTTTTTGACGGGGCTGCAAATTTGGGAAATTGTGGTGCTGGGGGAATTATTTTCCTTAGTTCGGTACATTTCTACAACCTCCGATTGAAATGTGGTAGAGGGACCAACATGAAGGCCGAGTTATTAGCACTGTGGTGTGTCATACATGTGGCAAATATCTTTGGGTTGGCAAGTGTAAAAATTTTCGGTGATTCAAGAGTCACCATTAAATGGGCGAGGGGGGAATATGATCTGAAGGTATTAGAGCTGGAACATTGGTGCAGCAGAATCAGGGGGGAACTGAATAGCTTTAGCAAATATACTATGGAACATATCTACAGGGAATTCAACTCGCAGGTGGACCAGCTGTCAAAGCTTGCATTAGATGGGGAAGAAGGAATTCTACAGTGGGAAGAATATTGTGAAGACTGTCTGCTCGACTTTGGCAATATGTTTTTTCTGTATTAGAGTGATTATCAAAGTGCCAATATTTCTGGTCTTTTTATTTTTTTCAGTAACATGATTACCAATAGTATGCTTTTTTAGCGGAAAAAAAAAGCTTTAGAATTATATAAATATTTGACTAATTAATAAATGAAATGAAAACTTTTTATTGAAAAAGAATGAAAAATAAAAACTTTATTATATATGAATTTTTTATAGTTAATTTATCAAAATGAATTTTCAATATTATATTAAATTCAAATTATTAGTCTTTGCCATATACTTTCGATTGGAAAGTCAATGCTCTTTGATTTGCATTAGTTTCGAAATTTTTTTAAATTATTAATATTATTTTTATAATGTTTAAAAGAAAAAATATTAATTTTATTTTCTTGAAAATAAAAATATTTATTTTATTTTTTGAAAAATGAAAATTTGTTTTTTCATTGGTGAAGGACAGTTCTGATAAGACATAAATGCCTGGAGAAGATTTTTTTTCAAAAAGATAAATCCCTGGAGGAGATAATTTAATTATCAAAAATTAAAATAAAATTAAAATAATTTAAAATTTAAAAATTTCACAATTTTACAACTCATCTGTCCTCTTACTTATACTAATTATTACGTAGGCCGTGCGAGATAATGCTATGGAGCAGCTGTCAACAACTTCAAGACAACAGAGCTCAAAATTTCTTCTTCGCTGCGTTACGTGTATACGATCGATACAAAGGCAAGAGAGACAATAAGTCTGTATGCATTAATTAATGAAGGGTGGGCCTCGAATTCAACGCGCTGGGCCGTGTGACCATGACTTCTGTGCTTAGGGCGGCTACATGTTGATGTGACCCTGCCTTTGGTTTCTTCCCATTAATAAAAGTCAGTCCCAGACTCGCAAGGCCTTTACTGAATTCAAGGTGCATTTGTTGAAAGTGAATGGTAACTAATTTTTTCTAATTATTTATGAGAGAGCAAAGGTTTATGGCTGTGATTGGTTGTTTCATTCTTAAATCGTCTCTTTTATCATATACATCGTTGTAAACTCTTTTAAATATAGGGATATGATATGTTTATTTGCAACAATTTATTATGGACTTCCATGTTTGTTTCATTCTTAAATCGTCTCTTTTATCATATACATAGTTGTAAACTCTTTTAAATATAGGGATGTGATATGTTTATTTATCCTAAGATTTTTATAAAGTTCCTCTCTAAATTTTGGTCCATTGGAATTGGCACCAAGTTCTTCATTTATATATAAACAAAGAATTTTCAAATACTTTCGTAAACAAAGAAATTGAGTGAAGAAGGGCAGTATTATTGTATTCTCTCTTAATTTTTTATTTTATACAAAACCTTTGAACACCGTTTATTATTTCGTTTTGAGTTTTTGGTAACATAGACTTGGAGAAGTTGGTCTCGTTTCAGTGGAGATTTGGAGAATGCTATTATGGATAGGCGTTTATATTTTAGAATTTGGTGTGGACTACCATTTATGTTTTTCCTAAATTGAAGGAGGATGGAACAAATGTAGTGATCAGATTGATTCTATGGCCGTTGTTCAAAATTCAAAATAAACCATTCTTAAAAAAAATTAAAACATATCCAATAGCTGATGCATGGATAACAATAGATAGTGACAGAAAATCCATTTAACTAAAGAGGATAACAGGTAGCTGAGAGATAGAGAACAGATGATTCAAGTAACATATAACTTGTTCAACTTGTGACCTGGTGGCGTTATGTTCATTGACCATAAGTTAAGTGGTTGTACCCATAAAAAATGATGGTTTCGACACAATAGACAATACAGATTTCTTTGTTTTTCTTGAGGGCAAGCATGAAATATAAATTGTACCCAGCAAACTCCATCCCGGGTTGTGCTAGTATAGTCTATACTTTTGTTGGAATCGGTTTGAATTTGCCTTTTTAGTTGGCTTAGGGCGTGCTTTCCTTTTGGGTACTCACGGAATTTATGGTGTACATGTTTAAAAAAAAAAGTGGCCGGTTTTAAAGCAAAAGTGTTATCTAGCGTCAAGTTCTAGGGTTTTAAGATGTCAGGGAACGTGTTTTATGGCATTGCAAGTGGAAACACATCTTTCCAATCCACTTTGCTGTCAATGCATTCGCAATTTGCAACTCAAATTTTCTAATGAGCCTTTTCTCATTTTTCTTCCAAACTTCAACCACAGTATTGACTATAGGATTCACCTTTCCAATCTTTGATCTTGTTCTTGCTACAGTGCAGCTTCTGAAGCCCGTACACATATCACTTTGACAGCTAGTTAAATCCTTCATATTTTCTTGCCGGTGCGGACAGCTAAAAATCTTCTTCACCGACGAACTGGTAAAAGACAGATTTTGAAAGACGTGACGTAAGAGCAAGAACAATGTTCTGTTACTAACTCTTCCTTCTCGCTTGGTTTCTCTCACTCTAGAACCTGAGAGCTTCACACACGGTCGAAATCAAATCAATTTTTACAAGCCCGGGCCCGGCCATGAGGCTAAAAGATTATTCCAGTGCGGTAAAGTATAGACACATTTCGGTAAAGCGATAGCTACATTTCACTGTAAAACTAACATATTGATTCACATGATTTTCCAGTATGGTATGGTGTTGACTGTTGTCGCGCATGGCTATGATTATAAATCATCTTACACTTTCCTCAACTAACTATGAATAGTTTCCTACGTCTTTGAATATGTGCAATGATATATATTCTGAATTTTGTTACGCTGTGACGTGTGTATAACGTAGGTAGGGGTAATCTTATGCACCATCCTGGACTCTTCATAGATCAGTTTTATTTTTGAAATGGCTTCCACCCTCACCTCGTCAATTGAATTGAAGAGATGATAGGTTGTGACTCTTAGTTACCAAATTCCTTAGTTACCAAATTCCTTATCACTGCCTGGTAGACTATAACTTCCAATGTTATGCATGGTTTCAATCAATTTTTTTTAGGTTATCCAGATGTTCAATCATGTGTATAGTTTGTTTAATGTTTTGTCTGGTTTAGAATGTTACTTTATTTGAAAATATTTATATCTATAAGTGTTTATATTTTAGGATTTGAGATGTAGTAGTATCTATATTTTTTCTATATTGTATAATAATGAGACAAATAACTTATTACTTATTTGTGACACTTAATTTGTGTAATTTTGTATTGAACATATTAGATCTACCTCCTACCTCTGTATATTTTAGAAATTGAAGTAAGGTTTTGACATTTTGATTCTATCACTGTCTTTGTTAATCCATAGATCAAACCTATGATCTTTGATATGAATTGTTCCATCTAAAATCTATCTTCTCAATTATTCTATGAGACTTGAGTTTTGGTAATATAAAAATTACATTTATTAAAAATGTATCTAACTTTTTACAATATCTTATAATTGTAAATGCAAGTATAATATATATATTTTAATTATTCTAGCAACAACCATATTAATAATATTAATGAGTCTTAATAAGTAGATAGGATTTATGTTAATAGTATTTTTTAATTAAACAATATTCTTATTTTATAATAATTAATTAAATTGAATAAATATAAAATAATTGAATTAGTATTATTGTTATTTAGTTAATAATAATATTAATTTATTAATTATTATTTAATTAAAAAATATTAATAGATTAATAATTTATTATTTAATTAAACACTACTATTGTTTTATAATAAGTAATTAAATAAAATAATTTAATTAGTAATATTGTTATTTGGTTAATAAAAATATTAATTAATTAATAACTATTATTATTATTGTTATTTTTTTTGGTGAAAAAAAAATTGTACTTTTGTTGTTATTTCTGTGAAATTAAAAAGAACATAGCACATAGCCAAGATTAAACCTAGACTCATGCGACTCATGAGACAGGCCTAGTCAGAGAAACTAATATACTTCTGTACTTTTGTTATTTTTGTGAAATCAAAAAGTACATAGCACATAGCCAAGATTAAACCTAGACTCATGAGACAGGCCTAGTCAAAGAAACTAATGTACTTCTGAAAAAATAGGAACTCAAAGAACCACAAAGAACAAGGTATTCATCCACCCATTCTTCCTAGTAAAGAATCCCAGGATCTCAATCGATTGCTTCTTTGGATGATGGGTCTGCAACATCATTGTTTTCTCTATAGGTGTGTTCAATACAAAGATTATGAAACCTGTTCAACATGTCAAAAATTCTAAGGCACAAGTGATGTAGTAAGGCATTTTCAAGATGAACAAGTTTGTTGGCCTATTTTATAATTACCAAAGAGTCACCAAAAATCCTTAGAGAACCCAAGCCACATAGTAAAGCCACTTTTAAGACAACCCAAAGTCACAAAACTTCTGCCTTCGTATTTGTACCTGGGCTACAAGCAAGATGAAATTTGAGAGTGAAGACCTTTCCGCATGTGAGTGTAAATCTTGCTCCACACATTTACCAAAGTCTTCAAGATTTAATTTACACAGTCGCTTAGGATTTCATTTTCCTATAACATCTTTTGAATATAAGTGAAACAATTCCATAAAGAAAATAAGGTCATAACGTCCAAGCCAATATTCAAAGCACAATTGTAAAATTTCTATGTTTTTGTAACCAAATTTGATAAACACATTCAAAGTCTTAATCATAAGCTTCAAACATATCATCTTTTAGAATAAGCAATTTCTAAATAAATTATAATATTTTACATAAAAAAATTATCGCCAAAACTAACCCTGTCAAGTCCACCACCATAGAACTCAACAGTTACACCTACAAAATGATTTTGCAACTCTTATTAAGGTTTGGAATTGAATGTCTATATTTAGCATCGAAACCGTCATTTTTGACTAGTGAGATTTTTACCAAATTCCTACACTTAGTCTCTTATTAAAAGTGTATATTAATATAACCATATATTGTATAGTGACTATCAACCCTTTTATATTTATGTATCATCATTCAATTTTAATATACAAATTTTACTTAACATATATTAAAAAAGTTTATATTCTGAATTTTTAAAATAAAAATAAATTTATAATTTAAAGTTTTTAATAAAAATAATTAATAATTCTTATGTATTACAAATATATAATATTTATGTCTGTTTTCTCTTAAAAAAAAATCATAAACTCAAATCTTAAACTAGAGTATATACATAGATCATCTATATGTGAGAACTTTTAATTAAATATAACCTTAAAATTAGAATATTATAATAAATTGTAAAAATATTTACTATTATTTGTGAGAACTTTTAATTAGATATGATTTTAAAATTAGAATATTACAATAAATTGTAAAAATATTTATTTACAATCTATTTTTTAATTCTACCCTTTTACGTTTATGTGTCATCATTCCACTTTAATCATCAAATTTGACTTAGTATATATCAAAACAAAATTATATTTTAATTTTTTTAAATAAAAAATAAATTAATAATTTGAAATTTTCAATAAATAATTAATAACAATTATATATGTCAAAAAGATATAGTTAAGAGAATATATTTCTTCTTAAGAAATCATAAATTCAAATGATAAAAATATAAAAATATAGAGTATACATGTAGTTTAAAATTATACCAAATGTTCGTATCGATATTCAGTAATCACAAATGCTATCTTATTCATAAATAAATAACTGTGTCTCTTTCAGCTCGACGTTTATTCGCATGCCGAGTCCCTTCAATAAAGAAAATTCGTCCCTGCAGTTGTCAAGGGCGGTTGCTGTGTGAATTGATAAAAGGCGGCTACACCGGCAGGCAGCCGGTAATAAAATCAGATAGCGATTGGGCCACACAGAGAATTTTGGGTTACGATTATGAAGACTCGGACTAATATTCATTGATTGATCAATCACAGAAACATCGAGTATAGGAAGCAGCAACTTGGAGTTGTCCTTCTTTACGTAATCGGATGCCATCACTATTTACGCCCTTTCAGTCTTCTTCATCGCCAGCACAGATTTGAGTACCTAAACGTTCTACACATCGTTACGAGTTAGCATTTTGTTTTTCGCGGAACAAGGGGACATACCTCACCATTCCAGTCAATTCATGTTGGTTGGAATTTTATGTTTAATTGGACCGTCAGTATTTTCCAGAAATCTCCATCTGCGCGTACAGACTATGCAAGTATTTTCCAGAAATCCCCATCTGCGCGTACAGACTATGCAAGTCTTGGTTCTAGTTTGGGCTCAGATTCTTCTTCCGCGTGTTATATGGTGTCATTCATAGATCGAATTCATAAACAAATGAGAGATCTCTCATTCATAGATCGAATTGATAAACAAATGAGAGATCTCTAGACAAAATAATTATGATGGGAAAATCAAGCATGCAACACGGATCCTTGCACCAAGAACCATGGACGATGGGTATTCTGCAGAAAGGATTACTCTGTTTTCTCATTCCAATGTTGAGAATTTACATCGTTGTTTCATGCATTTTCACATCTGTTTTTTGCGAAGCCGGTTGTTCGAATCAAGAAAAGCAATCTCTCTGGGCTTTTAAAAACGGTTTGCATGATCCTGTGGGGTGTTTGGTTTCTTGGAGTGTTTCAGTGAGCTGTTGCGAGTGGGAAGGTGTCTCCTGCGACAGACAGACAGGACGTGTCGTTGCGGTGGACTTGCATTCTCGCAGTTTGAGTGGTGAATTCCGTCCTGAAGTACTGATTGAGTTGAGGGCTTTAAATTATTTGGATGTAAGCTTCAATAATTTTACAGGCCCATCTATTCCTACAAAGATGGGTCTTTTGAAAAGCTTGAAATATCTCAACCTGTCCACAGCGGGATTCGCAGGTACTATTCCATGGCAGCTCGGAAATCTATCTAGCTTGACAGTACTCGATCTCTCCGACTCGGCTTCTATGTTGACAAGTCACGACCTATCATGGCTTGCAAATCTCACGGCCTTGAAAGATCTTTCTCTCAACGGAGTCAATCTCTCAGCAACATCCTCCTCATGGGGACAATCAGTAAGTCATCTTTCTCATCTCATAAATCTTAAAATGTCAAACTGTCTACTGACTGGTTCCATTCCCTCTTCCCTGAAGAACATGACATACCTAGAAACTCTCTATCTAGATGGAAACATTTCTCAGTCCGAATTCCCTCCTTGGATAGTCAATATGACTAGTTTGGTCGCTCTGCAGTTGAACAACTCTTATCTCTATGGATCGCTTCCGTATGAACTCTGTCAGATGCCTCGCCTAGAATGGATTGCCTTGGGAAATAACAAATTATCTGCTAATTTTTCCAAGATTTTTCAGGGCCCATGGAAGAGGCTGACCTTTTTCCAAATGCAAAAGAGTAATTTGGAGGGTTCCATACCATCGTCTATAGGAAATCTATCATCCCTGGCTGTGCTAGATATTAAACACAACAAGGTGAAGGGAACGATTCCAGAGTCATTGGGCCTTCTCGTCTCGCTTACTGTACTAGAGCTGGGCTACAACCAGTTGACTGGATCTATCCCATTTTCCATAGGATCGTTGTCTAAACTGACAAATATCAGTCTTACTTACAACAATTTGAGCAGACCAATCTCAGAATCACATTTCCGTAGTCTTAACAATCTGAAATATCTTGACCTGTGCAATAACAAATTAACATTCAATATAAACGCCAACTGGAAACCGCCATTTCATTTATATGTGTTGAGATTATCTCATTGTCATATAGCGCGGTCGTTTCCACCTTTTCTTAAGACCCAACGTTCTCTGATGATACTGGATATGTCCAATAACACCCTCACAGGAAAAATCCCTTCATGGCTGTGGAGTCTTCCCAAGCTGGAGACGTTACTTCTATCGCACAATCAGTTGGAAGGGCCAATACCATCTCAGCTGTATACCTCTACCTCTTTGAAGCGGGTGGAGCTACGAGACAATCACTTCCAAGGGAATCTTCTTAATCCAGTAGGAAATTCTGTTGCAGGTTTCCCTTGGGCACTTGATCTGTCAATCAATGAGATTGCTGGTCCACTCCCCCAAGAAATCTGCACGATGTTGCGTACTTCGAATTTCTTATCTTTAGAATCGAATAAACTACAGGGGAAGGTTCCCGATTGCATTTGTGAGCAAACAGAGCATCTAGAAGCTTTGGATCTTTCAGGCAATAAACTTAATGGGCAGTTTCCTTCCAATTTCGGTAACTGCTCTTGTCTGAAGGTGTTGAATGTAGCAGATAATCATTTCGAAGGACAGATACCGGTGGAACTAGGAAAATTGAAGAAACTTCAGGTATTGCACATCAACGACAACAGGATAAGTGGGCATATTCCATCGTCCCTGCGAAATTGCAAGATGTTGGAAATTTTGGATTTGAGGGGAAACAGCTTATCGGGCAAAGTGCCTGATTGGATTGCGGATCTTAATTTGACGCTCCGCATACTCGTTCTCAGATCAAATAATTTACAAGGTGAGATTCCGACTCAGATTTGCCACCTTCAGAAACTTCAATTCCTTGACCTGGCAATGAACAATTTGTCAGGGTCCATACCATTATATCTCTCAAACTTATCAACATTGAGGAATGAAACTTTCACAAGTTCAGGTTCTACCATACTTATATATGGAGATTACTACAACGAAGAAATTGACCTGGTTGTCAAGGGTCGGGACTGGGCGTATAAATACATCCTCTCTAGTGTGACTTCTGTGGATTTCTCGGCAAACAACCTTAGTGGTCACATCCCCGTCGGCATGGGAGATCTGAAGGGTTTACATTCTTTGAATCTATCACATAACCACCTTACAGGATACATTCCGCATGAACTTGGGGAAATGGAGAATTTAGAAGCCTTAGATATTTCGTGCAACCAGTTATTGGGAAGAATACCTGAAACATTTGCAGATCTGGACTTCCTGGGTTACTTAAACCTATCAAATAATAATCTGTCGGGGAGGATTCCAGATCTACCACATTTGCTGACATTTGAGGCGTCTTCATTCTGGGGTAATCCTGAGCTTTGTGGTCGTCAAGTTGATAAAGAATGCAAGTATCAGAGTTCTAATTCCGGAGAAGGGGAGGAGGGTGACGAAGGTGAACACTGGTGGGAATCGTGGAAAGCTGCGATGGGTATGGGATGGGCAATTGGGTTTGGAAGTCTGATTGGAGTGTTCACGTTAAGCAGGCGATTGAGCACAAGCTATTACAAGTTTGTGGATAACATCGTGAACTTGTTTTGAATATGGAAACTGTATTTGTACCGGCCTTTTATCTGAGTAATCAGAAAAACAGCTGCGAAAACCAAGACTGTTCAATATGAAAACTGCAATAAAACATTTCTATGTTTTGAGCATGGTAGATGGATTACATTTTGATATTTTAAAAATATAAATAAAATAAATTTATAATGTTATTAGCTATTTTGATTTTGAATTAATAAGTTAAATTGTTTTAGATCCATATAAGTACAATGAAATATTGATTTTTCGATACAATATAGATAATTACATTTCATGTAATTAATAACTATAAAATTTCTGGAACTTATTCATTCACATTTGAATAGTTGGTTTTTCATTTCAAAGCATAAAAGTAGTGAATACTATGGGCGATCAGTATTTCATTTAGAACTAATAAAAGAACTTGATAATTGATAATATCATATATTAAGATGTTTAAAATTTTTATGAAGAATATTGATATGGTTTTTTCATGTGTTAGCATAGTTCTAAAAGAAATATTTTCTCTCACTTAAATATGAACCACAATAAGGTAACAACGTTAAGTTAGCATGCTTTATTTGTTCAATGATCAACATTACGAGGTATATTGATCACGTAGGTAAGTGTTTATTAAATTTTAATATATTTTTTAATTTTAAAATACAATTTTATCGAGTTTTCTTTAAACTAATATGTATAGAAATTTGAACCTAATCCATTTTAATATAAAACTATTTAAATTTTTAATATTAATATTTTATGTAAAAAACAATGTATGCCAATTAGAGTGGATATGATTATAAATATGATTTTTTAAATATAAGAAATATGGTAACCATATATTAAATATTAATCAATTTTTTAAATCACAAAAATTAATTCGAAAGATTATAGATTGATATTTTTGTTTTAATAGTTAATAGAGAAATAGATGTAAATCAGCTAGTTCCTCCTTTAGAATTATATAAATATTTAAATAATTAATAAATAAAATGAAAACATTTTATTAAAAAGAGAAAGAAAAATAAAAACTTTATTATATATAAATATGTGATAGTTTATCAAAATGAAATTTTAATATTATATTAAATTCAAATTATTAATATTACTTTAAAAATGAAAAATGCTCCTACTAGTTTATAAAATTATAACATTAAACCTTTTTACTATTTTAAGTATCATCACTCTCATGTAAATTTATAATATATATCTATCTCTCTCTATATCTATATATATTCAAATATTTTTATGTATAAAGTTACAAAACATTTGTGCTCTACAATTCAGTATGGGGGAGATGTTGTAACATGTGTGATGTAACTTTGCGTTTGTTGCACGGAGTGAGGTGCTCTATAGCCCAGTATGGGGGAGATGTTGTAATATGTGTGATGTAACATTACCTTTGTTATTAACAAAATAATTAAAAAATTCATGTAGGCTCATAAAATAAAAAAATTATGGAAAGTATTTAAAAAAATCCATATTGGTTCATAAAATTAAATTAAATTTAAAAAAAAGAAATACACCTCAAGAAATTGGATCCCTCTCTATGCTTGATAGATACGGGTTTAAGATGGATCTGTACTAGTATATATAAAGTTACAAAAATTGTTGTATGAAAAAAGAAAAAAAACTTATTTATATATTAAACTACAAAAATATGGTTACCTATTGTGTGCAAGCTTGCTTTATGGCATTTTCCTTTTTATTATGTCTTTGCATGTTTTGTGCTTCCATGTTACACAATCATATTTATTTAACTAAACAAATAATTATGAGCCGCCAAAGCTATGAATTTTCTATAGTGACATGCTCTTGTATGAATAATTATGAGCAGCCAAAGCTATGAATTTTCTACAGTGACATGCTCTAATATTTTATGAACAATTTCTTGACTATTTCAAAAAATTAGCTGAGGATCAAAATTTATGAAAACAAACAAAACTGAAGATGGCAATGAGCATATTGCAATAACATGAATGCAAAACATAATATTAATTTAACGAATACAAATTGTGAGATGATGTTGAAGGAGTGGATGAGAGCAAAGAGAAGATGGTTTTATAATTGTGAGTCGCTGAAATCTGCTTTGTTGTAATCGTTGAGCATCCTATCTATGCAATGATATCCATGTAATATTCACAAATTTGACTCACTTTTTTCTTAATGTGGGTTTTATTTTGGGTAGATTGTTTTTCCAACATTGAGGCTACTCTTGACCAGTGATTACCATATTTGGGTATCGATTCCCATGATTGGAAAAGAATAAAATTATTTTTTATTGAAAACTCTTGACCAGTGATTACCATATTTGGGTATCGATTCCCATGATTGGAAAAGAATAAAATTATTTTTTATTGAAACTTTAGACGAAGATTTTATGGTATTCTAGAGTCTTGTAGAGCTCAGCGGATATGGATTCTAGACTCCAATTGAATAATAAAACTCCAAACATTTCATGGACTCGTCCTTTTGGACCATGAGATAATTGTTATATGAGAAAATTTCATGGACTCGTCCTTTTGGACTATGAGATCATTGTTACTGTGAAGTTTGTTTTTTCTTTTAGCAATAAATTGCTTGTAATCTTTAAGGATAAGCATTTGTGGAGTCCCAAAAATCGATTTTATTTTTTTGTCATGGTGACCAGCCTTCGATTGTCAATTTTTGTGGGATTGAGCAAGTGACCACAAGTTCAGTTCCTCTAAGGTTTATTTTTAGCGTTCACTATAGCTAGAGCTAACGCAAACATGTGCCCTTCTAACGTAACTCGTCCATTTCTTATTAAATTCTTAGTTGATTTTATTTCAATATGAATTCAAAACCTTGTATTCCAAAACAAGTTAGTGGTTATTGTTTTCTTACCAATTACATTTGGAAATTGGAAGAGCAACCATAGCACAAGAATTACACACAAAATAATAATGTGTATTACATATCACATTTACACACAACCCACTTGAATATGTTTTTGTTAGATCCAACTTATTCCAAATATGGATATGGAGGTTGAGAGAAGCAGTCTCCAACAAAATCTCAAACCAACTCTAAACTAAGCATACTGGATTAATGGAATCATTATCTCCAACACCCCCGTTAATGCTTACATTGCAAAACTTACAAACAAATCACAAATTACAATATTTATCGTTGTCTGATTCTTTGTCTGGTTTTCTCTTCATCAACAATTGCACCCACTTTGAAATCTTATAGTTTCTGATCTTTCTCCTCCACAACTTCAAGATTTCCACTTGATTCATTTAAACTGCAATGGCTTCTAACCAACAATAAAGGAATTGTGGTGAATAACAATATTGAATACTTTACTCTGCCAAAGTACATAGCTCACTGAGTTTGGCAAAGAAGGAGCCAAGTAACTGGACCGATTTATAGAGATACTTCAATCTGTCGAACACATAGCTCGTTGAATCTGACAATGATCTAAGAGAGTGAAGGGAAGAGAGGCACACCGCAGCACTGCGATACCACGACAATCAATTTAAAATTAACTGCATAGTACATAAACTTTTCTTTCGCTGGGGACTCTGATGGAAACTTCAATTTTGACTTTGCGAATGACTTTCACTTCCGTGAGTATTTATTTCGCGTGAATTAACTTTGCGGACTTTTACTTTTCCGCAACATTTCATATCGCACCGAATTTACTTCACAGTAAATTAACTTCGCACATCATGCGATATGTGATATGCGATATGAAATACTTGCTGAAATTATGAACTTGAAGTTATTTTTACTCCGCGTAACTTCGTAAATTCGTCAACAACTTGACTTTGATAAATACACTCTTAAGTAAACTATATGATGAGATATTTCTTGTTAAACATATGAACGGGCTAAACTGAAACTTTACCGCCGTGAAATACTTGGAATTCTTTTACTGACAGTAAATGTAAACAACATTGACGTAGATGAATAAGAAGGAGATGTGCGACATGCATTAACCACCATTCTTGAGAATGAACACAAAATAACTATTGACTTATATATTACCGCAGTAAGGCAAGTAACATTGCCACAATACAGAGAGATGGAAAATACTTCAATCTTTCACCATTTTACGCAGAGCTTGGGTTCTTCATACATTTAACGATCAACTTCTTCTTCTCCTATCTTCTACTTCTCTTTTCATCTCTTTTCACATCTCTATTTCAATTTTTAACAATGAACTTCTACTTATAGATATTTCCAACAACCGACTTAGGATCGCTTCTCTTGGAAGCTACAGGATTGCATTAAACACTCTAATAAATTCTATCCTAAGGTTTCTTGATTTGTGAACTATTAACGCGGTTACATAATTGCAAACAAGACGTGCGCCAGAATAGTTATGAACTTGCTGACAAACTGATGCTGCGAACATCGTGCTGACACAAACAGTATGACAGAGTGACTGATAGAGCCGGCACAGTAAATACGTGATCAACTCATTTAATTAGATATTTCCAACACTCCCCCTTAATTATGAGTGGATGAGGATTTTTTAAAACAAAAGTAAAATATTACAAAATATTTCAGAGCAGAAACATTATCTGTGTAAGACGAATTTCACTGCACTGAACTTGTCATTCCCAAACAACTTCACAGATACTGAAATGGGTCTTTTGCTAATGGTTTGGTAAGATGTCTGCTACCTGATCTTCAAACCTGCAAAATTCTAAATAGATTTCCTTATTGTTTATTATTTCTCTAATGAAGTGATACCTTGTGTCGATGTGCTTGGTTCTCTTGTGGTAGACATGATTCTTTGACAGTGCGATAGCTGAATTGTTGTCGTAGTAAATGACTGTGGGTTCTTGCTAATGCTACAATAGACCACTTAACATCCTCCGCATCCAAACGGCTTGACATGCAGTGCTTGTTGCTGCGACATACTCTGCTTCTGCTGAAGAAAGAGTTATGATCGATTGCTTCTTTGAAGCCCATGATACAACACCTGTTCCTACATGAAATGTATTGTCAGTGTTTTTTCTGCCATCTATGCTGCCTCCATTATCATTGTTTGTGTACCCAATGAGTTTGAAATTTTCTGTGGCTGAATACAAAATATCGAAGTCTTTTGTTCCATTTACATACCTCAAAATTCTTTTACCTGCTTGCCAATGTGATTCTTTTGGTGTCTCCATGAATCTTGAGATTAAACTGACTCCATACATGATGTCTGGCCTTGTCATTGTAAGATACATAAGGCTGCCAACAAGTATTTTAAACAAAGTAGGATCAACCTTGGATCCATCATCATCCTTGCTCAATTTCAAACCTGTTATCACTGGTGTTGGTGTTGTCTTGCAATTTAACATCTTAAATCTATTCAAGACATCACTTGCATATTTCGACTGAGATATAAATATCCCGTTTTCAGTCTGTTGTACTTCAATACCCAGAAAGTAATTCATATGCCCCAAATTAGTCATTTCAAATTCACTCTCCATGACTGTTCTGAATTCTTCTATGCCAAAATCACTAGTAAATATTCAATCATCTACATACATGTAGAAAATTAGTTTATTACCTTGCTTGTTGATTTTTGTGTACAGCGTTGGCTCACATTCACTTCTGTGAAATCCATTCTGAATGAGATATGAGTCAATACAACTGTACTAAGCTCATGGAGATTGCTTCAAACCATAAAGTTCCTTTTTCAGTCTGTATACTCTATGTCCTTGTCCTAGAACTTCATAGCCTTGTGGTTGCTCCACGTATACTTCTTCCTCCAAATAACCATTTAAAAAAGCAGACTTGACATCCATTTGATAAACATGCCATTTCTTTTGTGTTGCGATGGAAAAAATTGTTTTGACAGTGTCCATTCGCACTACAGGTGCGAATGTTTCATTGAAGTCTATGCCAGGTTGCTGAGTGAACCCTCTTGCTACCAATCTCACCTTATGCTTCTGCACATTTCCTTCAGCATCTTGCTTGGTCTTATAAATCCATTTGACGCTTATCACATCCTTGTCGATGGGAACATCGACTAATTCCCATGTTTGATTTTTCTCAATGCATTCAATTTCTTCATTCACAGCTTGTGCCCAGACGTCATCTTCAACTGCTTCTTCATATGTTAGTGGATCATTAACTTGAGAAAATAATGCAAAACAAGAGAATGAATTAGGTGTACTGGCATCATATATCTCACGCAGACTTCTTGTTCTTGGCGGAGTTACTGGTGTCGAACTGCGTGAACTGCTTGACGGAGTTTGATGTGCACTTGCTGTGCTTGTCGGAGTTACTTGAGCTGCGACTGATGTTGTAGTATCTTGTGCTGAAACATGTTGCGTTGTCCTGGGAGTAGATGGTGCTGCAACATTTTGATTTATATGTGGAGTTTCAACCACATCTTCTGCGATGTCATCATGTTCAACATGTAAAACGATTCTAACATTCCTTTCTACAGTTCCATCCCATGTTTCATTTTCAACAAACTCAACATCGCAACTGATGATAAATTTTTGTGCAACAGGATCATACAGCTTGTATGCTTTTGTGTCTTCAAAATACCCAATAAAATGCATTTTTGTCCTTTATTGTCTAATTTTCTTCTTAGATTATCTGGAACATGTGCGTATGATACACAACCAAAGACTTTCAAATCCGAAACACTATGTTTCATACCTGTCCATGCTTCCTGCAGAACCTTGTTCTTCACGCTCTTCGTCGGACATCGATTCATGATGTATACTGCAATTGCCACTGCTTCAGCCCAATATTCACTTGACAGATGCGCGGCTGCCAACATACTGCACGCCATCTCCATGATGGTTTTGTTCTTCCTTTCGGCAATGCCATTCTGCTGCAGTGTCTACCGCGCAGTTAACTGCTTTTGTATGCCATGATTCTTGCAAAAGTTTAAGAAATCATTTGAAGCATACTCACCACCTACATCTGTTCTCAATATCTTGATGCTATAACCAGTCTACTTTTCCACGAGTGCCTTGAATTGCTGAAAACAATCAAATGCATCAGATTTATGCTTTAGAAAATAAAACCATGTTTTTCTTGTGAAATCGTCAATAAATGTGAGAAGATAAGTGCATCCTCCCATGGACGGTGTTTGCATCGGTCCACAAATATCGGAGTGCACGATTTCAAGTGGTGTGCGTGCTCTATATGACTTTCTGACTGGAAAAGTCTCTCTATGCTGCTTTCCAAAGATACAACATTCACAAATTCTCTCTGGATTTTCACTCAATGGCAATCCTTTCACCATGTCCTTTCTGTGCAATAGCTTCAGCCCACCAAAATTTAGATGTCCAAATCTGAAATGTCATAACTAGGATTCATCTTTTACTTCTGTCTAAAATGCTGCTTGCATTGCGTTGTCCTTCTCTTCTGCTGCGCAATGAATTTCTGCTCCTTTGCTCTCTACGTGGAACACAAATCCATAATTCTCATTCTGACTTGCATGAACAACTTGAGTTGTCTTTCCTCTTATGATGGGTCTTATCCTCAAAGGAAATAAGTGATTGCTTGTCATCTGCACTTCAACAATTAACTGATTACTGGGATATATGTCCTTGATCACACACTGCTTACCTACCATGTGAATTCTGTAACCTTTTTCCATCAGCTAACCAATGCTCATCAGGTTGTGCTTCAAGCCTTGAACATAATACACATCATGCATATATTTCTGCTCCCCCTATTTTGTTAGAATATCAATAGTACCCTTACCCAAAACAATGACTTGGATATTGTTTCCAAGTGTTACATCAATTTGGACTGATTTATCTAGACTAGAAAATAGATTTAAATTACCAGTCATATGATTGCTACAGCCTGAGTCTAAATACCATATGTCATTTGGACTTTCTTGAACAACATTGCATTCCAGTGGAGATGCACATGCTAAGAACAGTGAACTGTTTGGTGCGCTATTGTTTCCTGACTACACTTCACCTTGCTTTCCTTGGTCATACTGCTTCTTCTTGCATTCATATGCGAAGTGTCCATACTTCTTGTAGTAATGACATTGAATTTTTTATTTATCATACCTTTGTCCACTTGGCTGATTGGGAGTCTGATTCTGGCCTCTACTAGTGACATGTGCAGGGCTGCTACTGCGACCTCCTCTGAAAGAACTTCATCCTCTGCCTCTAGAGCTTGATCTTCCTCTGCCTCTTCCGCGACTTATGGATGACTGTGCTGCGAATGCACCTTCCAGCAATGTGTCTGAACCGTTGATTCTATGTTCATGATTGAGTAATGAGGCTTGAAACTCATCAATAGTAAATGTGGACAGGTCTTTGTTTTCCTCCAGGGTTACAACCAAAGATTCAAATTTCTTTGAAAGAACTCTAAGAACCTTTTCAACAACTCTTTGATCAATTAGAGTTTCTCCATGACACTTTATTTGATTAACCAGACCAATAACACGAGTATAAAATGAGTCTACTGACTCTGAATTTTTCATTGAAAGTGATTCAAAATCTCTTCTAAGAATTTGTAGTTTGGCAGTTTTTATCTTGTTCAAACCTTGGTATGTTGTTTCCAGTGTGTCCCACGCTTCCTTGGCTTACTGCGTTGCTGCTACTCTTGGGAGTATTGATTCATGTGTCGCTTGATGTATGTGGAACAATGCCTTTCCATCTTTCTTCCTCTGTTCTCTTAGAACATCCTTCTCAGCTTGAGTGAGATTGTTGTATGCTATTGCATTTGCTGGTTCTGCATAACCAGTCTGGACTATGTCCCATACATCTTGACTATGTCCCATACATCTTGACCTCTGAACAAATCTTTCATAGTTAGCGACCAATATTCATATTTTTTACCGAAAAATATTGGAGTTTGCAAATTACCAGAAGTGGAAGCCATATTTTAATCACTCTTCCCTTATGTAAATAGAATTCTTCTTTGCCGTAAACTAGGCTCTGATACCAAATGAAGGGAAGAGAGGCACACCGCAGCACCACGATACCACGACAGTCAATTTAAAAATAACTACGCAGTACACAAACTTTTCTTTCACTGCGGACTTTGATGGAAACTTCAATTTTGACTTTGCGAATGACTTTCACTTGCACGAGTATTTATTTCGTGTGAATTAACTTTGTGGACTTTTACTTTTCCGCAACATTTGATCTCGCACCAAATTTACTTCGCATGCGATATGCGATATGCAATACTTGCAGAAATTATGAACTTGAAGTTATTTTTACTCCGCGTAACTTCGCCGACAACTTGACTTTGATAAATACACTCTTAAGCAAACTATATAATGAGATATTTCTTGTTAAAACATATGAACGGAAGAATGAATATTATGCCGAAGTTACTTCGCGCTAACTGAAACTTTACCGACATGAAATACTTGGAATTCTATTACTGACAGTAAATGTAAACAACATTTACATAGATGAATAAGAAGGAGATGTGCGACATGCATTAACCACCATTCTTGAGAATGAACACAAAATAACTATTGACTTATATATTACCGCAGTAAGGCAAGTAACATTGCCGCAATACAGAGAGATGATAAATACTTCAATCTTTCACCATTTTACACAGAGCTTGGGCTCTTCATACATTTCACGATCAACTTCTTCTTCTCCTATCTTCTACTTCTCTTTTAAGCTCTTTTCACATCTCTATCTCATTTTTTAACAATGAACTTCTACTTATAGATATTTCCAACAAACGACTTAGGATCACTTCTCTTGGAAGATACAATATTGCATTAAACACTGTAATAAATTCTATCCTAAGGTTTATTGACTTGCGAACTATTAACGTGGTTACATAATTGCAAACAAGACGTGCATCAGAATGGTTATGAACTTGCTGACAAATTGATGCTGCGAACATCGGGTTAACACAAACAGTCTGATAGAGTGACTAAGAGAGATGACACAGTAAGTACGCGATCAACTCATTTAATTAGATATTTCCAACATAGAGTACTCTAGCTACTCTACGTATTCATAAGTTACTTTTATATAAGAACACCGTGTAAATATGGACAGCTTACAGATAAATAACAATAACAGTAAACTCCACACTCAAATACAAACTCCACACTTATATCCTGTTGGAACCACTGCTAGATTCCCAAAATTTTATCAGATATAAAATAGTGATATGAGGGCACATGATCTTGGAAAACACCACGAGATACGTAGATGCAGAGTCTTCTATTGCAGGTGGCTCTTCTTAATGATGATTTTGTCCATGTCGACAGGTTTCCTCTCTTCTTTCAATCAGTATACATTGCAAGACAACAATAAACCAATGCAACTCTTAGAAGTACAACATAGTCATAAACCATAACTATGCCCGTGCACTTCACAAATCTGAAATGTTAACAACTTGAAATAGAAATTCCTTGTCCCAGAGATCAGATAGACAACAGAAGTTCATGAAACCGAATTGCATCACATCGATTATTGCAGTGTTTGGAACGTTCTTTCTGATGTTCTCCTGCTGAATGTTTTAAATGGAACAATAGAAAATTAGCAAATTGTTTCTCTCCACTCAGATTTGGTCACACACTTAAAAATTGGAGAATTTTTTAAACGACAGTTGGACTTTTCTCTCTCCAGGCACGGAACAGAAGAGTGGCTCCTTTTAATTGATAGCGGTTCCACGACCATGTAGACAGGAGATCCGGATTGTGTTTCCTCTTCAAGGCTCTTTTGAAAAACTGCAGCTCGATTCTCACCTTGATAGCAGTGAATTACTTCCTTCGTGGATTGCTTCAACCAATGGTTTTGTGCACAACAATTTCTTTTCAGCAATGTCTCTTCCACAAGGTGGATGGATATTCTTTGCAGCTACTAATCACCAGATCTGATAGGCTATGATTTCCAACACTTGCCCATCGAATATTTGAAACCTCAGACAATGATTTCTTCCCACATGTGATGGCTGCTCCTCCTACACAACGGCTCAAACAACACTCACACAAAAAATTAACTCTCGTACATAGATGTCAACTCTAATATATAATTATTTACATAGGATCGGCTATCAAGGCTGTCGCATATTCCTGGCCTCTCCCGTGAGGGATTAAGCCAGAACCATCTCTAATACCAATTTGGAAATTGGAAGAACAACCATAACACAAGAATTACACACAAAATAATAATTTGTATTACATATCACATTTACACACAACACACTTAAATAGGTTTTGTTAGATCCAACTTATTCTAAACATGGATATGGAGGCTAAGAGAATATCTCAATAGTCTCCAACAAAATCTAAAGCCAACTCTAAACTAAGCACATTCAATAGTTTCCAACAAAATCTAAACCCAACTCTAAACTAAGCACATTGCATTAATAGAAGCATTATCTCCAAGAGTCACCATTTTCTTCACTGTGCCATGGAAAAGAAAATTGCATAGGTTCAATTAACCGATTGCCAAAGGTGAGCTTTAGCAGTGGCTCCTCTTATCATCGGGATTCCTTTGAGGTCAGAAGACATAATTGGAAGAGTTGCAGTGAAGAAGTGAACTAGATCAATGCTCCGAGTTTATCCGAAGGCATAATTGGAAGAGTTGCAATGAAGAGGTGAACCACATCAATTCTCTGAGTCTACCATCTGCAACACAGTCAACATGAATCATATATCGCACTTGTGATGAGCTTGTTTTGGATGTGGGTGACAACTTAAATCATGAATTAAGTTTGGATTTGTATGGTTCCAAAACCTTGTTGAAGGTAGAGGAGACTCCATTTATGCAAAGAAAAGTATTGCTAAGCTAAAGCTCTGTGCATTTATGCTAAGTTTAACTGGGCAGTAAAATGTTGAATTGCGCAGTAAAAGTGAAAATGCGCAGTTAGTTCCGCGCTATTAATTTGTGAAGTAAAGTGTTGGATAAAAAGTGGAAGAAAAATTAGAGCAAAGTATTTGCTAGGCGCAGCGCAGTTCCATAGCATACAAAGAAAAAGAAAATATTTATCATCTGCGCAGTTAAATCTTATTTAGTGGGTGGTGTGCTTTTCCCTTGATCTGGTATCAGAGCCTGGTTTACGGAAAGTAAGAAATTGTATTTACAAAAGGGAAAAGTGATTAAATGGCTTCCACTTCAGGAAATTTGCAAACTCCCATATTTTCTGGTAAAAATTATGAATATTGGTCTCTAACTATCAAAGCTTTGTTTAGAGGACAAGATGTATGGGAAATAGTCCAGCATGGCTATGCAGAACCAACAGATCTAGCAGCATACAACAATCTCACACAAGCTGAGAAAGATGTTTTGAAGGAATGGAGGAAGAAAGATGGAAAGGCGTTGTTCCACATACATCAAGCAACACATGAACCCATACTCCCAAGAGTAGCAGCAATGCAGTCAACTAAGGAAGCGTGGGACACACTGGAAACTTCCTATGAAGGCTTGAAGAAGGTAAAGACTGACAAACTTCAAATTCTTAGAAGAGATTTTGAATCTCTGTCAATGAAAATACAGAGTCAGTAGAACCATTCTACACTTGTTTTATTGGTTTGGTTAATCAAATAAAGTCTCATGGAGAAAATTTAGGTGACCAAAGAGTTGTGGAAAATGTTCTTAGATTTCTTCCAAAGAAATTTGAATCTTTAGTTGTGACCCTGGAAGAAAACAAAGATCTGTCCACATTTACTATTGATGAATTGCAAGCCTCATTACTCAAACATGAACATAGAATCAACGGTTCAGATACATCGCTGGAAGGTGCATTCGCAGCATAGTCATCCATAATTCGTGGAAGAGGAAAAGGAAGATCAAACTCTAGATGCAGAGGAAGAAGTTCTTTTAGAGGAGGTCGCAGCAGCAGCCCTGCGCATGTCGCTGGTAGAGGCCAGAATTAGAGCCCCAGTCAGCCAAGTGGACAAAGGTATGATAAATCAAAAATTCAATGTCATTACTGTAAGAAATATGGACACTTCGCATATGAATGTAGGAAGAAGTAGTATAACCAAGGAAAGCAAGGCCAAACACAATCAAGCAACAACAGTACTTCGAGCAACTCACTGTTCTTAGCATGTGCAATGTTGTCCAAGAAATCCCAAATGACATATGGTATTTAGACTCAGGTTGTAGCTATCATATGACTGGTAATTTAAATCTATTTTCTAGTCTAGATAAATAAGTACAAACTAATGTCACACTTGGAAATAATTTTCAAGTCACTGTTTTGGGTAAGGGTACTATTGATATTCTAACCAAATAGGGGGAGAAGAAATATATGTCTGATGTTTATTATGTTCAAGGTTTGAAGCATAATTTGAGGAGCACTGGACAACTGATGGAAAAAGGTTACAGAATCCATATGATAGGAAAGCATTCTCTAATCAAGGACATATATCTAAGCAATCAGTTGTTAGTCGAAGTATAGAGGACAAGAAATCACTTGTTTCCTTTGAGGATTACACCAATCATAAAAGGAAAAATAACTCAAGTTGTTCATACAAGTCAAAATGAAAATTATGGAACTGCACTCTGCGTAGAGAGAAAAGGAGCAGACATTCATTGCACAGAGGAAGAAAAATACAACACAATGCAAGCTGCCTTTCAGACAGAAATAAAGGATGAAACCTGGTTATGGCACTTCAGATTTGGAAATCTGAATTTTGGTGGGCTGAAGCTACTGCACATGAAGGACATGGTAAAAGGATTGCCATTGAATGAAAAACCAAAGAGAATTTGTGAAGGTTGTATCTTTGGAAAACAACACAGAGAGATTTTTCCAGTTGGAAAGTCATACAGAGCTCGCACACCACTTGAAATTGTGCATGCTTATATTTGTGGACCGATGCAAACATCGTCCATGGGAGGATGCACTTATCTTCTCACATTTATTGATAATTTCACAAGAAAAACTTGGTTCTATTTTCTAAAAAATAAATCTAATGCATTTGGTTGTTTTCAGCAGTTCAAGGCACTTGTGGAGAAATAGAGTGGTTACAACATCAAAATATTAAGAACAGACAGAGGTGGTGAGTATGTTTCAAATGATTTCTTGAATTTTTGTAAAAGTCATGGCATACAGAAGCAATTCACTGTGCAGTATACACCATAGCAGAATGGTATCACATAGAGGAAGAACAGAACCATTATGGATATGGCGTGCAGTATGTTCGTAGCCATGCATCTGTCAAATGAATACTGGGCTAAAGCAGTGGCAACTGCTGAATACATCGTGAATCGATGTCCGATGAAGAGCATGAAGAACAAAGTTCCACAAGAAGCATGGACAGGTATGAAACATAGTGTTTCACATTTAAATTTTTTTGGTTGTGTAGCATACACACATGTTCCAAATGAGCTAAGAAGAAAATTGGACAATAAAGGATAGAAATGCATTTTTATTGGATATTATGAAGACACAAAGGCATACAAGTTATATAACTTTGTCACAAGAAAAGTGTTTATCAATCGAGATGTATAGTTTGTAGAAAATGAAGCATGGGATGGAACTGTGGAGAAGAATGTGAAAATCGTGTCACGTGTTGAACATGATGACAGCGCAGAAGATGTGGTTGAGACTCCACATGTAAATCAGAACTGCACAGCTTCGTCTACTCCCAGGATTGCGCAGCATGTTTCAGCACAAGCAACTCCGACACAAGTTGTAGCTCAAGCAACTCTGACAAGCACACCAAGTGCGCAACAAACTCCATCAAGCAATTCGTGTAGCTCGCATAGTTCGACACTAGCAACTCCGACAAAGACAAGAACTCTGCGTGAGATATATGAGTCCGGTACACCTAATTCATTCTCTGTTTTTGCATTATTTTCTCAAGTTAATGATCCTCTAACATTCGAAGAAGCTGTTGACGATAAAGTTTGGGCACAAGCCATGGATGAAGAAATAGAATGCATTGAGAAGAATCAAACATGGGAATTAGTTGATGTTCCTAAGGACAAGGATGTGATAAGCGTGAAATGGATTTATAAGACCAAGCAAGATGCTAATGGGAATGTGCAGAAGCATAAGGCAAGATTAGTAGCAAGAGGATTTACACAACAATCTGACATAGACTTCAATGAAACCTTTGCACCTGTAGCACGAATGGACACAATTAGAATAGTTTTGGCCATCGCAGCTCATAAGAAATGGCATGTTTACCAAATGGATGTAAAGTCTGCATTTTAAAATGGTTATTTGGAAGAAGAATTATATATGTAGCAGCCACAAGGCTATGAAGCTCCAGGACAAGAACACAGAGTATACAGACTGAAAAATGCACTCTATGGTTTGAAGCAAGCTCCCAGAGCTTGGTACAATCGCGTTGACTCATACCTCATTCAGAATGGATTTCACAAAAGTGAATGTGAGCCAACGCTATACACAAAAATCAACCAGCAAGGTAATAAGCTAATTGTCTGCCAATATGTAGATGATTTAATTTTTACTGGTGATTTTGGCATAGAAGAATTTAGATCAGTCATGGAAAGTGAATTTGAAATGACTAATTTGGTGCTTATGAAGTATTTTTTGGGGATTGAAGTCCAACAGTCTGAAAAAATAATATTTATATCTCAGTCGAAGTATGCAAGTGATGTCTTCAACAAATTTAAGATGTTAAATTGAAAGACAGCTCCAACACCAGTGGTAACAGGTTTGGAATTGAGCAAGGATGATGATGGATCCAATGTAGATCCTACGCTGTTTAAAAGGCTTGTTGGAAGCCTTATGTATCTTACAGCAACAAGGCCAGAGATCATGTATGAAGTTATCTTAATCTCAAGATTCATCGAGTCACCAAAAGAATCTCATTGGCAAGCAGGTAAAATAATTCTTAGGTATGTAAGTGGAACAAAAGATTTTGGTATTCTGTATTTAACCTCAAAAAATTTCAAACTCATTGGATATACTGATAGCGATAATGGAGGCAGCATAGATGAAAGAAATATCACATCTGGGAATGCATTTCATGTAGGAACAAGTATTGTATCATGGGCTTCAAAGAAACATCCCATAGTAACTCTTTTTTTAGCAGAAGTAGAGTATGTTGCAGCTACAAGTGTTGCATGTCAAGCAGTTTGGATGCAGAGGATGTTAAGTGACTTGTCATAGATCCAGAAAGAACCCACAGTCATTTACTGCGACAAAAATTCAACTATTGCACTATCAAATAATCATGTGTTTCACAAGAGAACCAAGCACATTGACACAAGGTATCATTTTATCAGAGAATTGATAAACAATAAAGAAATATGTTTAGAATTTTGCAGGTCTGAAGATTAGGTAGTAGATATCTTTACCAAACCATTGGCAAAGGACCCATTCCAATATCTACGAAGTTGTTTGGGAGTGACTAGTTCTACGCAGTGAACTATGTCATGAATAGAGCATGTTTCAGCTCTGAAATATTTTGTAAAATTTATTTTTGTTTAATGATCCCCATCCGCTCATAATTAAGGGGGAGTGTCGGAAATATCATAATTAATGAGCTGATAGCGTATCTAATATGCGTCGGCTCTGTCAGTCTCCCAGTTGGACATTTTGTCAGTTTGCAATGACAGACAATCAGTCAGTTTGCAGGCAATCTAGCTCACAACAAGTTAGTATTTAAGTAGCAACATTTGTATTCCGCAAGATCATATTTTCTTAGGTAGAAATTAATTGCAGTATTTATTGAAACCCTGTAACTTCTAGGTGAAGCTAAACCTAAGTTTGTGTATAAATGAAAACCTCTCATAGAAGATTAGATAGATATGTATAGATATAGATAAGAGATGTGTGAAGAGAAGAAGTGAAGATCCGTGAAGTGTTTCAAGAGCCCAAGTTCTGTGTAAGAAGTGAAAGTTTGAATTAAATCTCATCTCTTTGTAAGTGCGGTAAAGTTACTTTGTTTTACAGTGGCGATATATAAATCTATAGTTTTATGAATTCATTATCAAGACTGTAAGTTTATGCATGCCGCACATCTATTTCATATTGACTTGTGTAAATGTTGTTTACATTTACGATCTGAAAATCAAATCAAGATTTCTAAGTATTTCACTGTTGTGAAAGTTCTATTTTTCTAGGAGTAACTGCACAGTAAGTTTTGCTTAGATGTTTTGGTTCTCATGTTTTAAGAAGAAATGTTTTAAGATAAAGTTTATTTAAGTTTGGGTTATGCGAAGTTAACCGCACAGTTAATCTTGTAAAGTTAAAAGAAGTTTGCAAAGTAAATATTGGGTGAAGTGCAAAGTTCATTTATGCGAGGTTCCATTTATGCAAAGAAAACTATTGCTAAGCTAAATATCTTTGCATTTATGCTAAGTTCAACGGCGCAGTAAAAGGTTGAATTGCGCAGTTAATCTCTGCGCAGTAAAAGTGAAAATGCACAGTTAGTTCTGCACTATTAAGTTGTGAAGTAAAGTGTTGGATAAAAAGTGGAAGAAAAATTAGAGCAAAGTATTTGCTAGGAGTAGCGCAGTTCCATAGCATACAAATAAAAATAAAATATTTATCATCTGCGCAGTTAAATCTTATTTACTCCGTGGTGTGCTTTTCCCTTGATGTAAGACATTGTAAAAAACCCTTTTTAAAAAGCAACTTGTTGGAAACGGGAAATGGAAACTTGTCCATAAACACATATTAATGTCATTTGTCATCCATTCTTTGTTACCACCATCCACAACACCCTCTCATTCTTCACCTTATTTTCCAAGCACTAGACATGCATGTTTGCTCGAACCTTTCCATGAGTAGTGTTTCACTTGACTTAAAAACAAGCCCTCAAAATTCATCATCTCGCCAACTCTGAGGTGGTAGTGCCAACCACCTTCACCTTTCCCTGTAAATGAATGAGGTGAGTTATCTCCAACCATTCCACAAACAATATTTAGCTTGACTAAATATTCACTTTATGTGATTGCAAGGGAAAATCATATTTCAGTACATTTCTTCGAATTGCTTTGACAAATATATGGAAATGAGGCGTATTCAGAAAAATTCAATAACATATTTTAAAAATAATTAAGAAATATCCTCATACCTTTGAAATAATTCCAGTCGTAGTGACAAAGATGAGTTTAAGGATATTTGAAGGATGAAAGAATAGTCAATTCTTAAGAAATCTTTATCCAAGAACTTTTGACCCTAAATGAAGTCCAAAGTTCCATCCCTACAATAATTGCCAATACATATGGAAGAACAAACACTCTACCAAAATTGTTGGTGGTCATCATTTTCTTCTCCATCGACATTAAACAGTATAATGTGTTTTCTTTTTTCACCTGGGAATGGAACACATGCTCGACTATTATCTCCACTTCTTGTAACCCCAACCTAGTATTCCATTCTTCCTACAGGATATGACTGCTGTCGATTGACAGAGGAGTGCACATCGGCTTATATAGCCCACCTGCGGGAACTGTTCAATGGGTGGTGGGTCTATGGACGATGTGCTGAAGCTGTGAAGGAAGAGAACTCAACTGAGCTTATGTTAGAGTGAACATACTACAAATGGAAGTCTATAAGTCAACAATGGAGAAACATAACTCATCTAAGCTGTGTTGGAAATATGTAATTACAAGCTGATCGCATATGTAGTTTGCGCCGGCTCTGACAGTCATTTTGTTAGTCTGCAGAAGTCACAAAGATGTCAGACAGACAGTCAGTGTGTCAGGAAGCTTTGTGCACTCTTCCTAGTATTTATTCAGCTGCATTTGTATTTCGCAAGTCAAATTATTAGGTAGAAATTTATTATAGTCTTTAATGGAGTTCAATAGCTTCCAGGCGAAACGTTCTCAAGTTTGTGTATAAATGAAAAAATCTCTCATAGGATTAGGTAGAGATGTAGGAGTGAAAGGAGAAGAAGAAATTGGTCATGAAATGTATTACAAGCCCAAGCTATGTAAAAATGGTGAAAGATTGAAGTAAACCTCATCTCTTTGTAACTGCGGCAATGTTGTTTGTTTTACTATGGTAATATATATAAGTCTATAGTTTCATGTGTTCATTCTTAAGAATGTTGGTTAATGCATTCCACACATCTTCTTCATATTCACTTGTGTAAATGTTGTTTACATTTACCGTCAGTAAAAGAAATCAAGATTTCCATATATATTTCACAGTGGTAAAAGTTCTAGTTTAACGCCGAGTAACTTTGATATAAGTTTCACTTAAATGTTTCGGTTCTTATGTTTTAGCAAGAATTATCTTTATATAAAGTTTGCTTAAGAGTGAGTTTGTTGAAGGTCAAAGTATTCCGTAAAGTTGAGAAGTTACGCGGAGTAAAAATATCTTCAAGTAAATAAGTCCACAAAGTTAGGTATTTTGCACAAGTTAAGAGTTCCGCATAAGTGCAAACTTCGCATAAGTGCGAAGTCAATTTACTACGAAATAAATTTAGTGCGAAGACAAGTTGTGCGAATCCAAGTTCTGCGAAGTTAATCTCTATGAAATTAAAAGTTGGGGTTTCCGACAAGTTTGCTAATGAAAATAAATATCTACTGTGCAATTAATTTTTAATTGACTGTGCGGTGTGCTTTTCCCTTGATCTGGTATCAGAGCTTGGTTTACGGAGAAAGGAAATTATACTTACAAAAGGGAAAAGTGATTAAGAATGGCTTCCACTTTGGGTAATTTGCAAAATCCAATATTTTCTGGTAAAAATTATGAATATTGGTCCCTAACTATGAAAGCTTTGTTTAGAGGTCAAGATGTATGGGAAATAGTCCAGAATGGTTATGCAGAACCAACAGATCTAGCAGCATACAACAATCTCACACAAGCTGAGAAGGATGTCTTAAGGAAACCGAGGAAGAAATATGGAAAGGCATTGTTCCACATACATCAAGCAACACATGAATCCATACTCCCAAGAGTAGTAGTAGAGCAGTCAGCTAAGGAAGCATGGACACACTGGAAACTTCCTATCAAGGCCTTAACAAGGTAAAGACTACCAAACTTCAAATTCGTAGAAGAGATTTTGAATCTATGTCAATGAAAGATACAGAGTTATTAGACTCATTCTATACTCATGTTATTGGTCTGGTTAATCAAATAAAGTCTCATGGAGAAAATCTAGGTGATCAAAGAGTTGTTGAAAATGTTCTTAGAGTTCTTCCAAAGAAATTTGAATCTTTAGTTGTGACCCTGGAGGAAAACAAAGACTTGTCCATATTTACTATTGATGAATTGCAAGCCTCATTACTCAATCATGAACATAGAATCGACAGTTCAGATACATCACTGGAAGGTGCATTTGCAGTACAGTCATCCATAAGTCATGGAAGAGGCAGGGGAAGATCAAACTCTAGAGGCAAAGTAAAATGTTCTTTCAGAGGAGGTCATAGCGGTAGCCCTACACATGTCGCTAGTAGAGGTCAGAATCAGATCCCCAGTTAGCCAAGTGGGAAAAGGTATGATAAATCAAAAATTCAATGTCATTACTGTAAGAAGTATGGACACTTCGCATATGAATGCAGGAAGAAGTAGTATGACCAAGGAAAGCAAGGACAAACACAATCAAGCAACAATAGTACTCCAAACAGGCCACTGTTCTTAGCATGTGCATCTCCACTTGAATGCAATGTGGTCCAAGAAAGTCCAAATGACATAGGGTATTTAGACTCAGGCTGTAGCAATCATATGACTGGTAATTTAAATCTATTTTCTAGTTTAGATAAATCAGTTCAAACTGATGTCACACTTGGAAACAATATTCAGGTTACTGTTTTGGCTAAGGGTACTATTGATATTCTAACCAAACATGGGGAGTAAACATTTATGCCTGATATTTATTATATTCAAGGTTTGAAGCATAATTTGATGAGCATTGGAAAGTTGATTGAAAAATGTTACAGAGTTCACATGATAGGAAAGCATTGGGTGATCAAAGACATATATCCAAGCAATCAATTAATTGCCGAAGTGTAGATGACAAGCAATCTCTTGGTTCCTTTGAGGACAAGGCCAAACATAAAAGAAAAAATAAATCAAGTTGTTCATGGAAGTTAGAATGGAAATTCTGGAGCTGCATTCAAAGCAGAAAGAAAAGAAGCTTAAGTTCACTACGACAAGAAAGAAAAAGACAGCAACGAAATGCAAGTAGCGTTTCAAACATAAATAAAAGATGAATCCTGGTTATGGCACTTCAGATTTGGACATATGAATTTTGGTGGTCTAAAGCTACTGCACTTGAAAGACATGGTGAAAGGATTGCCACTGATTGAAAATTCAGAAATAATTTGTGAAGGCTGCATTTTTGGAAAACAGCACAGGGAGATTTTTCCAGTTGGAAAGTCATATAAAGCTCGCACATTACTTGAAATTGTGCATTCTGATATTTGTGGATCGACGAAAACACCGTCCATGGGAGGATGCACTTATATTCTCATATTTATTGATGATTTCACAAGAAAAACATGGACATATTTTCTAAAACATAAATCTGATGCATTTGGATGTTTTCAACAGTTCAAGGCACTTGTGGAGAAGCAGAGTGGTTACAGCATCAAGATCTTAAGAACAGACATAGGTGGTGAGTATGCTTCAAATGATTTCTTAAACTTTTGTAAAAATCATGGCATACATAGACAATTCACTGCGAGGTATACACCGCTGCAAAATGGTATCACATAGAGGAAAAACATAACCATTATGGAGATGGCATGCATTATGTTGGCAGCCATGCATCTGTCAAATGAATACTGGGTTGAAGCAGTGGCAACTGCAGTATACATCATAAATCGATGTCCGACGAAGAGTGTGAAGAACAAGGTTACACTGGAAGCATGGATAGGTATGAAACATAGCGTTTCGCATTTAAAAGTTTTTGGTTGTGTAGCATATGCACATGTTCCAGATCAGTTGAGAAGGAAATTAGACAATAACGGATAGAAATGCATTTTTATTGGGTATTCTGAAGATGCCAAAGCATACAAGTTGTATGATCCTGTCGCAAGAAAAGTTATTATTAGTCGAGATGTTCAGTTTGTAGAAAATAAAGCATGGGATGGAATTGTAGAGAAGAATGTTAATATTGTGTCACATGTTGAGCATGATGACATTGCAGAGGATGTGGTTGAAACTACGCATGTGAATCAGAATGTCGCAACTTCGTCTACTCCTAGGACAGCACGACATGTTTCAGTACAAGGTACTCCGACACAAGTCGCAGCTCAATCTACTTTGACAATCACACCAAGAGCGCAACAAACTCCATCAAGCAGTTCGTAGAGTTCAACACCAGCAACTCCAACAAAGACAAGAAGTCTGCGTGAGATACATGAGACTGGTACACCCAATTCATTTTATGTTTTTGCATTATTTTCTCAAATTAATGATCCGCTAACATTTGAAAAAGTTGTTGAAGATAAAGTTTGGGCACAAGCTATGGATGAAGAAATAGAATGCATTGAGAAGAATCGAACATGGGAGTTAGTTGATGTTCCTATCGACAAGGATGTGATAAGCGTGAAATGGATTTATAAGACCAAGCAAGATGCTGATGGAAATGTGTAGAAGCACAAGGCAAGATTGGTGGAAAGAGGTTTCACACAGCAGCCTGGAATAGACTTCAATGAAACCTTTGCACCTGTAGCATGAATGGACACTGTTAGAACTGTTCTAGCCATCGCATCACATAAGAAATGGCTTGTTTACCAAATGGATTCCAAGTCTGCTTTTTTAAATGGTTATTTCACTAGTACAAAATGAGATATAAGTGACTAGGCGACTAAAAAAGTTAGTCACCATAGTTTTTTCAAGGGATAAATGACTAAAATTGAGAAATTTTAAAGAAGCCAACAAAAAACAACTAAGATAAATGATTAATTTAGTCATGGGATAAAAACTAGATAACAAGTGACTAAAATAAAAATGACTAACAAAAATGAGTAATTTAGTCACGAGAGTATAAATATGACTAGCTAACAACGATTAATGTGAATTAGTTGTTTATTGGGGCGTATGGAGTTATTTATTCCAAGCCCGGACAATGGAAGGTAATAATTCTAACTATTCCTATTGTATTCCCTTCCTGGAATTCAATGTCCTCTCCTCACTATGTTCCGTACCGTTGACAGTGTGCTTAGGGGTATGTGAGGCTGTTGTACTTTATCAAAATACTAACCAAAATAGTATGTGAGGCTGTTGTCCTAGCTTAGTTGATTTAATTTAGTGATTGAATAAATGCGATAAGCTAGGTTCAGTGGATAATTTGGCTCCCAATTCCTCAAATAGAATATGCTAAACAACCCTTAGTGTTGGGGCCTTTGCATGCAAAATCTATGAAACTGCTTGCATACGTCTTTAATTAGTATATGCTGACTGTACATGAATCCCCCAAAACCTCATAAAATTGTGTCTGTCTTTTATTTTTAAGTATCCCTATAGTGACTTTAATGTATTGACCCAGTATGGAGTAAGATGGCACTACATTCAATCTAAGAATCTCTCAATTTATTGGCCTAAGTTTGCAAGTTCAGTGGCCAGCTTGGTGTCATTGGTTGTGTTTATGGACTTTATGACTTTTTGCAGAGATGGTGCAGTCAATGAAGAATGTTTCCAAATTGGATCTGGACCTGTCTATGGAGGAAGGAAACTTTCTTTTTGTTGGATATAAGAATGTTATTGGTGCCAGGCAAGCATTATGGTGGATTATGTCCTCCATTAAGAAAAAAGAAGACTCAAAGGGGAGTGAGTAGAATGTGAAAAGGATAAGGGATTATCGAGGAAAGGTGGAGGATGAACTGTTTAGAATCTGCAATGACATTCTATCAATTATTGCTGATCATCTCCTTCCTTCTTATACTTCAGGAGAGTCCACATGTTAGGAACCCATGTCAACCCTTCTATTTACTTTGTTAGTATATTGTTGTTGGATGCATATGCTTTGTAAGTCATCCCATAGTATTTGTTGATCCATAGTCGTGTTATTGTTGTTTCGCGTTGATGCTTTGTATTGGCCCATGGTTTTGACCCATAGTATTGGCGCCTAGACTTAGTATATAAGTGTGTGTTGAGGCCTATGAAGGCACTGTGAAGTTAATTGTATTGAGCTTGCTCAAAGGAGGTTTCCCCTTCGAAGTGGCCCATGATCAATATAAAAGTGATTTTGAGTTCCATTATTTCTGATATCTCGTGTATTTGCATTAATTAATTATTGCAGGTTCTTCACATCTGGTATCAGAGCACTTTCTTGGGCTCGCTGTGTGAAATTTCTGCCAAATTTTTTTTCGCATCTGTTGCAGGTTCGGATTTGGGAATAATCCCTATCCGCTTAACTGTGGGAAGTACTTGGGCATAAGCCCTAAAACTCATTGTGAGGAGTACTACAGGAACCCCGAAGTAGCTGGCCCATTTAGAGGACCTGTCAGCGAAAAGGGAAACAACCCCTACCTGATTGACTAGTTCCCACCCGTGAGGTAAACCAAGAGCTGTCGTTTGTGGCAAAGCGGTTATCAGTTTTACCTGAGCTGTGGAGAGAGGGGTACTGCCCCAATATGCAAGCCGTTAGACAACATTCGTGGCCGAGTGAAACCCATGAACTGTTAGGAAGCTGCACATACCTGGGGTCCATATCTATTTTCAGCTGAACTGTTGCCGATCACTTCCGCTCCAGATCCAGCCGTTTCAGATCTATTATGAAAGTCGTTCCAGATCCAGTTGTTGTTTCAGATCCAACCGTTTTTCGATCCCTTCCGCGCCGTTGCAGATCCATCTGTTGTAGATCCCTTCCATGCCTTTGTTGCCGATATCTCTCTTGTTTCAACTATGTTTTCCCTGAAACTTCACTGACATCCCTGCAATCCCATTCTGCATATTTCATTCCTGAAGACCCTATCCCAAATTCCACTTCTGAAAGCCTGAAATCCCACATTTGTCTATTTTTAGGGTTTGCCATAACTTTTTCGGATTTCACCCAATCGCCTTCAAATTTTACCACCAAGTTCCTTTCCTAATTTTGCTTCTTTGTCCCTCTCTGCCAAATTTTCTCAGTCTTTCACCCAGCTTCTGAAATCCCCATTTTTCGCTTCCCTATCCATCAGAAAGTGTCTAAAACCTAGTCAAACCCCAATTACCACTCCAAGTTTTTCCCAAATCAAAATTTTCCTTTACTAAAGCAGCTTTTGTTTGTGTTTTTCTATCCATTCCCCCTCCCCCCCCAAAAAATTCTCCTGGTTATGTTTGTCACCCGCGCAGGAGCAAAAACCATGGAGGAAGCACTTGCAGCCATCCAAACCAAACTCCAAGATCTGGATGAAAAATTTCTCATCCTCCATATTCAGCATTCAGCCATGAACAATAATCAACAGCAAGAATCTTCTGCAGCCAATGGGTTCTCTTCTTCCAACAACTTTCGTGGGTCGAAGCTTGATTTTCCTCGCTTCAATGGTACTGATCCTACTGGATGGATATACCGAGCAGAACAATATTTTAGTCTGCATAATACTTTTGATGTCCAGAAAGTTCCACTTGCATCCTTTCATTTGGAACAGAAATCCCTTCAATGGTACCATTGGTACATCAAAGCTCATCCCAAGCCAAACTGGATAGATTTTTGCCAACTCCTTTTGCCATGATTTGGTCCTAGTGCTTTTGATGACTTCACAGGAGCACTCATTAAACTTCACCAAATTGGCACAGTAAGAGAGTATCAGAGAGAATTTGAGAACCTAGCCAATCACACAAAAGGATTGTCTGATGAATTCTATAGGAGTTGTTTTATCAGTTGTTGGCTTGGTTTTGCAACCAAGCTTTGTGCAATGGGCACCTATCAACAATGTGATAGTAGTTTCAATATTGAAAGCAAAAACAATTATAAATTAAATCTAAATCTAAACTAGCATGTGCATATAACAAATATTTTTTTTAAAAACGATTCAAGAATAAGAAATAAAAGAATAGATGTTTTGTATTAAGATACCTCAAATGGTGAGGATTTGTGTTGAGCAACTCCCAAGGTGAGTAGCTCCAAGCTCAAAAGGTCTCTTCTCCAAGATGTTGAAAATGGCCAAAAGTCTCATGAGAGATTTTGACAGCGTGAGGATAGGATGATGGATGGTTTGTTTTCAGGTTATTGTTTTTTGGCTGCTTGGGATGACGATCAGGATTCTGGTTGGGAGGAGCAGCATTATTATTATTTGGAGGATTGAGAGGTGGTGGACCTTGATGATGTTGTTGGTTGTTGCCGCGGTTATGTCCTCTTCCACGGTTTTGTTGTCCACCCGGGTTGCGTTGGCTGTTTTGATGTTGGGGCTGATTGTGATGTGTGTACAATTTCCCTTGAGTAGTGGGAGGATTTTGGGGCGCCGCAGGTGCGGGAGCAGGTTGCGGTGGCTAATAAGCTGGTGAGGCTGGAGGTGGTCTAGTTTCCTGCTGGGGTTGTTGGTAACCCTGAGCTATTGGAAATGTTGGGTTAGCTGGTGTAGCTTGTTGTGAGTAATACATTAGTTGGGTTGGTAAATGAATTGGGTTCTAGGTGGCCGGTTGGTTATAGTATGTGGGTGGTACATATGTCGATGGCGCTTTCCCATTGCAATGTTGTGGACAAGAGGGTCCATGAGTGTGATGAGTTTGATTCGTTGGAGCGAATGAAGTTGTTGCTCCAGAATTAGATGTAGCCTTAGAGAGGTTTGGGGCATTTATGGTGCTCACCATGCTAAAAGGTTTATTTTGTGCCGTGACTTGGCCGATAATACCATCAGCGACATGTGATGCCCCCGGAGCGTCACTGCGTGAAGAATCGCCTGGTGGGGCATCTAGTATGATGGTGTAGAGATAGCCTGACTGGGCATAAATCAGGTCAAATTGCTGAGCTTTTAAGATAGCTTCTTCCTCTGACTGGGGTCGTTCGGAAGCTACATCTTTGGATATGAGGGGTAGGAGTGATTTAAGAAACCAGTCCAAAAATATATGGTCATCCATTTTTATCTTACAGAGGCTACTATGCTTGCGCCACTCATGGATATGGTCGGTGATGTGGGTAGCTGTGTTTTGTCTGCAAGACAACAGTATTTCAACTCCTGCATCATAGCGTACAAGTAGCTGAAAAAACTGAAGGAAAGTGGAGGCGAGAGATGTAAATGTATGGTGGGTCCCATGTGGTTGTTCGATGTACCACTTGGCTGCAGAGCTAGTGAACATTCGTTGCAACAGTCTTAGTCTAATGGAGTCATCCACTATGGAGTTAGATGAACACCATAGGTGAAATGACATTATGTGGTTTTGGGGATCCTCCTAGGTTTTCCTTCAAACTTAGGGATGTCCAAGGGGAGCTTTGTAGGCATGGGTGGCCATGTAGGGTTGTGCCTGATAGGATCGTTGGTTAGCCTGGCTAGATCTGGTAAGTTTAGACTAGCCATGTAAGGTAAACTAGCAGATGGGTGTGGCGTAGTGACTGGGACATAACTATTTATGGTGCCATTATATAGTGGTCCAGCAGCCCCTAAGGGTATGCTAGGTATTGAAGGTATGTGTCCTCCAACCGTTGTGGTTTGGGATGGGCCAGCGCTCCCAAGTGCAACATGGGTTGCAGAGGGGTTAGGAATAGTGCTAGGAATTCCTGGGATTTGGGTTGTGGTAATGAGAGGTGGTGTGATCCCTATGTTGGGCATACCCATAATAGGAGGTAGTCCTGTGTTGGGCATACCTAAAGGTGGAGTGGACCCTATATTAGGCATGCCTAAAGGGGTTGTTGTTACCATGGGTGGCACAGTAATAGAAGGGTTTGTGGATGTATCTCCAATAATACTGGTGAAAAGTGGGTCGTATTGTGATCCAGCCATGAGGTTGGTTGGTGATATTTCAGTAGGGTTTTCGGATTTAGCCTCAGAATTAGATGTGAAGTGAAGCGTGTCAGAATCGGATGACTGTGTGTTTGGCCGATGACGTGTCAAGTCAAGGGATAAGGCTCTACGCCTATGACGTGTAGAGCCAAGTATACCGAACTGACGGGGTTCACCCTGAAGACGACGAGATCATCTTAAATTCTCAATGGTGAGAAATATTTTAAAAGTTTCAGTGTAAGGTGGTGATGTAAAAAACTCAAAACCCTAATGCAACAATGAGTGCAAGAGGGGAGTGAAAAAATTAAGGCTCTCAGGCCAACAACCAACCTCAAAAAGCACTTATTATAGAAGCTATGCTATAATAAGCGGAGGGATGCAACAAAATTCGTCAGAATACCAAAAGTCAAACAGTTCCTAGAAAAAAGTGGTGTTACTAGACCAAAGGTGGGTAATGTATCATGCAAACACCTAACTAGAAGTATTGTGAGTCAACAAATGATATCCTCTGCAAGGTGATGTAATCCAAGTCAGACAATATAGAGTGTTGAATCAAAGGCTAGATATCCCCCTACCGGGAGGGATACCGGGTAGACAATCCTAAAGAGTGGCAACTAGGATACCCCATTCATGACACGTTCGGTTGGGTGAATCTACAATTTGGTTCTATCGCCACTGTACACCCTCTTGGGTGTACACCGAGAACTTCGAAAGGTATCCTTCGGTTACTGAATCGATTGCGGTATTCCACTTAGACTTCCGGAACCAGTCTAGCTACTTCAACCCTCCCAAGGGAGAGGCCTTCTTGATAAATTGGTTGATAACCGTGTCAAAATTATAAGGGATTTTTGGACCCTAAAGACAACCACTATGTCTCAAATGTAAATAATTGAGAGGTGTTATTCGTACACCTATCCTCTCAATTCTACCTAACTACAAGATTCTTTTAAGTGCTCCCCAAGTGGGGTTAAAAGTTTGTTGAGTTAAGGTAAATTTTAAGGCTCAGTTTAAATTATGTGGTAGAGTGGGTGCAAGTGTGGTATTTAAACTGAAATTGATTTGCCTCGCTTGGACGATTGATTACAAATGAAAGAAAAGACGCTTCCAGTTTTGCAAAAAATAAAGGCATTTTTGAAATGTAAATGCTTGAAAAAAGTATTCAAAAATAATGGATCTTTGCAATAATTTGAAGGAAAGCAAATTACATAAATATTTCAAGAAATAAATGGATCTCTTAAAAATTGCTTGGGCAAAGTATTGAGCAAATAAATAGTAAAACCTTGATCTAAATAAAATGCAGAAAATCTTTCTTTCAATTACTGAAATTTTTTTAAAAAGTCTTTTAATGGAGCATATATAAATAGTAAAAGATTTATTATGGATGTAAAAATGTAGAAAAATTATTGCTGTAAAATATGCTAAATGGGCAAAAAATACAGCAAAAAATATTTTCAAAAAATTGGTTGAATTCAAAAAAATTGTATCGTGGGTTTTGGGAAAATAGCCGCAATGTGCAGCACGGGTTTCGGCCGCGAAGCCGTGATGTGCAGCGCGGGTTTCGGCCTCGAAGCCGCGATGTGCAGCGTGGAAAATGGCCGCGAAGCCGCGATGTGCAGCGCGTAAAATGGCAGCGGAGCCGTGGCACACCGCACGGAAAAAAGCCGCGAGGTCACGATGAGCCGCGTGACTGTCGGGCGAAAAGCCGCGAGGCGAAAGCCGAAAAAAAAACGCTAAAAAATGAACCCGAAAATGGAAATTTCAGGCTGTTAATGGCAATAAAACGGGCAAAGATCTAGAACAGCAATGGATCTGCTATCTAGGATGGCAGATCTATGAATTAAAATGATTAAAACTAACAAAAACTAAGATCTCTAGCAAAAAACTGAGATCTAAGAATTCGAAGCCAGTGGAGTTTCCAAAAACTGTTGGCTTGGTTTTGCAACCAAGCTTTGTGCAATGGGCACCTATCAACAATGTGATAGCAGTTTCAATATTGAAAACAAAAAAAATTATAAATTAAATCTAAATCTAAACTAGTATGTGCATATAACAAATAATTTTTTTAAAAATGATTCAAGAACAAGAAATAAAAGAATAGAAGTTTTGTATTAAGATACCTCAAATGGTGAGGATTTGTGTTGAGCAACTCCCAAGGTGAGTAGCTCCAAGCTCCAAAGGTCTCTTATCCAAGATGCTAAAAATGGCCAAAAGTCTCATGAGATATTTTGATAGCGTGAGGATAGGATGATGGATGGATGGAAAGTGAGGAGCCCCTACAACCTTTTTATAGTTTTTGGTGGTGGGGAATACCATTATGGTTTTGAGGAAACCAATGGTATTGACCAACATGGTTTAGGTACCTTTTCCCTCCTTTTTCCTTTTTTGAATATTTTGAATATTTTTATTCCCTTTTTAATATTTTTGGGAATTTTGGACCCTTTTTGAGGATTTTTTATGTTTTTTGAGGAAAAATATTCATTTTGAGGGGAAAAAGGGGTGTATTATGGTCTTTTAATGACCTTTTGATGGCTTTAGAGGCTCAAATGGTGGAAAAGTGGACAAATGGGTCATGTGAATAAGGAAATGAGCTAGTGAGCACTTTTTGGGTGTTAACATCAGTGGTCTTAAGGATGAAATCCGGTCAGAGGTTAAAATGTTCTGTCCCAACACAATGATGGAAGTCCTAGGTTTGGCTAAGTTGGCAGAAGACAAGATTGCACCCCAACAACACTCCAAACCCACTTTTGTTCCCTTTCGAAATATGGGTTCTCAACGACCTCTCATCCCACCAGCTCCTCGATCAACTCCTATCAAGCATTTGTCTGAAATCGAGATGCAGGCACGCCGAGAAAAAAGGCTTTGTTATAATTGTGATGAGAAATTCACTCGGGGACATCGATGTGTTCAACAAAAGCTCTATCTCTTGGATGTGGATTCTCCACCTGGCTCTGAACTTGGTGAAGAATCTCCAGATACAGTAGATGATCAGGTCGACATTCAGCACCCGCTTGTTGACACCCCATTTCAGGACGACCCACCCAAGATCTCTCTCCATGCTGTAACTGATGTCACCACCCCACAAACAATGCGGGTCAGGGGATACTTCAAGAATCTCCCTCTTACCATACTCATTGATTCTGGTAGCACTCATAACTTCATTGACCCCCAGATCGCCAAACAGGCTGATTGTTTTGTCCATCCTTACTCCAACTTTGAAGTCATGGTTGCCAATGGAGGCACCTTACCTTACAAGGGAAAGTGTCAGAATGTGCGTATCTCTTTGGAAGATTATAACCTACGCTCTGACATGTTTTCCTTATCCTTAGGCGGATGTGATGTGGTTTTCGGCATTCAATGGTTACGCACACTTGGCCCCATCTTATGGTATTTTGCTGAACTTTGGATGCAGTTTTCAGTCAATGGGACACAACACAAATTTACAGGCTTACAACAAGGGTCTCTACACATCATCAATTCACATCACTTGGAAAAGATCCTTAAGTAGAATTCACATGGTGTCATCGCTCAACTCCATTCCCTTCAAATGCACCCATCAACGGTCTCCACTACTTCCTTGGATAGATATGTAGGTGTCTTTGTTGCACCAGTGGCTTTTCGCCTTCAAGAGACCTTTCCGGTAAGCATTTCGCCGTGTCTACATCTGAACAGGAAATGATGGCTATTTTGCATGCAGTAACGACGTGGCATCCATCCCTATTAGGGAATTATTTCTACATCAAGATTGATCTCCAGAGTCTGAAAAATTTCCTAGAACAACGGGTCTCCTCCCCAGCACACTTGAATGGGTTATCCACCTCATGGGTTATGACTATGCGATCCCTCACAAGAATGGTAAAGACAATAGGATGGCCAATGCTCCTTCTCGCACATTTGATGACCCAATTTCTCTTACAGCTATTTCTCTGCTTGTTCCAAACTGGTTGCAATATGTTCAATAGGGCTATCTCTTTTATGAACTCCATGCTTCTTAATCAGCAGGGCACTCGGGGTTCCTCCAACAGTACGACCGGGAACAATGTAACTTCTTTTGGCAGGGACTGAAAATGCCAATTCAATAGATGGTGGTTGACTGTGATACTTGCTAGGTCAACAAGGGTGAAACGACACTCCTTTCGGGACTACTCAAACCCTTTCCCATTCCTACACAGATTTGGCCAACTATTTCTATGGATTTCCTAGAAGCACTTCGGTGGTACAATACCATGTCTACAAGGACACCATATGAAGCAGTCTATGGAAAGGCACCGCCAGTTCTTCTTCCATACACCCTTAGCAGCTCCCCAGTTCAGGAAATTGACTCGGTTCTTCAAAACCGCAATAAGATTCTTCTCATTCTGCAGGACAATCTTCACATGGAAAGAATTCGACTGAAACAACAAGCTTCTTAGCACCATTTAGAGCGCATTTTTCACGCAGCTAATATGGTTCTTCTTCAGCATTCCAAGTAATCCTCTTGAAACTCAAAAGGCGTAAGTGGCCCGGACTGCAACCCAAATATGCTATAGGGGAACAACTCCATCCAATTCTGCATAAATTTCCACATCTAAAGCTTTGAGGACAAAGATTTTTCTAAGGGAGAGGGGATGTTAGGAACCCATGTCAACCCTTCTATTTACTTTGTTAGTATATTGTTGTTGGAAACATATGCTTTGTAAGTTGTCCCGTAGTATTTGTTGATCCATAGTTGTGTTATTATTGTTTGGCGCATATGCTTTGTAAGTCGCCCATAGTATTGTTGATCCATAATTTGTATTGGACCATGGTTTTGACCCATAGTATTGGCGCCTAGACTTAGTATATAAGTGTGTTTTGAGGCCTATGAAGGCACAGTGAAGTTAATTGTATTGAGCTTGCTCAAAGGAGGTTGCCCCCTCGAAGTGGCCCGTGATCAATATAAAAGTGATTCTGAGTTCCATTATTTCTGATATCTCGTGTATTTGCATTAATTAATTATTGCAGGTTCTTCACACCACAGTTTTTTAATACAAGATGTAAGTTTGTTATGGAGTCCTTAGTTGCCTTAAAGTGTAAATGAGTTTTTAACAATTTAATGCACTTGATTTTTCTTTAAATCATTTTAGTTGTTGGATCTTTTGCTTGTGGCAGGCTTTCTCCACCTCGTCAGAATATCTTTACTTTAGTTATGTTTGGTTGACATGTATCAAAAGCATTGACCTAGGATATAACAATTGCCATTATATCAAAATCCTTTCTTTTTATTTTTCTAGTTCCCAGGAGCTTGGATCGTGTTCACTATCAACTTTTTTTCTTATGAAAAATATATTGTAGTTATTTATAATGCAATGGGCTGGGCAGACTTGAAGGCATATTTGTATATCTTCCTAGTATTTTACATGCTTATGAATTACTGCATGCAGGCTTGTTTTAATTCTTGGATATTCAAATCTCTCCATGTTTTACCTTGCTGGTGGAGCTGTCCCAGAGCACCATGATAAGTGCCATAGCTTCCCCCACCACCCCCCTGAATGACAAGCTCTTGATGTTGCTATTTCTATTTCTCAGGATGCAAATCTGAGATCCTGAATAGGGCAATGATGGGTTGGAGTCGGGCATCACTGATATGGAGTTGGTTGCTGAAAATGGCTAGATCCTCCCTCAAGAGAGAAGAGTTGAATTGTCCAAGGTGTGAGAGAGGACTAAGCCTATGGAGATGCCTTGGGACAAGTCAACAAACCTTAAATGAAAAATCAAGCAAAAAGCAAGATATACACATGGAGATGTTGAAGATGACCGGAACAAGAAATGTAAGAGCATGGAGAAGGAGTAGAAGATCTAGATTAATATTTGGCACTAATTTTAAAGCATTCCTAAAATATATGAAGAGGGGAGAAGAAGACTTAAATAGTATTTACAAATAGGAGGAGAAGGGAATGACCTCGAGGTGTACGTGAAAGTTGCCCTAGCTATCGGGCAAATCATTATTTTCCGAGGAAGAATACCATGCGTTTTGACTATGAATCAAAGCTTCAAAGGCCCATGGTGTAGGTATTTACCTTAAACAACATGCTTTGTTTTTGTGGACCATGACACACAAATATAATATGACCTAGTAAATTTGTGATTCACTCGGAAGTAATAAATTGGGAAGGGTTAATGAGGGTTTGACCTACTAGATCCTTGATTAATCATTCCCAAATGGACTTGGGTCATTGAGGACTTGAAATGAAGCATCCTAAACAACTTTGGGCTAGATCGTGTGTTTGGAGTCCAAGACATATCCCAAATAGTGGGTGAGTGCCTCAATCGAGAGCTCCAAAGAGTATCAATAGAGTTAAGTTGATGGCAGAAGTTTAAATTCAGTTGGAGAGGTGATTCCTTATCCTTGATTTATTTCCTAGTGCTCAGATTCAAGAAATTAAAACACAACAAACTGTAATTGCAGTGAAGGCTAAGAATTACTTCTCACAACTTGCTCGGACTATTAGCGGAGCGGGTTGGGGTTTGAAGGGATTTGCTGCAATGGAAAGCACAGGTGAGGTAGAGGACCTTCCACGGGCCAAAATTAGGAGAGTGGTGAAGGGGAAGCTGAGCCAACTAATGAAGGAAAATCCTTCTTCCTCTTCCTCTGCTAAGGACATCGCCATTCACAAGGAAGCTCTCTTAGCTTGCTCTGAAAGTGCCCGCATCTTTATTCATTACCTCTCTGCCACATAAGTCAACTCTCTTCTTATATGTTAAATCGGTCATGCCTTACTTCATATGTATTCCTAATTAGAGTTATATTCTTATTTTAACTACTACTGGATCTGACAAATGTATCATTGTTTTGTTCAAGCGGTGGTGGGGGGTTGATTTTTGACGGGATTGAGACACCCTGACCATTTGCTGGATGGATAGGCTGAATTTGTCTCAATTGTTGTTCTTAGAGACCCTATCCTCTATGTTCCTCATTTTTGGTCCTTCTGCTCAATTGTTATGGGGTCCTAAAGAACTCCAAACAGAATCCGAACCCCAATTCCTTGGTAGTCTAGTATCTTGTGTTTTTTCTTAGACTGTGTATTTCAACGAACTGTCAAGGTCATCACCCCCTTCAATTTATAGGGTATTTATCTATTATGATGTGTCTGGGTAGAAACAGGAGATAACCGGTTTTTGATGTTTAGTTGGGATTTTTTTTTAACTATACCTATATTTTGACTCTACCGTTGCGTTGGGCAATTTATTAATGAATTTATTATTTTTACTAATTGAAGAGGAGGGTTATTAATGTTGAATGGGATCCCAACGTTGGAATAGGCCACTATAGTAAGATAACTTGCAACATCATATAGATAATAGCTGCAAGTCAACATTGAAAATAGATTTCATTACTGTCACAAAAAATATCTATCCCTTGGAATTTTGGAAGGCAACTTCCACATTACTTAAAGCAATAAATGGGCTCACCTCCTTCTGAACAATTCTTAGTCACTGTTTTCTATATGTCAATGAGCAAGGTTGTGCATGACCCACAGTAGTCAGTGTCTGTGGTGAAAAATGCCCTCCTTGGCCTCACGTCCTTTCTTCTTGCACTCAAGCTCAGCTACTTTGAAGGAAAATGCTTCTTGTTAGATTCCCTCCTTTTCCAGAGAGGAGTCAGTTGAAAAGTCTCCATCCAATGTTCCATCTTTGGAGGGTATTAATCCATGTTCTTCAATCAAGGGTGCTTCTCCTCCTTAAGTGATATAAGTTAAAGATGTGGTTAGATCTATCAATGGTTCTCAAGCCCAACATTTGCCTCATGCTGGAAGATTCATAATGGACAGATTAGGCTCTATCTAGGTTCAAAAAGTATCATCAAAAGTTGTCCACAATAACAATAAATCCTTCAAATACGGGCCTTGATCTGTCTGCTATTTCAACAAAGATTTTCCAAATTGTGATGCTTTCATGAACTGGTTAAGTGACAATTGGACAATAAATTTATCAGTAAGATTCGATGCTTTAGGGATTTTTATAGTTCATTAGGAAGAAATTGAAGATAGGAAGAGAGGGCCTTAGATTTGGGGCAGGGCTGGTTCTTCTTGGCGAATTTGTTCTCATAATTAAACCCATCTTCCATGTTTGTCTCCTTATCCCTTGTCTGGGTGAGAGTCCCCATTTTATCCTTTCCCTTATGGGAAGATGAGGTCATGGATAAATTGGTAAGGCCTTAGGTAAGTTTATTGGGTTTGCAGAAGTAAGAAATATGGTTGCTTCTTCTTTTATGCAAGAATACATGTACAACTAGCTTAAGTAAAGGACAACCAAATGAGATCATCCTTGAAGGTAATGGAGTACAATGAGCCCACACTTTGGACTATGAAAGCACAACTTATCGGTATAGGATCTTTAAGAATTGGCTATTCGATAGCAACCTACCCCAAAATGATTTGAACAGTAGAAGAATAAATTAAACCCCATAGTAATCCCTACGAGAGAAATATCAACCTACTAGAGGTGGACCGAGATGGTTTTCAAATAGTTAAGAGAAAGAGAAAGAAAATATCTAGTTGGGGTGAAACTCAACCTGAAGTAAGAGCTCCACGAACTTCCTCCAAAGACAAAGAAAAAGATCCTATCCAGGATAGAAATTCTAAGGATCCCCAACAAGAAAAATTCTTTGCAGAAGAGTAGGAAAAATCAGGAGAGGAAAATCCAACAATAAGTAATTTTTCCAAGAAAAAAAGCTTTATATTTGATATTTCCAAAGCAGAAATCAAAATATACATTCTTCTGTTCTTTTGACTCATGTTCAGACGATCAAGAATACCATTTCCTTTTCTAATGACAGTCCTCCATATTCCAAATATTAAAACCTCCAAGGTTCTTACAAAAAAATTACGACTTCTAAACATTCATAAACTTTGACTTTCCATTAACTAAAAATAAAAACCACCCTGCCTCAACAGCCTGTTATGTGTCAAATAAGGACTTAACAGAAAGTGAGACTATAGCTTCTCCCCTAAATACCTTTTCTTCCAGTAATCTTTATTGAATTTTTAAGGATTCCTTTGAGCGAAGATCTCCTTTTGTATGGAATTCCCTGTAAATATGTGCAAAGGAGATTTCTTCAAAGTGTCTTTCTAACTCCAAGATCAGTTCCAGGATAGGATTCAAATTCAAGTTTGAAATTTGGCTACGTCCATTTTCCCAGTCCATCAAGAGTCCATTACTCTACACTGGACATGACATGATCCCTATTGTTGAAGGATGTCCACCCCCAAGGACAAGGATGACCCTCCACTGGACATGACATGATCCCTGCTGTTGCATGATATACAGTTCTTTATGTGCTTGACAACTGGCCTCTATTTTTTTATGGCATTTGCTACTTGCCATATGACAGATTTTGTGTAAAGCCTTAATGGCAGTTTTATTTATACCTTATTGGTTTTCTAGGTTGTTAGGAGAATTTGGATTTTATGCATGTGCCAGTTGCTCGATGAGACCTGTTTTTTTTTCAATGTATAAAATGCATTCTACAAACTTTGATCATATTAATAGTTAAAGGAATAATTTTATTCAATTTTTTTCTTCATGTTCTGATTTATATATTGCTATATGATTGTATCGAGAAAGGTGATTACTACCAATATCTTGCAGAATTTAAGTCTGGAATTGAAAGGAAGGAGATTGTTGATCAATCTATGAAAGCTTATGAGGTGGAGATTGAAAAATATATAATATTACAAAATATGCTTCATTATGTTTGTATGGTTGTACTTGGCTGAAATAATAAAAAAAAAGGTCTTCAATAATATCTAATAAAAGGTAGGTGTTTTTGGATAGCTTAATAAGGTCAATTTGTATTATTGCACACTGCTTCAAATATTGCAGCTATAGATCTCCCTCCCACTCATCCAATGAGGCTTGGCTTAGCATTGAACTTTTCAGTTTTCTACTATGAAATTCAAAACTCCCCTGAAAGGTAAGGTTAGGTAGTTGTTTCATTTCTAGTTTTGGTAATAGTAAATAATTTCTTAGGTTTCTTGATATCTTTACAAATAAAATGTTGGAATGTTGATCCAAATTTCGGTAGGATGTTTCACACTATTGAATCTTGTGCCTATATTTGCATGGAGGTTTCAACTTTGTAGAGTATACAAGCAAGTTTAATTGCTTCTAAGTTCTAACTGTCTAGTATGATACCTAATTTATGGCTGGTTTGCTATAGAGCATGTCACTTGGAAAAACAAGCATTTGATGAAGCCATTGCAAAGCTTGATACTCCCAGTGAAGAATCATACAAGGATAGCACATTAATAATGCAATTGCTAAGGGACAATCTTACATTATGGTCTTCTGATTTGCAAGAAGATGGAGGTCAGTTCAGAGATTGATTCTGAGATAGCACATTCACTTTACATGTTTGAATTGAGAAATTAGGATGACCACAAAATTTCTATTTCAACTTGAGTTGGAATTTGGAACATGAGGTTGACTAGTGCTAGGACCTATAATGACATTCAGTTACAGGATAACAAGCTATCAATTATTTTTAAATGCCTTCTACATAATTAATTTTAATATAGTTTTTAATTAGAAGAAAACATGACATTTCATTGTATATATACATTTTTTTAATATGTATTTTTTTTAATATAAAAGTAGAATTAAAGGGAAAAGTACATTAGATATTGTCCCAAACATGTCATCTAACTTCTATTCATTAATAACTATTGTAAGATTCTTGCTCAAAGAAAATATATTGCAATGATGTTTTACATAGTGTGTCCTCCAGGCCTCTTGCAATGGGACCAAATTACTAAATAGCTCAGTTGTGTATATCACGTATATAATATATGCAGTTTCAAAAAAATACTTTGGCAACATTGCTCTGAATCCTGATACCACATGTTGGGAATTAAAGTAGTAGAACCATAAAAGCATACACTAGATATTGATGACTTTGTTGCCATTTCTGATAATGAGAATGATGAACTGAAACTCCCCTAATTCCCAACAAACAGGTACTTCTGAAGTGGATCAACCCCCTTTCAAGGATGTTGATATAAGGAGTGTGCTAAGAAACTAGCCCTTTCACTATTGTATCACACACAAATCCACCCAAAACTAGGAAAGATGGGTTAAAGGTGCCCAGAACTGCCCCTTTTCACACAAATTGCATCAGAGAGACACCCAGAATAGTCCCTGTTGCTGATACTAGGTGGAAATATGCCCAGAAGCATAATTTTACTGTTGTTTAGCTTTCATGTGTTTCCCAGAATTCATCTTAGGGTGATTGTCATGACTGTTTACTGCTAATTTAGCCTTCAAAAATGCTTGGGAATGAAGATCAAGGCTGTTTTTAGGCCCATACTTGTGCAAAAGTGTCCAAAACCTCTGCAACAAGCTGGCTTGCTACTGCAACTATGCGCATAATGCTAGTTCAGTCTACAACTAGTGGTTAGAAGGATAAAACAATTAGTTCTTACAAGGATAAGAGAACAAAATATTAGGGAAAATTGGATATGAAACCTTCACCTAAAGGATTGAGCATAAGCCAAAGAAAAATAATTTTTAAGTGTGCTCTGACTCAAGTTGAGCTTTGAGCATATGTGAAGGCCAAACTATCATAAATGTGGCTTATTCCCTTAATCTCTTATGGGTGTGGAGATCGAGTTTTCCTTATATATATATAGTCCCTTAATCCCTTATGAGTGTGAAGATCGAGTTTTCCTTTAATATATATATATATATATATATATATATATATATATATATATATATATAACAATTGTATGTATGTATTCAATTGTTGCTTGCAATTGAAATGGGAACAATATCCAATCTCAATGTTTGAGATTTAAATGACTTTAATTTATCTTTCTGCAAGGGCTAAGAATGGAAAAAAATCATGTAGGATACATTGTCCATTGAGAGACTTCAGAAAAGACAAACTTGCCTTTATGATAAGACAAATCGTTGGTGGTTTAGGCATTCCATAAAGGATATGTGTATGAACTCTTCGAAGCAGGCATGAATTCATTGGAATCGATAAAATGTTAAAAACTTGTCCTAGAAATAGAAATAGTGGCCATCATCTATCCATTCCCCATCATTAATTTCATCCGGGGAGCAACATGAGCTAACTAACTGTTGTGGCCTTAATTATTTTGAGGAAATGGCTATGAAAATATTCTACTCAATTAATTAAATAGATAAAACTATGCAACAAAGGCTATTATACCATGTGGCATGTGGCTTCTACATCAAAACCCACAAGAGGTGATTGTCTGTCTATAGATTATGATGTCTACATTTCTTAATAGAGGAACAAACTAGTAGTAATTTTGCATATTGAAGGATCAATAGTAACCATTCAAACTATGATTCCACCATTGATTAACATAACTAGGTGAACAAAGAAAATCCATAAAATAGAGTAATCATTTACACAAAAAACTAATTATCATCAACCATTGAAAAATCAATTGCAAAATGGACAACAATTGTTTACCGTGGGAACCCAAACAAGAAAACCATGTTTAAATATTTGCTTAGTCTTTATTGTCAACAATTGCTTGGTTATAATGTAGGGTCATGGACTCTGTTATCTTTTTGATAACACTAACAACTGGCTGAAATAATGTTGTACTTCACTACTCTTCCCTTTATGTATGCGATAAGTAGCTTCTCTGGAGCCTTTCTTACTTCTCTATCATGTTGCATGTAAAAGATCCACTAACAGTTCTATTTCATAACTCCTCTATGGGTAGGCTTGACAGTTCAACATTATCAATGTTCAGTCTCTCTTGTTTAGTGAGGGTTGTGTTTCTCTATTTCTTGTGCAGGTTTTGGAACTACATGATTAAGGATATATTTATGGTTTCATGTAGGTGTTTATCATGGATTAGAATTTATTTAGCAGGTGTAAGAGTCTGCTTGTTAATAGAAAATATGTTTGTACTTGTTATTTTCGCTGAGGTTTGAATTATATTCATATTTCCAAATATTTAGGAGGTATTTTTAATTTTATTACTTAGTTGAACTATTTTTTATTAAGTTTCATGCCTATTTTTTTAGTTCTCTCTAGTACTAAGCTTCAGGTTCTTGTTTTGATACAAGAATGCTTGCATGTTTTTTTTGGTAAGAGGCAAAGTATATACTCCTATGCACAAAAAAATATTCATAGTGATGGAGACAACTTACCTCTTGGCCACCATATCATATGCTTATCGAAACAGTAAGAAAAACCTTATAGACTAGAACCTTAGACAGAGGGGAGAACCAGAGAGATTTTGTACTAATCTTTGCATCTGCTTGGAATTTGGGTTGTTGAGGACTGGTTACAACCTGGCTCTCTTAAGTGTTCCCTTTGTCCCCTTGTTCCTTGCATTCCTTTGACCCTTTCTCTCATCTCTGGATGGTTTTCAGGAGAGGGTTGTTTTCCATATGGTAAGATATCAATTCCTTTATGTTCCAGTAGAGGTTGAGTGAGCGAGTATTTGGCATTTATGCTCCTTGAGAAACCCATGTGTGGGGTGAGCTTCCAAATTCCAATTCCATGTCAATTTGCTTGCTGTGAGTTGCAGCTCTTTTGGCTTGAACCTTTTATTCTAACTTTTCTAGGTTTTGGATTGGGGTGGTTTTGTATCTACCAGTGAACTGTTATGCTATGTGAAATGCTTCATAGTTGTGGCCCTGTATTCGAGTCCTTGATATTATATCCAAATAGCAATGTTCCCCCAAGTTTCCGAGACGCGGGAGCGGGGAAACACACATTCAGGATGCATGGAGACCACCCCCAAATTTTAAAGAAATTTTGGGGGAGGAGACAAGGGACGTCTCTAAAATTATACAAATAAAATAAATACCAAAATTTATATTCATGATTGTGCAATTTAATTTTAAATGCTAAATATATTGATTTATTTTCTAAGTAGTACCAATTAGGGATTGTAAAGAGTTAAAATAATGGAAAAACATGTAAAAATATTCTCAAGGGCATGGTGGGAACGTTTTTCCAGGAGTCCCCATGTCCCTGCGACGCAGGAAATGCATCCCCGACCTTGCGGGACACATAGTAGAGAAGTCCCCTAGCTAGACATGATGGAAGATACCGAGTCACCCCTTTCAGTCGTCCACTAAAACTTCATCCCCTCATTTGGTCATTTTGTTAACAAGGGAGGGTGAGAATATATGCCACTAGTTTTCTTAATGGAGAGCTCAAATACAAGTGAGCTGAGCCCAAGAGAAAAATAGGTTAAGTCCAAACATGAAGCCCAATAAGTGGGACCTATAAAAAGCAAAGGTAAATGTAGTTAACTAGTGTGATAAGATAAGATAAGATAATTTTATTAATGCCTGGATAATGAACACCAAAGTAGGCCAATGGGACTGTTGAGTACAATGATGTTGTTACAAAGATGGAGTACAAAAAGGTCTCCTAGAAAAGGGAAATACTCATAAAGGATTAACATGGCAAGGCAAGGTCCTTACAAAGACATCATTCTAAGGTGCCTTATTTTGGATTTACCAAGGAGAAAATATAACTCCATAAAATCTATTTTTAAGTATTTTATTGGCTCTTACTGTATGAATCTCTTGCCCTATGTTTGGGAGGTGGAGGACCTTGGGAGTCCTCCTACATCTTTGTCTATGTGTGGGTCTGATTCCACCACTTCCTCCCTTTCCTTTTCCAGGTTATGTGCTTTGTAGAACAGCACAGGTACCCTGTAACTATAATCCATTTTTTCTCTAGAGCCCTCCACTCCTTCTACTATGGCTTGTACTAAACTCACCAGATTCATGTTGTTCCTTGGTCCATGCTGTGGAGATTGAGCGTGATTGGGAGATCCATAATCCCACATAATGCTTGCTCTGTCCTAAACCATATTCTTCTTATCATTCCCAGTTGAGATTTTGTTTGGAGGTAGATGAATATTGGTGGGGATTAATCTCCTCCTCTTCTTGTCTTACCATACATGAATGTTTAATGTGCCAATATGGAGGACTGTTGGGTGTTTATGTTGACACCTTCTGCAGAGAAATATTCTTTCCCCTTGACACAACATACATTCACCATTCATTATATATGGAATTCTATATGGAATTAACCATTCACCACATTTTATACCTACACCTTACTGGATCAAAAGGCTTGCTTATCTTAAGCATCTATAACTGGGGTGCCCCTACATGAATGTTGAACATGCCCACTATGGAGGACTATGTCGAGTGTGCTCAGTATGGAGGACTGTAGGTTGTTTACACTACTACCTGCAGCAGTGGTCAAGGTGATGTCTCCCCCCCAACCACTCCATCCAGAGAAAATAATGCTTGTATGTTGAATTGGAAAAAATGTTGAAAATTTTATGTTTTATTTTGGTTGTAACAATTGTTATATTATGTATGTCTCTAAAATTCAATAATTTTGTCCTTTTTTCAGATGATGAAAGAGTCGCAGAGCAAAGACAACATTTATGTTCGTTGGGATATTTGTCTCAATAAGAAGCGCATAGCATACTTCATCTTCCCAAAGTTGCTCATCCCCAAAAATATGTTACCAGAATACTTTCTTTAGATTTGCTTAATATGTTAAAATAGCTTACTGTCTGGGTTTCCTTTTTCAAGATTTGTGACAGCTTAAAAAGGTGGCGGCCTTTACACTACAAATATTTTCAACTTTCTTATTTTTTTTTTTTTTTTTCAGGAGGATAATGAACTACGTTTGGTACCTGGTGATGAGCTACATTTGCATTATTTTGGGGATGCAAATCACCCTTCCTGGCAGTCTGTTGTACATGTGGTATGTTGTACTCATCTTCTTTATTAGTTTGCATTTTTTTAGATAAACCATCCGTGGTTTGGTAGGCTAAAAACTATGACATGGGTGAAAGAGTTCTTTTTAATAGGAGAAATAGATAGATTGACTAATTAGAGATTGATGAAAGTTAATATCATAATTCTAATAACTAAGATGCAAATTGGAATGCTTTGTTTGTATTTGATACTTTTCAGATCAACCTGACTGCCCAGGAGGAGGTTGCACTTGAGTTGCGTGCCAGTCAGGTGACATGATTCATTTATTTTTGCAGCTCCGTGAATTGTAATAGTTGGCATGTAGAGAGTGTATATGTGATCTCATTTATAGTACTGATTTTTTTTCAATATGATTTCTTTTCATGTCCGCAGTGGGTTCCCATTGATTTTTTACATAATTTTAGTGTGGACTTTGTTTGGAAGAGCACAAGCTTTGATCGTATGCAAGCATCCATCAAGACATTTGCTGTAGATGAGACTCATGGATAGTGATGTGTTTTGTACCTTGCAATACATAACTCTATGTAGGATGGAAAATCTACAAGGATAGTAAATCCTAGGATGCAAGTTTTTGTGCCTCATTTTGCATTTGAGGCTTCTATGCAAAAGAAAGGAAAATTCAAATGAAGGCTATGAAGATTAATCAATAAGTGAAACTAAAATCCATACAAATAGTTTGAAAAATAATATCCATGAGCAGAAAAAATGACCACAAACCTTGAGTGATTTTCTTAGAAGCAAAGTTTGTTTTGATGACAACAACTTTTTCGTTGGTAGAATCAATGCTTGTGCATGTTGTATGTATAGCAATTGTATGTAGGACAATAAATCTGGAAGGATAGTAAACATCAAGATGTAAGTTTTTTGGGTCCTTTTCATTTCAGACTTCTTTGTAATGGTCCAAAGGAAAAGTCAAACGATATACGATGGTAAAAAAATGATGTACTTGCTCTCTTTAATTCACCACTGCATTAAATTTCCTGATGGTGGGAATCTGGGATGGCTAGTTTTGCTATTCAAATTGGAGGAGCACCCCAATAAAGGGTATTGATAACCATAATGAAATCTCCCTTTTGTCAATTTTGGATTTGCTTGAACGCTGGTACCCATAGTGTTTGTTTTCACATTGATTTGAGTCAAGAAATCACTGGCATGTGTAACAACACTTTGAATACCTAGGTTTGCAAGTTGGTGGGTTCTCCCAATCCATCTAGTGACTTGGTTATATTGCTGATTAAATCCAACATCCCAAGGATATAGGCCATCCATAGATGGTGCACAATAAATCAATGGTTGGAATGACAAGACCATTGCAATAACTTAGCTAGTTTCCATTCTCATCCCCTGGACTTTGTATTACGTTGCTATTGGGAACATTGGGAAACCAAAGCACCATACCCACATTTCTTAATCAATTTTTCCATATAGAAACCTTCTAGAGATAGTGAGGGGACCATACACATTTTTCTAGGTGTGTGCTATCTCTTCAAATGAGGTCCGAATGCATCGATACAATTATTGTATGACTCACCCCTTCCGTTGGCCAATTGGTGGTCTAGCTTGTAGGCAAGGCCCAGATCTGCACACAGTGGTCTTGGATGCATCTATATGGTGTGGATCTAATTGTGGCAGGATCATACCAAACAAGGCCCCACTATCACTTGAATTACACTTAGTTAAGAGAAAATAAATTGATTTGTTTCCCAGTGGAGAAGGATCAATACTAGCATTCACATTATATAATAAAATTATGTCTTCAAAGCCTTTTCCTCCTAAAGGAAGCTATGGATTTATCAAAGACTTGCATTGGAAGCTTTGTTTATGGTGTTAACAGCCAGATCACAATACAATACAGATTTGGGGTTGCTCAATTGCGTGATCACAATGGTGCAGTTGTTTCCAGATTATCTCCCTTATTGTTGAGGTGTACCTTGGGAAAGAAAAAGCACTATCCAACCCATGCATATGATGGAGCCTGAAAGTATCAAGTATAAAGTAACATATCAAGAGGAGCATTTGTGGAAGTAGATAAAATGCAGGGTCTTCTTACCTTAGTGAACATATGCAAAGGTAAAATTTATCAAATTGTTGTGTTCTAAGATGAGATGTTTGTAGTTGGATCTAGTGCTAGTGCTCTTTCAGTTGCAGAGAAGGATTGATTAAACAATTGTTAACCATTTGGAACTCATAAGATGCCTCTTCAAAAGCTATATGCCCTTGGTAAGAAGCGGCAACAAGAGAACCACTGTAATGCTACAAATCAGTTCTCTGGTATCATCTACAAGGTAAATGAAATCCATATTGTGATTTAATCCAATAAGAAATAAATCACCATCTACAAGTGTGGAATATTGTTTACTGCCTCTAGAGTTATAAATACCATTAAGTACTTTAAATATGAGCCCTTTTTTTCACTGACTACCACCAACAAGGTTGAAGTGGGGAATCAGAGTGCCCATATTTGGGTAATGTTCCAGTTCCAAGATTGTTGAAGCATAGAAAATTTTCTGTCAACAACTTATGTCAACTGTTTTATTTGATTTCCTATGAGCATGTTAGTTGTACTTTGGATCTTGGTGCTGCAACGGCCAATTTGATTCCCCTTGTCTATGTGCTTTACACTCTTCTGCCTAAATTCCTCAAGTTCATAGTATAGCTCCTTTGTTCATATACCTTCCTTATAAATGCTGAGGAAAATATACAAACCGAGGATCATGAAACTCACGACTCTTTAAAAAAATATTTTGCAAGTACTACTCCTTTCAAATGATGTCTTGTTTTCAATGAACTTTATATATTTGACACATTTTATCAAGACTTTCTCCTAAAAAAACACTGATAAAATTTCCTAGTGATCTCTAATGAAAATAATGATATTCATTTGTAAATAAATAAATGTACCCAAAAAGCACTCGTAAATATTAGGCAAACTTGTCAAATTTAATATAATCCTTCATTGTCATTTCTAATCATTACTGCAATCTGCAACTGATATTAACTAGAACAATCTTCATGTATACCTTCACCAAACAGAAGAAAATACCACCCACTTTCATCCATAGCACCACCCACATTCCTCCAAAGTAGACAAGAAAACATTGGACAAGCCTGAACCTTTACTAGCATTTGTATATGCATCTCTTGCCTAGTTTAGTCATCCCATCTGCTTTTTCATGTGAACCGACTCCTTCAAACTCATTATAATATCTATATTTTACCTTCTCTAACTTCCTTTCTTCGTCTTCCACAGACTTTGTTGTATTCTATGCTTGAATTCCCAATATTCTCCCCCTCCACTTCTTGGGCATGTAGTTTTTCTTTGTGAATCCTTTCTTCTTATTGAAGCTCTTTCTTAGGAGGCTCCAAGTAACTGCAACAATATTCAGATTACTGATTGTATCTGCTATGTTCTTTAGACTTTGATTCACTTATAGATAGATTCTTCCTCTATACGGTGGTAGAAGACAGTCTTTCAATGGCTGCACAAGCTGGAGGAGAGACTGTCAAAGCTCCTGGCAATCTAGTAATCAGTGCTTATGTGACCTGTTTGGATATTTCAAAGACTATTACACTAGACTTGAAGGTGACATTTCAAAATGGATTTGGACAAGTAACTCTAAGATTGTTAAGTCTTCATACACTACTACATTTTTGGCCTTTAGGGGGGGTTGTCTTCTGCCCCAAAAAGTGACCTACGGGGGGGGGTTTTGGATTTGGGGGCAGTTTTGGAAAAACCGCTCCTAAAGGCACTGATGTTAAAATTTTTTCCCTTTAAGGGTGGTTTTTGACGAGATTGGAACCGTCCCCAAAAGTGACTTTTGGGGGCAGTTTGTGACCCCCCTCGTAGAGGTCTTCAGAGGCAGTTTTAAACCCCCCCCGTAGACCCCTTCATAGAGACCTACGGGGGTGGTTTTGAACCCCCTTCATAGAGACCTACGAGGGTGGTTGTGAACCCCCCTCATAAGCCCCCTCATACAAACCTACAGGGGCGGTTTGGAACCCCCCTCGTAGAGGACTATAGGGGCGGTTTCAAAACCCCCTCGTAGAGGCCTATAGGGGTGGTTTGGAACCCCCCTGTAGAGTCCTATAGGGGCAGTTTATAACCCCCCTCGTAGAGGATTGTAGGGGCGGTTTTGAACCCCCCTCATGGAGGCCTATAGAGGCAGTTTAAAACCCCCCTTGTAGATGCCTATAGGGGCAGTTTGGAACCCCCCTAATAGAGTCCTATAAAGACGGTTTGAAACCCCCCTCGTAGGTACCTACAAGGGTGGTTCTAAACCCCCCTCGTTGTAACATACAAGGGAAATTGCAAACCCCCCTTGTAGTGACATATGAAGGTGGCTTAGAACCCCCGTTGTAGAAACATATGAAAGTGGCTTAGAACCCCCCTTGTAGAAACATACAAAGATTGGTTGAAACCCCCTATATAGCCATAATAAATCATAATAAAATATATTTTATTAATACCAATATTGCAATATCAATAGGGTACGGAGGAATCGAACCACCAACCTCCTGCTTGTAAGGCAGATGCTCTACCATTGAGCTAGGACCCTTTAATAATTAGGGAAAGAAGTTCAAGCCCTGGAAGCACACTTGGGTCTGGCAAAAACAAAAACCAACGGCTACAAAAATAGTTCAACCAGTTAAACAAGAACATCACCAAGCAGATAAAAGATATCGAATAGGTGGAAGAAGAAATTAGTAATGAGAATGGAACCCTACAGGAAATGAAGTGGATATTGGTCAAAGTTTAAGAAGCAAAAATGGAAATCAACGAACAGATTAACACAAGCAAATCCTGGGTAGATATAGTCGGCAGGAAACAAGAGTTGGGGGCAGTAACTAAATCAATCACACTACAAAAAGTGAAGACCATTGTCCTGGAGGAGCATGAAAGTCAAAGCAAGATTGAAACATTAAAGTAAGAAGAATAGCAGATGGGCGAAATATTGAGGACCAAGCAGCAGTGGCAAAGAAATTCTTAAGAGACAAATTGAAATGGTCAAGGACTTTCCACTCAGTTGAAAGAGTCAAGAACAAGTTGGGGCACCTGATCTTATATATAAATCTGCACATAGATTGTCTCCATCATGAACCATGATAAATGCACAATGCTACACATGTTTGCGACAAAGGTGCATGCATCTCCAAATATCTACATCTAGAACTGTCAAATGCAATTGTCATCATAAATTACTTGTAAATCAATGTGGCATATGAATCATATTTCTATAATATAGTTGCTAACATAGCTTTAGTGTACTACACCACAGTTGTAAATACATAATGGGACTAATAACTTGTAGTTTGGATCGGCTTTTCCTATTTTTTGACAATCAACATTAGCAATTTAGTAGTATCTACAATGTTGCTGGCCTAGCATTTATGTTGATAACTTGATATATAATATGTATGATATTATATAATAATATACTTTTCATCTCAATTTGATGGAAAAGCCAAGGATTTTAATGTGCAAAGTGCATCAGATTTTGTTGAGCAGAAACTGGCCAACATAGAGAAGAATGATGAGTTTCATGATGAAGAAATCTTATCATCCAAGAAGTGTTCTCCAAACTCATCTTTTGAATATAGTCATGGGGCATGTTTTCAGGTTCCTTACATGAATAGAGCAAATGATCTTGATTTATCAATTGAACATTAAACTATTGCAACACATAAAGCTTATCTCCGAAGAGAGAATATCGTGCCCCAGGTTTTCGTTCTTTCCCTTCTATAGACACAATATACACACACTTTCATATAGAAAGAAATAAGAGTAAATGAATGGCCCTATTAATTTAAGTACTAGGATGATTCATTCAGGATTGAATGGATTCAGTTTATGAAGGAAGAGGAGCTTAGAGTCGATGGGAACTAAGGAAATCAATTATGTAGCCTATGGGATCCAGAAACTACTATCCATAGGTTTTGCTAACAGAATATCCCATAGTATATCTGTTTTTTTCCTTCGATGTATCCCAAAATATATGTTACATTTTTTTTTAAAAATAAAGATAGAGAAACTTCAACTAGGCTAAAAAATCCTATAAATAAAGTAAAGATGGCAATTTTCCATCTGTGCAAATCATGTGAACAAATTTTGAAATTCATCATCTTGGCTACAGTTACTCACAATAAGAATTCACAATGTCTTGCCTCTTTGTTAACTAAAGCTACATGTCAAAGTTTTGAAGGTTCATTTTCTTGGCATTGAACATGTTGAATGTTTGTTATTTGTATTTCCTGGCATGGCCTTCCTCATTTTCTAATGTCTCTGCACACTACAAAAACTTTGTCCTGATGAAGAATCTCAGTTTGAGGGTTTCAAACACATTGACAACATGTCTCAAATCACAGAGAAAGCTCTAGGCCAGAATTACAATGTTGATACCTGCAAATTCTCATCTCAAGCAAACCTGTTATTAGTTACCACTGTAGTCTCATGCTTTTAAGCTCCTTGTATTAGCATCCCTACTATAACTAAAATATTGGTGAGATAGTACTAAGGAAACTCCTATAAATGATCATATGTGATTGCTCTATAAAAATACTTTTGCATAGAATGAATGGAGCTGCAAACTTGAGCTGTCCAGTGTAGGTTTCTTTTTCTTAAAGAAATTATAATACAAGGTCTTTCTGACATTCACAACTTGTTCGATGATCCATTGAACCTATTGAATGTTTATTATGTGTATTTCCTGGCATGGCCTTCCTCATTTTATAACATCTCTTCACACTACAACAACTTTGTCCTGATGAAGAACCTTAGTTTGAGGGTTCGAAACACGTTGACAACATGTCTCAAATCACAAAGAAAACTCCAGGCCATAATTACAATGTTGATATCTATGAACTCTCATCTCAAGCAAACCTGTCATTAGTTACCACTATAGTGTCATGTTTTAACCTCCTTGTATTTGCATCCCTACTACAACTAAAACATTTGTGAGTTGGTATTAAGGAGACTCCCATAAATTATTATAGATGATTTCTCTATAAAAATACTTTTGCATAGAATGAATGGAACTATGAACTTGAGTTGTCCAGTGTAGGTTCATTTTTCTTAAAGAAATCCTAATACAATGTTTTGTTGACTTTCCCATCTCTTTTGATGATCCATTGGAATTGTTGAATGTTTGTTATTTTGTTTCTTGACATGTTTGTTATGTGTATTTATTGGCATGGCCTTCCTCATTTGCTAACGTCTCTACACACTACAAGTCGGTATAGGTTGCAAGCTTTCAAACCATAAGTCAATTACCCAACAACTAGACTATAGTGAGGACCTTTGAAAACACTATTACATCTTGAAGCATATACCAGAAATACATTATAAAACTTGTATCATGTACTCAAAAGCATACTTGTGTGCTCTAAATGTAAAGAATCAACATGATACGATAATAGATATAATTTCCATGATTGTGACTTATAAACAATTATGATATCATACAAGATACCTCAATTTCCTTTTAACGCTTTTTCTCCAAAACCTTTATACCTTTTTCACTTTCATCCTCATCATCACTTCCATGCAACTATGCCTTAGATGCTTTCCACTGGCACACAACATGTCAATGTGACAAAATTTAACTACAATGCAAGCTATCAATAATAGTTATGAAATAAGAGCACAATCCAGGCATAATATACACATTTTCGGGATTTTCCTAAGTGAGAAAAAAAAAGCAGAGAAATATTTTGAATACCTTGTAAAATACAGAAGAAACCTTGTTGGATCATGACAAGTAGTGGCAGCTCATTAAGTAACGAACTGAATGAGTCGTTATTGCTTACACAAGGGCAAGGTTGAGCAAGCAATCAAGCTACAACTTATGTAGAACTTCCACCATCTCCAGTGTCTGCCATGATGTCAAACCACAGCTCTTCACTAACAGTTAGATGATCAAAGAGAAAACCCTCTTTCGAATCATTGTCTTGTGCCCTGGTCATTGCTTCCTGATAACATAAAACAAGCATAAAATTTTGAAGAAATCAATGCTCACAAAATTTCTAAAATGGAAATTAATAGCTTCGCAAATTTATTAACTTTTAAAACAGAACAAACCCAACAATCAAATGGTGTTGAATAAAATGAGATTTCCATGTATTGATTGGACTTTCCTGCATCATTTGCATACCAAAGCATCCAAGAAATAATGTTACAGATACCAACAGATCACATGCTATCTTGAACAAATCTCCTGATGTCCTAGAAGAACAGGTTCTAGTCACTTGCATGCTCTCTCAAAAAAATAATCACCAAAGTTAATGGGACAGAGATGGGACAGAGCATGTACGTTGAATACCAAGGAACCATATCTAAAAAATATGGAATCATGGATGTCTTCTAGAGATCAGAACGTATTGTTGACTGAGGGTGTTTCAAGGCCCATATCGACATTGTCAAATTCTTAGTTACCTATATATATAACTCCGCAGTGCAATTCGAAATAAAAATAATAAATTACAAAGAAATGAAGGCAAATTGAAATATGACATCTATGAAAGTTGAACACCACAAATAAAATATTATTAGTAATTACCAAGGTGACAAACTGGCTGATTCCATAAAGAACCAATTAGTTCAGGAAAATAAGATCATTTCAGTGATACAACCACCCATTTCTAATTGTTACCACCACTTAGATTGATTGACAACAGTAACTAGTTGGACTCGCCAATTTTGGCAGAACCGACCAGTTCCAAAACCACTGAGACTCATGACCAAATGACAAGATTACTACTTAGTTCGTTAATGCTCAAGCTGTAGCCCTATGTTTATTGTTGTTGTATCTTTGGAATTTGGACTATTAGTTGGTCTTCTGTTGTTGCAGGTGATTTGTCTTAAGCCAAACCACATTTTTATTTTTAAATAGCTCTTGATTTTTCTTGTGGAAGCTGCATTTGCAGCCCACCTCCTTTGGTATTAAAGTGCTGTAAAAATTGTTTATATTATTAGGCAAACAAAGTTTTAATGTAAAATTCCAATAAAAACAAAATTCTCAAGATGTGGGCACTACAAAGTGCATTATGTTACTATTATTTTGAATACATGTGTTGCATGAGGGATGATCTTCTTCTCCAATTTCTCACACTTAGATATTTCAAACAATTGAGTTGTCAAACATGATTAAGTTACTTTGTAGTAGGTAGCAAATGCTAAAAGAAAGGAAATGAAAACATGCCTATTTTTATGTTGTCATCCTACTTCTCAGCTCATGCTCAGACAATATGTTCAACCTTTTATATAGAACTACCTGGCATCAAGTGAATTTGAAGCATGCATATGGACATAAATAGATGACCAGCTCAAAAAGATTTCTTCCTGACAGAAAAGCTATCAGTAAATGACAATGCTGATTGGAATTTTATACACATTGCCCTGCATAGTAAAGGTTTGTTTTATCCCTAGAAGATACAAACATGTAAATCCAACATAGATGCAGTTTCTACTAGAGAGCAGCAAAGTAGTTCCAATTGAAAAAAAAGTATTTCCCTTGAAAGACACGTTTGGTTCATAGAAAATGTAAAGATTTGCTTCACAATTCAGTAAGCTTTTCTTTTTGCACGAGTAAGTTTTAGCATTTCTCTTAAAAGTTTATGTGGATGCATGCTTGGAATAGACTCATCAAAAGACAACCTTTTCTATTGAATTAAATATATCCAAGGCTTTATACCTGGCTACAATATTGGAAAAATATATCGATATCTCACTGAGATCAAGGACATCATAACTCATCCAGCTAGATCCTCAATGGGACACCTCAATGTCATGCTGAAAGACATTTTTCAAATATATTCATCTAAGAATACAGTCTCCCTGCCTTTGCATTGTACCAGAGAGAAATCAATATCCATTGTTGAGCCACTTTGTGAAGACCATTGAGTTACAAGGGTTTCCCGCAAAGCCATGGAGATTCAAAACTTTCTAGGTTCCATGATATAAAAAATAGGAAAACGAGTATCTTGTCAAAAAACTATGTAAGACAACTCACCTGCCTGTAGTTTGACCTTCATGCACTAAGTTATTCATGAAATTCTCTGTGACCACACCTATGTCCGCCAACTTAGTCTACAGCTTCATGGCTTCACTTCTCCTTCCTTCTTTGGCTATGCCCTCAATCCAAATCAACATACATTGCTAGCTGTGGTAATCTAGCAGGTAAGAGATACAAAGAATTTCCTGTTATCATTGCATGGGGGATTTGGCTTGTGAGGAATGCTATCTTATTTGGGGATAGATTTATTCCATCTATACAATGTGCTACTTAGAGTATGAGCATTCTCAATAGTTTCAAAACAAATAAAAATTGGAAGCCTCCAAGATGGATAAAAGGTGATCCACAGGTTAGTGGGACAAGTGGAGTTATTTATTTCAAGGACACCCATGTGCTTAAATTCAAGACGGGACTAGGTAGGGGCACCAACAAATTTGTAGAACTTATGGCATTCAAGCTAACCCTTATGCTGGCAGTTGAAAAAGGTGTTACCAAAATTCAGATTTTTGGAGATTCACTAATACTGATTAATGGTTGCTTAGAGTAAACCTTTTGGGAAATTTTCTACTGAGGCCCATTTGTTAAGAGGTTCAGAATATCAAAGTAGTCTTTAATTGTGCCTCTTTTCATAACATGGATAAGAGAATAAGATATGATAATTTTGTTAATATCCAACAAGTGTTGAAAAAGAGGTCAATGGGACTGCTAAGTGCATCAGTGAGAATACAAAGTGGGAGTGCTAAAGCCACTCTTGTTAAGTCATGATATAAGAAAATCTATCCTATATAAAGAAGAGTAAAAAACCTGAAGCAGGACATCATGGAGAAGTGGAACTAAGAAATGATGCACATATAGAGAAAAGAATGAGTTGGATAATGAACTGTCCGAGGATAAATAGTTTCTTGATCATGGTCAATCACAGATTTGGGAGGAACTGGACGGTCGAGCCTTGTAATATGATCATCCTTGTTTTTATTAGAAGATAGTTAGATTTGACTTAAAGTGTTTTATTTTGAAGTTATGACTATGAAGATGTACTAGGTTTTTCTATATGCATAATCGTGATGTAATTTTTATTTTATATGAGTTAAGAATATAGATGGAACATTGGTTAAGTATTCCCCATTTGGGGAGATACAATTGTATGAAGCATGAGTCTAGTGACATTTTTGATTGGATAAGGGAGGCCTACTGATAGGAGTTTTAAAACCATTCAACTCCCATATATGTGCATTGCTAATACCCTACAACTATACGCTATTTGAATGGATCATCACGTGGATTCAAATATTTGGTGTACAAAATGAATGGCTATAGGCCGCCTCACTTGCAATTGTAGCATCCTTCAAACCTTACACTTTGCTAGATACAATTTGCAGATTCAATTTGACCTGCCCAAGCCAATTGCACCATAACACATACACCCAAGGCATTTTGCAAGTTGGGCATTTGATCCATTCTCTACATAACACAATTTGACCTTCCCAAGCCAATTGCACCATAACACATACACCCAAGGCATTTTGCAAGTTGGGTATTTGATACACTTAAGGTGATCAGTCTTTCTCCTTCCAAGAAATACATAATATAAATGCAACAATTCCTAAACAAATCCAATGAAGATAGACGAAGAAAAATGCATTTGTTTACTTGCGGAGAAGTGGTGGCCAGCCTGGTCCTCCTGGCAGTATCTTGTTCACAAAATATTCATTTTATATCTGATTTAAGTGGATTCATAGGGATACTTCAGGTAGAAACAGGTTTTCAAATTCAATTTAAATGACATGTCAAACCTATTGAGGAGCAACCTGCTTGATGGAGTTGTTTGTGAATTGCTTTCTAGACCAACAATCACTAATTTGAGTATATTCTTTTTATTAAAGGAAGGATTGACGTGGTTCCACTTGGATATTAGTTTAGACTCATGTAGCTACCTCAAGTAGAAATAGGTTTTTAATATATTTTTATTTGATATCTCAAATCCACTGATGAACAGACCTAGGAGGCAGAATTTCACCATGTTGGTTTTAAGACATACTGTTACTAAATGTGGCATAACGTTTTCATCTGACCTCCAAATGGGATGATTCAAATTTTATCTTAAACTAGACTTGAAGGTATGTCTCCCTCCCTTATAAACAGGTTTTGAAAAGAAGATGATTTGATATGTGAAATATTCCGATGAACAATCAATATGTAGAATTGTCACAATGCAGTTTTTATGACAAGAAGTTAGTAATTTGAGAATAACATTTTTGTATGATGTCGGATCGAGGTGATTCCAATTGGATTGAAAACTAGATTCTAAGGTATATCTCCACTAGAAAAAACTTGTAAAAATATACCCATTAAATCCCTCAAATCATAGTTGTACTAACTCTGTTCCTGAATTTTCTACTTGAGACCTAGTAACTCTTTTGGCCATATTTTTTTCGTTTGAGATCCAAATTGAAAATTTCAGAATAGGTTAGTAACTAGATTTCAAGGGCTACTTTGTATAGAAACATATTTTAAATATGAGTCCATATGGTCCTCCAAAATAGGACTGTCCCAACCACATTTTGTCATAATATCCTCTCAAAATGAGTTTTATTCGTGCAATATTGTACTAACTTTATTATGCAATTTTATTATTATTATTATTATTATTATTTTATTTATTCATTTGTCCCTCTATACTATCCTTATTCTATTTGGAAAAAGAAAGCATTCCCAAATAAGCTAAAAAGGGAACACATATTTTCATGTATAATAAAAATGGGATACTAACTAACTGGGAATTTAATTCATTTCTCAAAACCTGAGAATGTATCTTCTATAAATGCTCTACTCACATACCTAGGAATATGCAACATTAAAAAATTCATTTTGCAAAGAATATTTTCAGTCATTCAAAAAAGTCTATATAATAATGAAAGATGAATAGTGATCAACTGTTCTTGGTGGCACTGTCTGTCAAGTTAGCTCTCAAATTGACCAAATTGAGTTTTATCAACTGAAGATGGTTGTCCCTCTTCCATATTAGATAATAGTTGTTCATGCTTTCTCCATTCTCTTCTAGATATTAATATTTTAACTATATTAATATTAAATATAGTGAGTTTTCCAAAGGAGAAAAATGAGTTTTTACATGATCAAGGAATTTATACCCTAAACCAAGTAGTAGATCACGAAACAACAAAATTAGGGCAGCAAGGTTGGGTGAATGCTCAAAATTTGGGGCAAGAAGGAGATAATGAGGTTCTGTGAAATTCATATGCTGACAACCTTCATTGGAATCATGTTAGACTACGTGATGAAGAACATATATCGGCATGGTATAATAACAAGACATTGGGAGAGTACAAAACCCATTTGGGATATAAATTCATGTTTGCCTCAGCCATACAAGAGCCAGAATAGTACTGGAAAGTGTTTTGGAAACTAAAAGCACCAAAAAATACTCATATTTTCTTATGGTTTGCCATTAAGAATAACGCGTTGATATGGGAGGTCTTACATAGGAGATGTTGGGGATTTGCATGGTATGCAGAAAGGATGAAGAAACAATGATGTGGCCAGAATTTGAGTAGTTAATAGGTGTAAGAATCAATGGAAGACTCTAGAAAAGAATGGCTCAACCAAAAGAAAAATCATGGAATACAAGGCACTACCTTGTTTCATCAATTGGAGCATCTGGCTAGGAAGAAACTCTCCAATATTTGAATAAATATTTTTTCCCTCATTTCAAATATTCTCCCAGGTTAGATTCAGTTTTTCTGAGTGTAAAGAGCTTGCTACAAAAAGGAGGCCTAGCCAATTCAAGAACATGGAATTGATAAATCCAAATATGGTATAAATTTCATGTATGAGCAAAGTTCTACCATGATCCAAGTTCCATGCAAGGTTGAACACTACTTCTAATGTTTTTTCCCAATTCTGAATCAATCCAAATCTTCGAAAACACAATTAGAGTTCTAGATCGATGGAGATCTAACTCCATGTATTGTAGAATTTCAACCATTGGGAGAGGTTTGCAATAAGATTACACAATGCCTTTCCATGGAGTTAGCTAATTTTGTTGCAAAAAGACCTTTTTTTATCACAAATTTGATCAGAATCTAATAGAAATTTCAAGCATATTAATCAAGTGGTCTCCAATAGAGAAAAACACATGCACATTGGCAGCTATTGAAAACTCTCAAGGAGAGAGGAAAACATTAAGAAGACATCAAGAAGCACTGTTACCAAGTTGCATCAACAAAAAGGGGGTCATTTTACCAAAAAGGGGATACAAGTATGCTAAGCTTCTTACACGGACCAGACTTTACATTTAAATCAGATCCTAAGTGCAGGTTGAGTACATTATTTGTGGTCTATCAGATACCATAGTGCTCAAAAGGTTACAGGCATGCTGGGTCACATAAGCAGGGGTTTGGGAAATCTGTGCTAAAGATTTATTCAATATGGATTTACTATGGGTCTTGTTCCTAGTTTTAATTAGTCTGGCATGAGAGTATTCAATGTCTTTAACAACCAGCTTGATGGAAGAGTATGTTCTACTGTAGCTTTGGTTATCTTTGATGTTTCTTCATTATTAGGAAATCTTGGGCTTTGGGATCCCATTACCCAAGCCCTGCATACTTAACACAATAATTAACCCTTCTCTATGTCCTATTATTATGAGATTTCCCATGGAGCAAAATTTTAGGCCATTTTTTAATAGGCATTAAGGGATAAATGGGGGGAAGATAACATCAATTGTTGTTGGATCCATTGTTGGTTTTATGGCCATGTTGTTAAATGTGGGTTTTTATGCCAAGAGATACAGAAAGTAGAAGCCTCGGGATGATGGAGAAAAACTTGCAGGTGAGAAGATTTCGATTGAGGACATTGGCTCTGATCAATATTATGTTAATGCAGATGCTAAGAGCCTTCGGTCTGAGCAACAAAGGAGTTGTGTTCTTATGTTTTACAGTGGGAAAGCTCAGATGTAGAATTTTGAGGATCTGCTCTGTGCATATGCTAAAATTATGGGGGGGGGCATGCTAGGGACTACTTATAAGGCTCTAATGGAGAACAGAACGATTGCCACTATGAAGAGATTGAAGAATTCTAACAATATGAGTAGGGATGAATTTGAGAGGCATATGAAGATGGTGGGAAATTAGCTTAGACACCAGAATATAGTTTCCCTCAAAGCTTATTTCCAGGACAAGGAGGAGATGCTTCTTGCCTATGATAACTACCCCAATGGATGCCTCTTTTCTTTCAACCACGGCATCTGCTTAATTTTAAATACTCCCTCTTCAATATGTAGAGTAGTAGAATTTCTTAATTTCGTAAACCATTTTTGTTTTAGCTTGATATCCACTCATGTACTCCATGGGGTTTTAACATTCGTCTCATCCATGAGAATAAGATCTTTACTATTGCTCTCAACCCATGTTGACAAACTGCAATTGTGTTGAATATACCAACTTAGTGTTGAATAGACCAAACTAGAAACATGCTACTGGGTAGAAATAAATAGCTTAGAACAACCTTGAAAAATAATCAATAAAGGTTAAAACAACCTTGCACTAGTTAATGATGGTTCGTTCATGGTAAAAATATCATTATGGAGAGGTTCCAGTTGGTTCTTTGCTCGCCAATACTTTCCAGTATCAAATGCATCTTACTGATCTTGTCAAGCACACAACCCTTTCCATCCACCATCACACAACCCTTCCATCCACCATCAGGGAGCACATGTCAACTTAATATGTGGTGAATATTCACTTAAGACCATATCCTCACCTAATGTATTGATATATAGATGGCTTTATTGATCCTATACATGAGTAGTCAACCCATTTGTATGAAAATAAATAACAAAAACATATAAAAAAACAAAAAAACAACAAAATTAAAAAAAAAGTATTATTTTCCTTCCCCGCCATTTCTATTAGAAACCCAGGGATGGAACCCTCATGTGTTGCAGGGGCGTCGAAGCCGCAAAATCCATCGAAGGAGGGGATCCATCGAACCCTTGTGTGTTGGAGGGGATTTGAAGCCGCAAAAGCCATCGAAGGAGGGGATTCAACTCGATGCCTATACTTACATCATTCTTCTCAAATCGATTTGGAGAAACAATAGGGTGGATGCTTCCCTCAAGATTCTTACACAAATGTCTAAGCGAGGATTCCCACCAGATGCAGTCTCTTACATAGCACTGATTTCCCACCGATCCAACTCAATTAATACATTCCCTATATGTAGGATTTTCGTCCATTAACACTACCTGAAAATTTTTCAGATAAAAGATGAAATGTTGCTCTTCTTCAAGCTTTATGACCTTGAGAAAGAATAAATTTGGTGAGTTGCTTTTCTATGGTTAAGAATTTTGATTAATCATTTTTTTCATGTCTTTTGGGGAATATTGATTAATGATTCATTTTAATGTTTTTTGGGAATACTGGTTTGATAAATACAGATTTTTATATTTAGTTATTTAGTGGTTGTTGTTGTTCTCATTTTTGTTAGTAGGAGTTTTGTGAAGGCGGTGGGCAAGTTGACATAAATTTTAAGAAGCTTGAATGAGATGGACGATTTTTCCCCAAATGAAGAAATTGAGATTTTTGAGGTTAGTTGTTACACAGAAATCTTCCACCCTGTGAGCATCAGCATTCTTTGGCCTGTAGGATCCATTTCAGTGACTCAGGTCCATTTTCGTCCTTCAGTGACACCAGTTTATCCTATTTTTGTTCCTACCTGCATGTTGCATCACTATAGCATGCGTACTCGCGAGTTGCATCCCTATAGCTTGCGGGTATCAAGTAAAATGGTAAAAACCACTATTTTATCACTTTTTACTCCCAAAAAGCGGTCATTGGGTGACCTTTGGCTCTCCATCTACCCAAATAACATCTCGATGAGTCCTTTCACCTACCTTTGAGGGGATTATATATTGAGCACATATGGCTTATGGATGGGAGGAAGAAGAGAATAGTAAAGGCACTCTAGTGGATTTTTGCCCTATCTTGAGTTTGCACTTATTGATCCTTGTAGCTATGAACCATTGATGTTCACCTTCCAAACTCCTTTCTAGTTTGAGTTTTCCATTCATGGAGGATTGAAGTGGTGGAGGCACAAGTGGATTGATCTAGATCTTGGTTCAGATTGGTTGCCGGCAAGAGGTTGTATCACTTTGTATTTCTTCTTGTTCATTAATAGAAATACTCATATTCTCGTCCATTCATGGTGTGAATGTTATTTATTATACATTGGGTTACATTTGCTTATGATATGATGGACCATTGTTATTGATAATGTTAATGTCGTTTATATATCACATGTACTTGTTAGATATTGGTTGTCAAGACTAATTTGCAGATTACAAGTGCTTGGGTGTGCGCGGATTGAAAGCTCCAACGGGGATCTACATCAAACGTTGGATCGAGGTTGGTTACGTTTCTCCATTGTTTTAACATTGTCATTTATAATAGTATTGTTTTGAGAATTGAGTAGATTTCTGGTAGTCAACTGTCTGTTGTGGTATTCCCAAGCCATAGTGAGTTTTCTCCAATACAGAAATGGTGATTCCGCTGGGGAAAACATCCATGTTTGGGAAATTTTTTGAGCATTAGTCCATAATTAGAGTTGTTGTTTATCAAAGCTCTGTATCACTAATTGGCCGTTAAGATACACTGTAGAAAACTTGCTTTTTCTGAGCCTCTAGACTCTTTATTTGATCATTTGTTGTTCCTCACCTGCGGGCTAGCTTAGTTCTGCCCGCGTATACCCGCCTCTGTTTACACTACTGCTCGCGGGTACCCGCAGGTATTCCTTCGACAGTAGCGTGTAACTCCGGCTTTTGTTGGTTTATGGCTATTGGTTGTTGCTGGGTGAGTTTGATTGGTTCCTGGGTCTTTGTTGGCCTCTTTCTTGACTGTTTCATGCCTTGGTTGTGACCAGATCTCTTTGTTTCTCTTGGTTGAGCATTCTTGGTTTTTTACCAATCTTTGGTTTTAGCCTCTTGGTTTCTTCCTTTTGAGCTCTTTCTTTTAGTTGAGTCTTGCTATTTAGGATCTGATGGGTTGTCTTAGTGATCTTCTCGGTACTTCAGTGACTGAATAGTAGGATTTTGCTTGCATTTTTTCATTATATATATATTGAAAAAATACAAAAATATTCATTTAGTTTTTGCATTTTCCTTTCTGTTTATAAGAGAAAATACAAAAATATTTTATTTCCATGTACTGCATTTTGCATTGAGTTCTTGTTGCCTTCATTTTAGGTTCTGCTTGTGCATTGAAAAGATAAAAGTTTGCATATTTATTTCGGAATTGTTGGTTGATTTTGCATATTAGTGACATTGTTTTATTAGATAGATGAGTCTAGGATTGGACGATGTTGCATACTATTGAGTCTACACATCACTAGTTTCACGACCATATCCCTTGAGTAATCACAACCACTAAAATTAACGCTTAATCAAAAAATTGATTAGACTTATTTTATGTATAGGGTACACCAACGAGCATAGGTTTAGAGTCTTGGAATAGATCATTGTGAGTTAACAATCCAAGACTACTAAACGAAACATTAGGTGTCTGACCAGGGAGTGGAGGAATCCATGGTATAGATCGATGTTCTCAGGAAAGATCTACTCAATCCAGAGTTAAGCATGAGGTCACGGGAGGTTGGTTGAGGAGATATCCCTCTGATACTGGCTGAGCGTGGGAGATATATCTAGGATTTGTTCGTATCTGGGGGTACCAGAGGTTCGTCCTCTTGTGCTTCGGGCTTAGCTACCCTGCCCATACGACAGGTCCCACCTGCGACTGTCCCCCTAAGCATTGGTTATATTGCGGTAGACATAGTTGCCTTACCTAGGTACCGCACAAGGTACTTGCAATGGTTATGCTATTTGTGTCCTGAGTCAGATAGGGATTTGATAGCATAGTTGTGTTCGTGCAGTGGACTTGAACCTGTCGACACAGTGAAGCCTGGGTGTCTCTATAACTAATTCTGTTACATCTAGCTATAGTTTGGGAGTCTCAAGCCTCTCCTAGGCGAGACATACCGGCTCTAGTGTCGGGATCTCATTTAGCCACTCTATCTGTTTTCTCTTGGCTGTAGATTCTCTGGGTGTGTGCTTTTGATTTATTGTTTTTTGATCGATAGTTGGCCTTTAGGAGACGTTGTGTCTCTCTCTAGAGAGAACATGGCGTGGAGCCCTATTCTCCGCTGGTCCCATCGTTTGGATGGTTTAAATCCAGCTTTGGTTACACAACATATTACTAGAGGACGCCAGAGGGCTCCCTCTGATTCTTAATATTCTTACCCGACTTACGTTGAGGACTACATGGCTACACATCCCAATATCAGGCAAGACCTTTCTACTCCTTTGGGTAGAGTTGAACATACTTTCGACCCCCAGACTCCTCGTGAGGATTGGGGAGGTGATCCACCTGCGACTCAACCTAGTTCTATTTGTCCTAATCCACTTGACCGGGATCCGTTTGATCCTTTGAATCCGGATAATTATCTTTACAGGATGCTCGACTTACCCGAGGAGGAAGAACAGGATGAGCCTTTCGTTCCTTCGTTTTCACGCAATTCTAAATATAGGAGGCCTGAGTCTCATGATGATTCTGGCCCTATGGTCAACCCCACCACACTCTCTTTTGGTATGCCTAGTTACAATACTATCGAACCTTCCACTATGTTTGGTACTCATGCTGGCACTAGTCAAAGTGTTAGCCATACTATACCCACTGGGGGCACTACCCTAGCTGGGGGCACTACGTTATCCACCCACTCACATAGTATGGGGACTGGTTAGATTCCTAACCATGCTAATGTTGGAACACGACCACCTCCTAGGAATCCCAACCTAGTTGGAATGCTGTCCGAAACACGACTCGCCATCCACCACCTAATACACATGTCGCTACTTGTCAACCTAGGACCACTTTCGCACATGATATTGTTCCTCCCAACCATGGGGGTGGACACATACCACATACTTTTGCATCCACTGCCGTTGCTAGTAATAGTAATGCAGGCGGTGGGAATATTTCCTATCCGCATGGACATCACACCACCAACCCTGCTACTGGTCACACCCATATTGGACCTGGGAATACTTCTCATGCTTATGGTCATCACACGACTGCTCAAGCTAATCCTAATATTGGGGGTGGGAACATACCATACCATTACGGTCAATACAACACGGTTCCCACTATGAATAGTACATACATGCCCCATACCCATGGTGGAAAGCCTTACTACAACATAGTCAGTGCTGGCCACCAGTATCAGCCACCACCCCAATATGGTGCTCAAAACGCAGATATACCTGCTTACTCTCAAATGGGTCAAGCAGGGGAGGTTATCCATCTTATGGCCATGGGAAAGCTTATGGGCCGTCAGGTCCTCAGTATCAACAGTTTAATCCTCATGGTCAAGCTTTTGGTCCGTCGTATAACACAGTTCCATTCAACCGACCTTTTATGGGAGCTTATAATCAAGCTTTCCAGTCGCATCTCCTGTTCCTTGCACACTTGAATCTCCCGGATCTTTCGAAGCTTACGAATGATCTGGTGTGTCACGACCCTACTTGGACCCTGGTCCCTACCAAGCTCCCTTCGGACATTCCAAAGTTTGAGGGGAAAGGTGGTGAGGACCCAGGGGATCATGTCACGACATTTCACCTTTGGTGCTCCTCCAACTCTTTGAATCATGATTCCATTCGATTACGACTATTTCAACGCACCCTCACGGGGGCAGCCGCGAAGTGGTATGTGGAGTTACCCGGAAACACCTATAGGGGATTCAACGAGATTGCTTTGGTTTTCTTAGACCATTTCCAGTTTCTGATTCGTTATGATACTGGTACTGAGTTCTTGTCCACCTTCCGTCAGAATAAGGCCACACACATTTCTGACCACGTTCAAGAGTGGCATCGGTAGAAGAGATTAGTGAAAGCCAACATTCCTCCAGAGTTCCTGTTGGAATGGTTCCTCAAGTCTTTACTTCCATATATTGTTAAGGATGTTTCAATGTCCGACACTATGACTGAGGAACAAGCTATATTGAAAGTCCAAGAGTTAGATCTACTTTATTCTTAGTTTGGCATTTTGTATGACATTATTCCTGACGCACCGTTAACAAGACATGAGGCCACGCCAATTCCTGGACAACATGCAGATGGCATCGTGGGGTCCGCATGCACTCTCCCTGTAGACTTGATAGCTAATCAAATGCAAAATTTGTCGCTAAACCAGTCTGCTCCTGGACAAGTTCACACCTTGTCCACTTCCACTCCGTCGTCTGATGTACACAATGTGCAATCAATGAAACCGTCGGGTAACCAGCAACCTGGTGGTAAGAAAAAGGGGAGAAATAATCGTAGGGGTGGCAAAAATGGAAGTAACAAGAATAGAAATGGTAATACTCCTCGTAAAGAGAATGCCAACCCTCCTCGGGAAGGCGGTAATGCTGGCAAGGATCGTAAACCTAGGCGTAAGGTGAAATTCCCTTGCAAGCTTTGTGGAGAGGATAATCTTACTCACTTATGTCCTCGTATTGAAGAAGCATCGAAGCATTTGGCATAGAGCCCAGCTGTGCTGAAGGATCCCCTACCTCATCACCAGAACATGGCTTGGCATGCTCCCACCACTGGTTATGGTACTAATGAAATGACAACGTCTTCTTCCAATACTAGTAGTTATGGATGTGTGAATATGGTTCAGTCGGAGGTTTGTGTTGCTACTTGTCAACGTGATTATGGTGCACCACAACCAAATTTGGGGAATGGACCTCCCCCTCCTCCTGATAATTCCTTACATATCGAGAAGCCTTCTATTATGCCACGGATACCGAAAGGTGTTCTCAAGCACTCCACGCATAATCCTAATGATCAAGCCGCCCAGAACTACTCCATCGTAGAAGATTTGGGCCAAACTCCGCGTGCCATGTCGGCTCTTGAATTTTTGCAAGCTTGTCCTTCTCAGAGTCATGTCCTTTTGAGTGCGTTAGGAGTTCAGGATGGGGGAAGTCCTAGTGTTATCAAGTTTGATACTACTGATGTCCAACCTCGCTTGCCTTACCATGTGGCTTTTCAAATCTAGGTGGTTTTCCTTAAGAGCTTCCTCAAACGTACTATGGTTGATGAAGGTGCTTCCACGTCAGTAATGTCGTTAACTTGTTGGAAATCTCTTGGCTCTCTTCCTCTACTCGCATCTAGAACTACACTCACTGCATTCGATGGTAGATCTTTTACGCCACATGGAATTATCCCTTCCCTTGTTGTCTCCTTGGGAGGTAAGTCCGTGTCTATTGAAGTCGAAGTGGTTGATGCACCCATCGACTACAACCTTTTACTGGGTCGGAACTGGATGTACTCTATGAAGGCTATCGCGTCTACTATATTTCGATTTATTTGCTTTCCCCATGAATGCAAGATTGTGACGATCAATCAGCTTGATTATGTTGGCACTCCTTCCACAACATCCACGGGATCAGTAGTCCCACAAGTTTCTGATTCTCAGTCGGCAACTGGGAACATAGGTGTTGGAATGTACCCCTCGTTGATGGGAACTTTTAACCATTCTGCACCTGTGAATTTTATTGGAACCATTTATGACAGTGCGCCTCCTCCTTCGAATAGTATGCCATTCCAGACTTCCTATTGTGGTGATCCATGGATTTTACCATCCGCAAATTCTATGTCTGGAGACATTGCACACGTCGGGATGTCTATGCCTTTATCTGTAGCGGAGATCACTTATGATCACATCCAACAAACCACTGCAGATCCGAATCTCTCTTCTTCCCAGACAGTTGAAGAAGATCCCGTTACGATGCGAGTTTGGGCAGCCAACTCATCTTGCTCTCACGATTGCCTCGATGATACTTTGCCATCGGATGAAGCTATCCTCGAAGCCATGTGTGGTAGTGAGAGGCCTTGGGAAGATATGCACCATCGATCTTATTTCCTTCCCAACCTTCAGCTCATTGAGCAGGAGGAGTTTAGGATGACTCTAGCTGAGATGGTTGGTCACCCTGTGGCTCTTTTGCAGTCACATGATGTTTTCTTGGAGGGGAATATGGCCAATATTTCCCCAACCACTTCGATCAACATCTCTCGCACTCCTGGAAAGATTGAGAATGTTTATGTCGGTGCCGATTGCACTCCTGAGGAGATTGTTATTTACATTGATTTGTTTACTGAACTCCGGGAAGCTTTCGCCTGGTCATATGAGGAGATGCTAGGAATAGACCTCCACATTGTTGAACATGAGATTAAAACGTATCCCGATGCTAAACGCGTTCCACAACGCTTACGTGCTGTGAACCCTAGGAAGGCGGCTGCTATTAAGGCAGAGGTGGAGAAACTGCTCAAAGTTGGTTTCATCTACCCCATTCCCCCTACCGAATGGGTGTCAAACCTCGTTCCTATGGATAAGAAGCAAGGAACGATCCCTGTATGCACTGATTTCATAGATTTGAACCATGCATGTCCGAAAGAAAACTTCCCCATGCCATTCATTGATCAAATATTGGATGCTTGTGCGGGAAGTGAGATTTTTTCATTCATGGACGGATTCTCGGGTTATAATCAGATTCAAATCAAACCCACGGACCAACATAAAACAACATTTATTTGTCCATGCGTAACTTTTGCATACCGAAAAATGCCCTTCGGCCTCAAGAATGTCGGAGCTACTTTCTAGCGAGCTATGACCTATGCCTTTCACGATATTAAGAAGATTATGGAAATTTTCTTGGATGATCTTGCTGGCCATTCTCGCAAGAGAGTGGACCACCCCGAGCACCTCCGTATGATTCTTGAACGATGTATCCACTACAGAATTCGATTGAATCCGAACAAATGCATCTTCGATGTTAGGGCTAGTCGCCTTCTAGGATTCATAGTTTCGAAAGAGGGTATTAGAGTCGATCCTCTCAAAGTTGAGGAAATACTTCAATTGCCTCCTCCGTGTAATCTATTTCAACTTCATAGCCTCCAAGGGAGAGCTACTTTTCTGCGTCAGTTTATAGCTAACTATGCCAGTATTACTAAAGGCTTCACACACCTATTGAAGAAAGACACACCTTTTATCCGGATGAGCGATCCCAGCAGTTATTTGACACCCTAAAGAAAGCTTTGGTATCGGCCCCCGTGCTTAGTCCGCCGAACTTTACACGAGATTTCATTCTTTACATGGCTGCGTCTCAAGAGACTATTGGAATGATCTTGGTTCAGATAGATTATGCACTTGTCGAGCATGTTATCTATTATCTTAGTCGAAATTTAGTAGACGTTGAACTAAGGTACACCCACGTAGAAAAGTTGGAACTTGCGATTGTTCATGCAGTCCAGCGGTTACGACATTACATTTTGCTTCGAACAACCACTGTTGTAGCTCATATCAATCCATTTCAGTTCGTTCTATCACGACGCCTTATCGGGGATAAGTATAATAAATGGATTGTGATCCTTCAAAAATTTGATCTCGAGTTTGCTTCTGCAAAATCGGTGAAATCATTGGTGTTCGCTGAGCTTAGGTCGGACCTTCCATGGCTTGATGAGGATGTCATTCATGAATATTTCTTTGTGGATGAACACTTATTTCTTATCTCGACCGAGGACCCTTGGTATGGGGATGTCATTAGCTATATCCAAACTTTGAATTTTCCTTCGCATTATTCACGAGACGAGCGACGGCGTGTGATACATCACGCTAAAGATTATACTATCGTCGATGACACTTTGTATCGCCGAGGAAAGGATTCCATTCTCCGTCGTTGCTTGAATCACGAAGAAGCGAACCGGTACTTAATGATTTCCATGCGAGGGCGTGTGGCAGTCACTTATCTGGGCTTGCTACAGCCCAGTGTATTATGCGAGCGGGTTATTTTTGGCCTACTATCTTTAAAGAATGTATTAATGCTGTGAAGAGATGCCACCCTTGCCAACTGTTTTCTCGGAACATACACTCGCATCTAGCGCCTCTCCATCCAGTCGTCACTGTCGGTCCCTTCACTAAGTGGGGGGTAGATTTCATGGATTGCAAACCAGCTTGGGATGGGGGGCATCATCATATTATTGTGGCCGTGGATTAGTTTTCCAAATGGGCTGAGGCCATGCCTACCATTAAATCCGATGGTGCTACTACAACCAATTTCGTGTTCAACCAGATTATCACTCGATTCGGTATCCCGAAAGAGATTGTCACTGACCATGGCAGTCACTTTCAAAATAAGATGATGGAGGATTTGTTTCTCAAGCTTGGGTTTCATCAGGAACACTCGTCTTCCTACTATCCTCAAGAAAATGGTCAGGTTGAAGCAGTAAATAAGTCTTTGAAGACCATTCTCCAATGTACCATCCAACAAAGCAAGACCAATTGGCATATCATGTTATATCTTGCTTTGTGGGCATATCGAACTGCAGTTAAGACTGCCACCGGGTTCTCACCATTCCAGTTAGTTCATGGTGTGGAGTCACTTTTACCAATTGAATGCGATATCCCTTCACTCAAGCTAGCCATAGAGCTCCTCCCTGATACGATAGAGATTGAGCAATGTTTAGTATACCTCGAGCAACTTGACGAACATCATCGAGATGCCGTTGTGGCCATTGATGTTAACAAGCGTCGTGTCAAGGTTCAATATGATAGGTATATCCGTCCCTATCAATATGTTGAAGGTGACTTGGTACTCTTGTATGACCAAGCTAAAGAACCCATGGGGGTAGGCAAGTTCAATCCCATGTGGCACGGTCCTTACATTGTGAGGCGTGTCCTTGAAAAAGGAGCTTATGAGTTAGAAGATTACAAGGGATTTGTCTTGAAGGAGCCTAGAAATGGGATCTACCTCAAGCGTTATTATGCTTGAACCTTTGGTTCAGGCTGATACTTTTGTACACTATTGTATAGTTTTCTGTACATAGTTTAGATTTCTTTTTGGTTGTCGGGTCTGCTGATTAGCCTCTGTTTGATTGACATATGTCAGTGGGATGTCCTACATTCTTAGGTTTCGCGGATGGTGCTATCCAACATATGCAGCATCTTACTTCTGCTACCTGGGTTATCTTTTCACCTGACCATCTAGTTGTGTCCTCAGGAGGCGCTTGTCTCGGTCCTACATCTAACAATGTGGCTGAGTATAGTGATGTTGTTGAGCTACTTCGGGATGCCATTTCACATGGTATCCAGTCTTTAGAAGTCTTCCTGGATTCACAACTAGTTGTGTCTTAGCTGAATGGGCAGTACCATGTACGAGACCCTACATTACTACGGATATTCCTTAAGGTATGACTCTTGGAGAGACATTTTGTTTCCATTACATATATTCACATTCCGAGAAGTCATAATTATATATCTGATGCATACTACACATGATACGACCACCAAAAATATTTTTTGCATTTCAACTATAATCCAAAAATCCATAAAAATTTAAAAAACACAAAACCAAAAGAGTACTCACCGATGTCTCCGAAAGCTGAACCTAGTGGGAGAAGCATGTCACGGTCTTGTCTGAAGTCTATCCCCGCATAGGGGTAGTCCTCGATAGTAATCACCTGCCGGTTCCACCAATGGAAGAACTCCTTATTATATGGTGACCCCAGACGGCCACCACCCTGTCGTGTTAGTATCTCATCCCACCGAGTCAGGTTTGGATCTCGGAGACTGTGAGGAGAGACATCCACCCTTCGGCTAAGTCCCGAAACTCTCTCAAAGAAGAAACTGTAGAGGATGCTACCATACCCAAATTTTTTGGCCTTCCACTCTTTGTATTCCATCAGTTGTGTCTTCATAAACACCAACATAGTAGTACACCAGTCGAATATAGTAGGCTGCAAGCATTGTGATGCATAAAACATCATCGGTCTGGATGCCTGATGTAGTGCTTTGGATCCCGTGATCTGCACTAGAGTTGCCACAATGATCTTTGTACTCAGATCCACTATGGAATTCACCGGCACTTGACTTCCCACTGGTCGTGTGTTGGCAGGACAATACCGCGCTATGTAGTCTTGCACAGTGATCCCACCACCCACGGTCCGTGACCAAAGACTTGCCACTTCCCCTCTACGGGACAAACCGGTAATGAAGTAGATATCCGCCACTTCCAGTGCGAGTGTTTGCCTATTGAGGATGAAATGTTGAGCATCCACATCCCATTAGTTGATCAAATGACGAAGTAGTAGGTTTTGGGCCCTTAATCCCCTGAGACTCCAGTATTTATATAAGCCACATGCTTGCAATGCTTGTTGTGCTTGCAAATCGTTGCGCACGGCCTCATCTACCTGGTCATGTTCTCTCTCCCTCCACTCTAGAACCATCTTGGAGTGCAAAGCAAGAGATTTTTAGTCAGTTCCATGCTTAAAAACTTCTTCACAGCTGTACCCGCGGGCTATATTGTAGATAGGTGCAGGTAGACGTAGGCAGTCAGTTTTTTGACTGCGCGTTTGATGCCCTACCTGTGACTCGCATACTTACAGCCCGCGGGTAGCACTGAATCCATTTAGGGCTTGGCCAAACAAAATATCCCACCGACCAAAATTGAAATAAAAAAACTTAAATGAAAGGTATGGCATTGACCACTAACTTGCTCTGGACGGTTCGCTGAACAGTTGCTCGTAGCTCCCATGATTGGCGCTTGAAGTTTCAAGTGCAAATTTACCACTCAACTCCAAAATGGTGAATAGTGCAAATGAATTGAAAATTATTAAATTTTATTACTATTTATAATTTTTTGGACCCACTTTTCTATAGTTTTTTTCCATTTTGGGATGTTATGAACTAATATCGTGTCCTGGAGTAGTGTTTTTTCAACAGATTTCCTCAGCGAGAGTTGTTCTGAACCAATTCATACCTACGGTAGGTATATTTCTCACCTGGCATATAGGTTAGATGCCATTTCCACATGCATTATGCATTTGACCTTTGACAATTCTTCATAAAGCCTAGATGCAACCCCACTTCGTGACTGACACAGAACCTTCACATTGTTATAGAAGTGTCGTCATGAGGTGGTAGGGATTTCCCGAACATGGGTACCCTAGTTAGAACCCCCTTATGCATTTTGGTTCCCATGCCGTTGTCTGTCCTCAGGATTGGGAGTCCTTTGTAGTCACGCCATGACGTTGCGATGAAGACTCATACTCTACTTTGCCTTATGCTAGCCATCTCCCTTAAGGACTCCCCTTAGTTATATCATGTTGTGATTACATTGCATCATCCTGCTTGCCGCTTGAGCCTTGTGTCGACTCCCTCTTAATCAATTGTTAGCCTAGTGCCTGAGCACTTTCCCTGTCAAGCCCTGCAGAGCTTATATATTTTCCCTTCACAATTTGATGACCCTTTGACCCTGAGGGAACACACCCCCAAGTGTCCACATCCTGCACGCACTTCCTTGCATTGAGCATAGGTATTTTCCACTACTTGGGACTAGTCTGCTAGCTATTTGACATTCGTTCCCTCACTTGTTGTACTATAAGCAATTTTATTCTTTTTCAAGCTTTTCCCAAATATGAAAAAGACAAAAAAAATCAAATATTCCAAAATTCGGATGGGATTATGGTCACTATTTCTTGTTGGAAGTTGTTGTGTCTCCTTTGAACAGAGCATTCATTCCACTCCGTACATTATGAGTCAGGACTATAGTTGGGCCTTAGGAGCTGTAATGTTTTCTCAGTTTTCTCCACCAATTGGTTAAGCTTCCAGTCATTATGGAGCCCTTTGTAATGCCTCCTGCATTGCACAGTTTATGTCAAGTCTATGCTGCCTGAGTCTATCCATCTGCTCATTCTCTTGTTCAAAGGAAGTCCTGAAACTAGTGTTGGCCACTCCTCAGATATCTTGACTATTGCATGTCAGCCATCCTTATTGAGTCAGTCCGTTTCACCTGAGATATTCCAAATCTTTCAGCATTGCTGGTACCTCGTGCTGGTTGATGGGGGATGCCTTAATTCCCTCCTTCCAGCGAGTCTCGTTTCGTCAACTTCAACTCATCTATTCCAGGACTTGAGGCTTAGAGTTCGACTGAGTACCTTGAGGCTTGCAGTCATTAGTGGCAGGTTGTCTCGCCATCGACAGTTTTGGGAATACATCAATGTCCCCTGATCAATGGATTCATCCTAGTGTTCAACTTCAACCCATTTATTCACACTCTGATGATTGTGCTCTGTGCCTTGATTCCCATTTTCATTATCGGTGGGTCATCTCGCGTATGTTAATGGTATACATCAATGACCGGTAATCAGACGATGTCTCATCAGGTTCGACCCCAACTCCTTTATTCACTTCATGGGACTTGCACCGTCGATGACTTGTGTAGAAGACCCCAGGCGATTGTGGCATTCAGTATGCTACATATGACTTTGACTTTACATCTGAGATATCACCTCTCAGATTTCAGCAGTTTGTACCTCCAGTTTGCACCAGTTGTCTTCTTTTCAGCAGAAGACCATATCTTACTGTAGAGGGATCATGGCTATGATCACTTATGACATGTATCTACTTATGTACTACATATTCATGGCCATTGTATCATATTGTTGTACTATACTGACATGTATTTAGAGATACTATTGTATTATGACGAGTGAGTTGTTGTTTCCACTTGTGTCTCCATCACTCCACTTCTGAGTTTTATAATGTATTTCGGCCATCGTAGCAGATTTCAGTCTCTGACCTCACACATTAGGGGGCATCTGTTACACAGAAATCTTCCACCCTATGAGCATCAACATTCTTTGGCCTGTAGGATCCATTTCAGTGACTCAGATCCATTTTCATCCTTCAGTGATACCAGTTTATCCTATTTTTGTTCCTACCCGCATGTTGCATCACTATAGCATGCGTACCCACGAGTTGCATCCCTATAGCCCGCGGGTATCAAGTAAAATGGTAAAAACCACTATTTTATCACTTTTTACTCCCAAAAAGCGGTCAATGGGTGACCTTTGGCTCTCCATCTACCCAAGTAACGTCTTGATGAGTCCTTTCACCTACCTTTGAGAGGACTATATATTGAGCACATATGGCTTATGGACGGGAGGAAAAAGAGAATAGTAAAGGCACTCTAGTGGATTTTTGCCCTATCTTGAGTCTGCAGTTATTGATCCTTGTAGTTGTGAACCATTTATGTTCACCTTCCAAACTCCTTTCTAGTTTGAGTTTTCTATTCATGGAGGATTGAAGTGGTGGAGGCACAAGTGGATTGATCTAGATCTTGGTTCATATTGGTTTCCGGCAAGAGGTCGTATCACTTTGTACTTCTTCTTGTTCATTAATAGAAATACTCATATTCTCGTCCATTCATGGTGTGAATGTTATTTATTATACATTGGGTTACATTTGCTTATGATATGATGGACCATTGTTATTGATAATGTTAATGTCGTTTATATATCACACGTGCTTGTTAGATATTGGTTGTCAAAACTAATTTGCAGATTACAAGTGCTTAGATGTGCGCGGATTGAAAGCTCCAACAGGGATCTACATCAAACGTTGGGTCGAGGTTGGTTACGTTTCTCCATTGTTTCAACATTGTCATTTATAATAGCATTGTTTTGAGAATTGAGTAGATTTCTGGTAGTCATCTGTCTATTGTGGTATTCCCAAGCCATAGTGAGTTTTCTCCAATACATTAGTAAAGAAATTTCAAGAACTTGCTTCAATAAATTTAATGTGGGTTGTATGTTGCCAAAAAATGAGAGTCCCACTCCATGTTTTCTCCAATCAAGTGTAGGGATACAGATCTCATGAAGCTATAAGTTTCAAAGTCATTATGCATATTTTCAATTGCTAATATCATCTTTTGTTTTCCTTGTTCAATTGGGTATCTGTTACGGGTTAAAGTGACTGTAACGTAATTCTTCTTGATCAATGCAAGCCTTATGCAAATCTTGGGGCTTGATAATAGATTTTACATGATATCATATGAAGTTAGTTGTGCATTGGATAACTTTAAAATGCCTATCATTGGTAAATATGATGAATAATTATAAAGTGGAAACCATAAATGATTCACCCAATGAATTCTATGTTGAGTTCAATGGACCCGAAGACAGTAAGTTAGATTTCCATTGTTCTTCTTTCTTTTCTGTCAAGTTTATTAAAGACCCAAAATATGTTAGTTACTATGAGAAATGCCCCATCTCATGGATAATAATTTAATAAAATGTAAATTGTTTATGTCAAGCTGAAATAGTTTATAGTGCCTCATTTTATGATTGTAATGATCTGTTGCTTGGAATTCCTATGGCATCATTGTAATATTTATGTAGTCTTGTTTCCGTAGTGCTACGCTATCAAAAACCTGACTAGGAGACTTGTTTTTAGTTTTAATTCTTGTTCCCATTTCCATTTGCAACTTGACATTACGTTAGTAAATTATAGATACATTTATATGAATACTATATTTTGGAAGGGTAGTGAGTTCAAGTTTCTTAAACTAATGTTACCATAAATTTGACCAGAAGGCCCATTTCTCATTCCATTTGTGTTCCCATTCCCATCTTGGCACTACATTTGTACATTACTAATCATTTTTATATGTATAATAGAATCCGGGACTTGAAACATAGGACGTTGGTCCATGTTCTTATAAGGCATACAGATGATGTTCTTGTCATATTTTTGTGGATTACATGCATTTTTGCTAGAAGATTTAGTAAATTCAAAGAAATGATTCTTCCTTGGCATGGTAGCACTTATTATAATAAGGTCCATGGAAGATGCACCAAGCCATGTGAGTTCTAAGCAGCTTTGGATACTGACCTTCCGTGAAAGACATAATATAATGAAATGAATTTGTAGTGATGTCCACTAAGGACCAAACGATGTAAAAAACACTAGATATTATGCACCATTCATGAGATGTCCATATAAAATAGTGGGTATAAAAGCCCCATAGATTAGGTGAAATGAAATTCAAAACAAGTACATAAAGAGAAATGAAATGAGATAATTTGGGTGTACAAGTAGGTTATCATGAGGGGGAGTACCCTAGGAAGTGGAAGAGAGCTAGCGAAGAAGCAATGACAAATAGAAGTGTAGCTGCAACCAAGAGAGGAGGGCATAGTCCATACTCATCCTTTGAAATAATGTGGATTCCTAGACCCAGTTCCTGCTGGATAATATGTTCAGAGGAGAGTGGCTCAGGATGATAGTTCCCTAGGGATTTCTCTAAGGAAACATCATGTGGCACTGTGAGGAGTTTTACATAGTCAAATGAGCCAAGATCAAGGAGGTAATTTTCCTCCCTGGTATAGATGAGGGAGTAATCCTAATAGCTAGTGCCAAGATACTCCCAAATAGAAGAGAGAAAATAGTAATGAACCACTAAGAAGTTCGATGCCTCTCCTGGGCCACTTTGATCCTCATAGGATCCCCCATCCTAATATGAAAAGGATACTAGGTGGTGCAGGTTTAGGGAACAGAGCTGGACAGTTCTAGTAGTACTGTATTATCAAAATGAGTGTCAATGGGATGCTTTGTACCCTTGGTCCCTAAGACTGGAGGAAGGAAGGAATTAATCTTTGGAGCTATGGAAAAAAATACTTGATGTAAATGTTTCCTGAGAGAACATGCCTACCTAATGTACAAGGCCATACATTGATGATAATATTTGAAGAAGATAAATAAAGACCACTCTGAACCCCTATAGAGGTTGTGAAATATCCCTCTGATCTCATAGTAGATAATAAGTGACAGCAAAACCATCAAAGGAGGAGCAAAGAAAGATTCAAACCAAATCTTCAACAATGAAAAGGAAACACACATTGGTAGTTCAAATTCAATATGTAATTCCAGTTTTTTCTAGTCCACCTCTGTGAAGGAATTTACAACAAAACCCATCCAAGTTTTTTAGATAATCAAGAATCCACACTTCAACTGCTCAATCAACGTAGGATTTGAATTTTTTATAAAACAAGTTGATCTATTGGTATTGTTCACATTTCTCCATGAAATTTTCTTCCCTTCCTAGCTCTAATTGATATGAGAAGGAAAATCTGTTACTATTTTTGACTCAATTTTCCTTGCCATGTCTTACCAGGTCATAGAGTTGAATATTTATGACACATGTATATTTGTGGGTGTTCAAATATCATTATTCATGACATATGTCTTAACATTGCATTTAATACCTTCCCATAAGGGTCATAGTACATATATTTGTTTGTTCCAAAAAAAAGAAGAAAAACTCTTTAGAAGAATGAAAATCTTTGCAGCCCACTTCTATGAGATGCCTTCAACCAACTGTTGGAAATAGGCTCTATCTGACAACGTTGATGTAGAGTAATTCATTCCAACAACCTTTTGTTTGATATTTACCTCACCCACTAGATGAGAGCCAGTTTTGGCTGAATAGTAATCTTTTCCACCATTAATTTAAAATTTGGCTTCTTTGTTGAACTCACCTCCTTCTTACCATGGTATTTCAACATATTAATTTTTTGGTTTTGATTCCTTGTGGAAGCACCATCTTGCTTAGCAATAGACGTTGCTTCATTCACCCCTCCCTGTAAGTCTTCTCTTTTTAATGTACATCAACAGATAAAGCAATATAAATCTGTGGCTTACCTTCCCTTTGATGCTGGCCACTTGGCCATTCTTCTTTTGTGCTTTTCCAGGGTCCTATAGTTATCCCTAGAGCATTATCTTTTCTTAGACATTTTACACACATCAAAGTATATTTTTGGACCATGTTATCTTCATCATCCACCAATCTAAACAAATCATGTTCTTCCACACTACTACAATCGCCTTTTTCTATTTTTGTCAACAATAAAGCACTATTATTGTTGAAAACACCCTCAAGAGTATGTGCAATGCTTCATAATGCAACTAACTATTCAATAAGATAGTGGGCATACCTAAACATAAAATTCCTAACTCATTTGAACTAGCGAACTTATCTTTCTTTCAGCTTTGTATTCTTCTCTGCCCCCAAGGACAACTGAATTAGAGGTAGATTTTTCCTTTGCAAAATCAATACAAAAACATACCAGTTTGTTTTGTTCCCAGTTTCTCCTTTATTACTAGCCATAAAACATGCCATTATTTTTTTTGTTCAAATACATTGCCTTGTTTGTTAAATTTGGTGTACTGTGTGTGGTTGAGAGGAGAAATTGTTTTTCTCTCCACCCTAGTTCAAATCCCAGTTGTGACATGTTCGATCTTTGTGAGTCAATTGTGGATTGAGATCTTCGTGAGACAATTGTTTATAAGGGTTGGAAGGGTACCATCAATCTCACTCTCACATACAGGCTTCCAAATAAAAATTGTATTCCAAAGAAAAATGTACATTGGCTTGTTTCTTCCCTGTTTGATCTTTGTAAGAAGGCCCTTGGTTGGGCCCTTGGTTGTGTTTTCTGTCCTACAAGCCATTTCGATATAACTTGGCTTCATGACCTATCAGTGTAATACAAAGATAAAAGGCTAATCACAAAGCTCGATAAAGCTAAGCAACTAGTAGATGAAGGAAAAAGGACAAATACAAGAGAATTAATCCAAATCAATACAGTGTTGCCATATTCATGAATGTTTTTATGTGTGCAAGGCTTGCTTATTCTCTTGAACTTTGCTCATTGGGCCTCCTTTGATTTTCCATTTACACTGATTGTAGCAAATTGCTTGTTTATTATGTTATGGATTCATTTTCCAGGTGGTGGAGAAATGATTTCAGATGTATTTATGGATCATTCTACATATGCGGAGCCTCCTTCTAGGTATGGGTTTACCGTTTTGTTCATTTATCTCGCAAAGTTGTGGATTGGTAGCCAGATTAAGTTCATTAAAAGTTGAAATCTATTGTAAATTGAATCTTTCTTCTAGTTGCTTGAAGAATTACATGTATCCTATGAAATAGTGAGTCAATAATACCAAAACTATTTCATAATCATATGTTAAACAATGTATAGTTATATTTTCTGAAATTATCCTAGAGTACATTTTTCTTAGTTCAACATTGATTGAACATGCCTCGACTGCATTTTCTGTTTTGAATGAGAGCTTGTATCCTTCTTTTATGGAAATCAAATAGATTTTAAATTATAGGTAAATATTACAGTGTCAATCAAAGTACTTAGTGTCTATCAAAGTTTATTCATCTAGTTTGTGTTGAAGGTAGCTTTCAATTGAAGTGTGAGTCATGTCATGTCTAGGGTCTAAGGGTAATGATTGCTTTGGTGATTACATTGGCTAAATGTGGAGTGGTTGAGAGCATATTGTCATGGGAATACTTCAAACAAAGCAAGGATCTTAAGAAAACTGATGGAGCCAAAAGACATTGATTATATGCTCTCTACATTTACAATCTTCATGGACCTTTAATTGTCCCATTGATTTGCATCAACTTAAGTAGAAAACTAAAAACAATACCTTTGTAGTCCAAAAAGGAGATATGCACCAGTGTATTTAAAGACTATATATTGAAATACAATGCAAAAAAAGAAGCTACAGTATTTATCCGCACCATTTTGTGTTTCAACATATTCTAACATAAACAAAACAGAGATTAAAGACATTTATCACAACTTTAGTGAAAGCTTAGAATTTGGTTGCATTGATGGGAGAAGTGTCATCCTTGATTTCCTCCTAGACCAAGTTACCTTCAGGTATCTAATATGTCTTCTTTGACCAAGCATCCACCACTTCCACATTCAACTCTCAATATGAATGTATGAAAGCTATAGATTCAAAGGAGTTTGTCACCTCTTTCAACTGATCATAAATAGTTTTGAGAGTTATATTGGACAACTAATTATGCCTTTAATCCAATTTATGAGTAATATGGAATCCCCAAAATTATGAATACGCCTAACATTTTTTTCAATGCACACTCTAGGAGAAATATTAAAGCCATGAATTTCGCATAATTGTTTGAATTTTTAACCTTCCCCTAATCTATCTTTGAACTTTACACAATGATCATCTAATAGATACAAGCTTTGACCTTTGCATTAGTAAAGTTTGGACTCTGGAGGCCATTGTTTGGATCCATTAAAGAATCCTTGTCAAATCTGTGACTGTAAAGGTTTCTACAAAATTAGCTTACTATTTGGAAAGGGATCATCTGATCTTGTAGCAAAATTCCCTCTAATTGCCAAATTTTAGTTAGAGTTCCCATCAATTTACAATTATATTAAAATTTTCTACTATATGGGTTGTTGCAGAATTGCGAAAAAAACCTAGCAACATTGTTTCACCATGCATGGAACTTGGATCATGGTGAAACTCTACTCATACATAAAATTTCTATCGAAATTTTATCAAATTTGCGACCAAAGTGGGTCTTGGATCTTGTTGGAACTCTCTTCGTACCTAATTTTGTGTCGAATTCTTATCAAATTTGTGCTCAATAGAAGGGTGTTTATGCTACAACATTAGCTTATCATGTGGAAGGGAGCCATATAATCCTATAGAAAACTTCAATATGGTTGTCATAATTGAGTGATATAGGCAGTTAGATTTCCCATCAATATAGAACTCTCACTGAAATTTCAACGATCTAGGTTGATTGAGAATTGGACAAAACCATGGGATCATCATTCCACCATGGACATAACTTGGATTACTTTGGAACTCTACTCATAGATAAATTTTCTATAGGATTCTTATCAAATTTGTGAGCAGGGAGAGGTTATTTTCATTACAAAATTAGCTTACTTCATGGAGTCATCTAATCTTGTAGAAAATTTCCCTTTGATCGTTGGAATTTGACAATTGAGGAACTTGAATTCCCATCAATCTATAACTTTGATTAGATTTTCAACAACCTAGGTTGATCATATTAATTGGGAAAAACCCATAGTAGTGTTGTTCCACATTACAGAAACTTGCATCATGTTGAACTATGCTCATACATGGAATTTTTGCCATATTATTATTAGATTTGTGACAGAAACAAGTTATTTTTGCTACAAAATTAGCTTACTCCATGGAGTCATCTAATCTGTACCAAACTTCCCTAGAGTTGTTGGAATTTGGTGATACATGAAGTTAGAGTTCTAATTGATCTATAACTCTGATCAAAATTTCGACGATTTGTGTTGATTTAGGACTTGGCAAAACCCTTAAGAGCATAGTTCCATCATACATGGAATTTGCCTAATGGTGGAACTATGTTGATACATGACATCAATGTCAAATTCTTATCAAAATTGTGATTAAAAAATGGTCCTTTTTCTATATAATTAGATTACTAAATGGAAGAGGACATGCCTAATATTGTAGAAAACTTCCCTCAAGTTATTGGAATCCAATGATACATGGAATTATAGTTCTCATTGATATAAAACTCTAATCAAATTTTCAACACACTGGGTCCATTCATAATTGGGAAAAAAACCTAGGGGCATTAATCTATCATGCATGGAACTTGAGTTAGATAACCTTGCAAGAGGTTGACCGTTTGGCTTTTGGCTCTTTATTTACATTGTATATTCTTTCTCTGTGTTTTCATTTCCTATTCTATAGAAATAAATAAGAGATTTACTCTTTTATAAGAGATGTTTGCACGTGATTGTAGCATACATCTCTTGTCTGATGAAGATATCTATCGCCATATTTCAATCATAAATAAATAAAACCAGCTTCTTGTTGCAATTATGCCATTTTTTATTTTGTTTGTTACTTATATGAATTATCATTAGTTGCATATCTATTATACAAATTATTGTTTGCAAATCAGTGTGTATTAGTGGGATTTCCCCAATAATCTAGATGGTATCAAGTCCTTCTACTCCCTAGTGCATGTCCCTTCTCATAAGATCAAGATATAGGGAGCTGAGTCTACATATGTGAGACCTATGACTATATTTTTTGTTGATTCAAATGACCTAAACTGGCAAAAGAAATTGCAACATGAGATATCATCAAGTTATTATTTCAAGAAGCCCATGACAAGCAAAGGAAATAAATAATCAAAATTGGTTTACTCGAATTTCACAATGAATCCCCACCACTATGACTAATTTCCCTCAAGACAAACATTTTCCCTCCACATTGAAGGAATCAACTTTGAGATGGTTTAGAAGCCTAGAAGAAAACAACATTAAAAGATGGGAGCAAATGAAGCAAACTTTCATCGAAAAGTATTAATATTATCATAAAGCAAGAGATACAAGATATTAAAATTTTAGAATGTTACGAGGAGAGAATGAGTCCCTACAATACTATGAGGAAATATTTCAACTCAACTACAACAGGGCTCATACTTGTACATTGGATGAGGATTCTCTCAAAATTGTGCTACTCCATATAGTAAAAGAAGAGCTAATGGGGAAACTCATTAATCTTGCAAATGGAGACATCTTCCATCTTGACTATGATGGCATCATGCAAATATTATTCAAACATTACTCAAGAGCTACCCCTAAACCCTCTTTGTTGCCCCACCACACTGATATGTGTTGATATTTAGATCATTACTCTTCCCAGAACTACCAAAAACGTCCAGCGATAATGCATATGCATGACTTGACCCCCCCACAATCTCTACTTAGAAGGGAAGACGGTACGATACTTAGTATCTAGGCGCAAGTATGAGTTTGGCTGCAAGTTCATTAAAAGTTGCAATCTATTGTAAATTGAATATTTCTTCTAGTTGCTTGAAGAATTACGTGTCTCCTATGAAATAGTGTGTCAATAATACCAAAACTATTTCACAATCACATGTTAAACAATATACAGTTATATCACGTGTCTGCAAGTTCAAAGTACTCAATGCATTCTTTGTATACAATGCAAAAATCATTAATATGTGTTAGTAATTACCAAGTAATTTGTTCACTATATAATCTATCAACTAAGTAATTTGTTCACTACATGAAATATCAACCAAGAAATTAACAATGAGGACTTTTGGGGGAGGCTCTAAAAACACCCCCCCTAAAGGTGTTTTTGAAGGCGGTTATTTAAACCCCTCCCTAAAGGTGTTTTTGAAGGCGGTTATTTAAAACCCCCCTAAAAGTCATGATAATTCTCCTGAATGTTTGGGTAGGTTCTAAAATGACCCCCCCTAAAGGTGTTTTTGAAGGAGGTTATATAAAACCCCCCCAAAAGTCATGAGAATTCTCATGACTTTTAGGGGGGGGTTTAAATAACCACCTTCAAAAAAACCTTTAGGGGGAGTTGTTTTAGAACCACCCCCAAAAGTCTTGAGAATTGGACTTTTGGGGGGGGCTTTTAAACAACCGCCTTCAAAAACACTTTTTTGGGGGGGGTCTTTCCAACCCCCCCAAAAGTCCTTAGAATTGGACTTTTGGGGGCGGTTTTGGCTTGTGTTTTTGCTTAGGGGGGTTGTCTTAGGAAGGGTTTCTGATCCTAAGACAAGCACAAATTACCCTTTTGGGGGGTTGTCTTGGGGGGGGGTTAGCGTCAGTATTCTTGGGGGTGATTTTATTCAGACCGCCCCCAAAGGTTTGTAAGATGAAGTTTTAGGGGGGGTTTAGAACTACTCCCATAGGCACCTACGAGGGGGGTTTGTAACCGCCCCCAAAGGTTTGTAATAAGGACTTTTAGGAGGGGTTCGGAACCGCCCCCATAGGTGTCTACGAGGGGGTTTAGAACTGCCCTCAAAAGTATGTTAAGCATGTTATTGTTAGAACCCCCCCTAAGGGGGGTTCCAAACAAACTGCCTCCCAAAGTTCATTTCTCATGACTTTTAGGGGGGGTTTTGACAAACCACCCCCAAAAGTTATGAGAATTGGGCTTTTAGGGGGGGTTTTCAAACAACCGCCTCCAAAAGTTACAATTCTCATGACTTTTAAGGGGGGTTCCAAAAAAACCGCCTCCAAAAGTTATGAGAATTGGGCTTTTAGGGCGGGTTTTCCAAAAACCGCCCCCGAAAATCAAATTTCAGGACTTTTGGAGGTAGATTTAAAAAAACCGCCCCCAAAAGTCCAATTCCCATGACTTTTAGGGACGGTTTTAAAAGACCACCTCCAAAGGTCTAAATTTTTTTTTCGGGGGGGGGGGTTACCAAAACCCTCGCAAGCCAAAACTGCCCCTAAAGGGCTATTTTGTTGTAGTGATAATTGTCATACTGACATAATCCACTGTTATGTAGCTAGGATATGATGTACTTCTACTCCATATTGATTTGGCTAAAGGAAAGCACCATTTAGGTGGTTCTGCCCTTGCTCATGTTTTTTACCAGGTAAATGCTAAAATATTTATTGTTGGAATATTGGTGTATTTTTATTAGCAAAGGTCGATACATTATGCAAAGAACAATATATTATGAATGGTTGGATGGACCATTTTGATTTCTTTCTTGGCATCACGTTTCATGATTAAATCATTATTTATATTTACAATTTTGTCTTGCAGATTGGTGATGTTTGCCCAGACCTTGATGATGTTTCATATCTCAAGAGAGCCTTCAATGCAGTCCAGGTGAGGGCCTAACCAAATGGTAATAGGAAACCAATTAATAATTAATAGCTGGGTAAATAATATGCTTATGTTATCCAGCCTTTTCTTTATTAACTGAATAAATTCAGTGATGCAAGAATGGTACATGACTTATCCCACTATAAAATGGCCTTTGGGTGAATTTCAGAGTCAACCCTATATCCCTATATGTGAAATTATTAATTTTGTGGAGGTTAAATTAGTGTCAACTTGTAATTTCTTAATGTATCCTATAGCTGCTCCAAGGAAGGATGTAAGAGGGCAGACTTTAGCTATACATAATTTGACTTGCACTTAATCGATTTGCTTGAATGCAATGCTACAAACATTCCTGATAAAATTTTATTGGTCTTATTTAACTTTAAGAAGCAACCATTAATTTATGTTTTCGTTCTGAATAAGTACATCATCAAAACATCAAGTCTAGTTTCCAATCTTTTTTTATTTTCTGCAAGTTATTAGGGAAAGGTTTATATATTATTATTGTACTATTGTGCCCTTGGATAAAATGGGCCAAATTGGAAATTCCCACGGTCCCTTCCCCTAAGTAAAGTCTTTAATTCATTTCATACTTCCCTAGTGAAGTGACACTTGACTAGTAAATAATATATGTTTTTCCCAGCTTGCCAACACAGAAAACAAATTCCCAGGTCCTACCATCACCTGTTCTAAAAAGTGCCCCATGCTAACACTTTGCTTGAAAGTGTCAACCAGAAAAGAGCTTCATTTTTAATTTCCAGATAATATCCAACCACCACTAAGAACCTGTATTACTATCAACTACAAATAATGATGAATATCCTAACTTAAATGTATAAGATCCATCAATACGATTTCTCAACCACACGAGTTCAGGTCCATGCATGCCTAGTTTTATCTTGCCAACTAGTAGGTGTTGTAACTTGTAAGTCCGCTACTTGTTAATCCTGTAAGTCCACTATTTGACTGCTAATAAAGCTGTTGATTATGATACAACCAAGGTAATGTTAAATGATGAGTAGTCGTTGATTGTTGGTATCCTTGGTGTACTCTATTATTTATTTAAATTTATGGTTTTATAATGACATTTTTCTTCTGTTGGCAGGTTGCTTATGATGTTACTGATCAGGAGAGTTTCAATAATGTGAAACATTGGTTGAATGAGATTGATCGCTATGCGAGTGAGAATGTCAACAAGTTGCTTGTTGGAAACAAATGTGATTTGACTGCTAATAAAGCTGTTGATTATGATACAACCAAGGTAATGTTAAATGCTGAGTAACTGTTGATTGTTGGTATCCTTGGTATACTTCATTATTTATTTAAATTTATGGTTTTATAATGACATTTTTCTTCTGTCGGCAGGTTATTTATGATGTTACTGATCAGGAGATTTTCAATAATGTGAAACAATGGTTGAATGATATTGATCTCTATGCGAGTAAGAATGTCAACAAGTTTCTTGTTGGAAACAAATGTGATTTGATTGCTAATAAAGCCGTTGATTATGATACAACCAAGGTAATGTTAAATGCTGAGTAGCTGTTGATTGTTCGTATCCTTGGTATACTCCATTATTTATTTAATTTTATGGCTTTATAATGATATTTTTCTTCTCTTGGAAGGTTGTTTATGATGTTACTGATCAGGAGAGTTTCAATATGTGAAACAATGGTTGAATGAGATTGATTTCTATGTGAGTGAGACTGTCAAGTTGATTGTTGGAAACAAATGTGATTTGAATGCTAATAAAGTTGTTGATTATGACACAACCAGGGTAATGTTAAATGCTGAGTAGCTTTGGCATCATGTGCATTGCTATGTGTTTCATTGTATGCATCATCGTCTTTGACTTGATGAGGATTTAAATATGAGTGTGCCTTGAAGTTGTTGGTGCTCCGTTTTTTGTTAATTGCAACACTATGGCAGTTTGTGGTCTTAAGTTTGTTGACTTGGCTTGTAGATTCTTTTTTTTATAAATCTCAAGGGTTAGTTTTTTTTGTCACTTTTTAGCCTACATTTTTCTTGACATGCTTTGTGTATTTTGTTCTTCAAGGCATTTGCTAATGAGATTGGAATTCCATTTTTGGAGATAAGTGCGAAGAATGCAACAAATGTGGAGCAGGATTTCATGACCATGGCTGCTGAGATAAAGAACATGTGCACTTTTTTGGTATGATGTTTTCCAACCTTTAACAAGTTCCTATATTATACAATTGTGATAGATGTTTGTTTGACTCCCTAATTTTAATTGTGTGTAACGGTGTAAACTTGTGCTGACAAATCCTAATGAATATGATTGAGATTCTACTTTTTCTATGATCCTGCTATTTTATGATAAAGTTAAGTGGTGATACATAATTCAAATTACATGTCGCGACTATTGGTAATCTTGTTGGTTTGAGACACGTTCCTATTGTCTATTTTATTGGGCATAGATGATATAACATTGGGAAAATACTGGTTTTTTCAGGTCGTGATAGAGTGTTGTAGCTATATACCTTGTCAATTAATTGCTTTGAAATCAAAACTGTAGATGAACTCGCAATGTTTTATGGCCAAGTGAATTATATATAGAAGTTTGTATTTTGCAAGCATATAAATACTCATGCCTATCATGTATTTATTTGGAAATTTTGTTGCATATGCTCCTTGATAATTTGTTCCTGATAATTTGTATAGCCATGGATTATTGTACTCATGCGTAGTTTGTAAGATCATTCTTCTTTTAATTTTCATCATTGTCATAGTTGATCTGCTATATCTTAGAATTATTTTAGTACTTGAAGCATTATTCTTGAATATGTTTGACATTCATTTTGTTCCCATGCAAAATTTGTTTGAATATCAACATTGTCAAGCAATAACAACTTCTTAAAGGGTGCTAGCTCAATGGTAGAGCACCTACCTAATTATAGGCAGAGGATTGGTGGTTCGATTCCTCCGTACCCTATCATAAAATAGTGACTAAGAAAACAACTAAATTCGCATATATACGACTATTAGTAGCTAAGTTCCAGTATCTTATAGAGCGACTAACGTTTAGTCGTATTTAGCTTAGTCATTAATACGTTATCATCTAGTAGTTTATTTAGTCGTATATTTGGTCATTAATTGTGACAATCAATGACTAAATTAGTGACTAAATCAGTGAGTATCAATGACTAAATCAATGACTTAATAAGTGACTATCAATGACTAATAAGTCAACCAATTAATGACTAGTGAAATAGGACTAGAGATAAGATAGTGGAAATCGGATACTATTAGTCACCGACTCAAAAATAGTCATTTATAGTTGAATTTTAGTCATTAATTTCTAATTTTGTACTAGTGTTTGGAGGAAGAAGTATATGTGGAGCAACCACAAGGCTATGAAGTTCCAGAACAAGGACACAAAGTATACAGGCTTAAAAAGGCACTCTATGGTTTGAAGCAAGCTCCTAGAGCTTGGTACAGTCGCATTGATTCTTACCTCATTTAGAATGGATTTCACAGAAGTGAATGTGAGCCAATGTTGTACACAAAAATCAACAAGCAAGGTAATAAGCTAATCGTCTACTTGTATGTAGATGACTTAACATTTACTAGTGATTTTGGCATAGAGGAATTTATATCAGTCATGGAAAGTGAATTTGAAATGACTAATTTGGGGCTTATGAAGTATTTTTTGGACATTGAAGTCCAACAAACTGAAAAAGGGATATTTATATCTCATTTGAAAGTATGCAAGTGATGTCTTGAATAGATTTAAGATGCTAAACTGTAAGACAGCTCCAACACCAGTGATAACAGGTTTGAAATTAAGCAAGGATGATGATGGATCCAATGTAGAACCTATGATGTTCAAAAGCCTTGTTGGAAGCCTTATGTATCTTACTGCAACAAGGCCAGACATTAGGTATGGAGTCAGTTTAATCTCAAGATTCATGGAGTCACCAAAAGAATCTCATTGGCAAGCAGGTAAAAGAATTCTGAGGTATGTGAGTGGAACAAAAGACTTTGGCATTTTGTATTCAACCTTAGAAAATTTCAAACTCATTGGATACACTAACAGTGACAATGGAGGCAACATAAATGACATAAAAATAATGTCTAGAAACACTTTTCATTTAGGAACAGGTGTTGTATCATGGGATTGAAAGAAACAACCTATAATAACTCTGTCTTCAGTAGAAGCAGAGTATGTCGTATCTACAAGCGTTGCATGTCAGTCTGTTTGGATGCAGAGGATTTTCAGGGATATTTCGCAGAACCAACAAGAACCCACAGTCATTTACTGCGACAAGAATTCGGCTATCGCACTGTCAAAGAATCATGTGTATCACAAGAGAACCAAGCAGATCGACACAAGGTATCATTTTATCAAAGAATTGATAAACAACAAAGAAATCTATTTAGAATTTTGCAGGTCTGAAGATCAGGTAGTAGACATATTTACAAAACCTTTGGCAAGGGACACATTCGAATATCTGCGAAGTTGTTTGGGAGTGACAAGTTCTGCACAGTAAACTTCGTCATGCAGAAATCATGTTTCAGCTTCGAAATATTTTGTAAGATTTTATTTTTGTTTACAATCCCCATCTGCTCATAATTAAGGGGGAGTGTTGGAAATATGTAATTACGAGCTGATCGCGTATGTAGTTTGCATCGGATCTGTCATTCATTTTGTCAGTCCACAAAATTCACAGAGGTATTAGATAGACAGTCAGTGTGTCAGGAGGCTTCGTGCACTCTTCCTAGTATTTATCCAGCTGCGTTTGTATTCCGCAAGTCAAATTCTTAGGTAGAAATTTATTACAGTCTTTAATGGAGTTCAATAGCTTTTAGGTGAAGCATTCTCAAGCTTGTGTATAAATGAAAAATTCTCTCATAGGATTAGGTAGAGATATAGGAGTGAAAGGAGAAGAACAAAATGGTCCTGAAATGTATTACGAGCCAAAGCTCTGTAAAAATGGTGAAATATTGAAGTAAAACTCATCTCTTTGTAAGTGCGGCAATGTTGTTTGTTTTACTACGGTAATATATATAAGTCTATAGTTTCATGTGTTCATTCTCAAGAATTTTGGTTAACGCATGCCGCACATCTTCTTCATATTCACCTGTGTAAATGTTGTTTACATTTACTATCAGTAAAAGAAATCAAGATTTCCATATATATTTCATGGTGGTAAAAGTTCTAGTTTAACACGGATTAACTTCGACATAAGTTTCACTTAAATGTTTCGGTTCTTATGTTTTAGCAAGAATTATCTTTATATAAAGTTTGCTTAAGGATGAGTTTGTAGAAGGTCAAAGTATTCCGTAAAGTTGAGAAGTTACGTGGAGTAAAAATATCTTCAAGTAAAGAAGTCCGCAAAGTTAGGTATTTCGCACAGGTTAAGGGTTCCACATAAGTGCAAGCTTTCAATAAGTGTGAAGTAAATTTAGTGCGAAATCAATTTAATGCAAAGTCAATTTACTGCGAAGACAAGTTGTGCGAATCCAAGTTCTGTGAAGTTAATCTCTACTAAATTAAAAGTTGGGGTTTTCGACAAGTTTTCTAATGAAAAGAAATATCTACTGTGCAGTTAATTTTTAATTGACTGTGCGGTGTGCTTTTCCCTTGAAGATAACCGCAGTGGAATCTGGGCCAAACCCTAAGCCTAGCTTCCATAATAATAAGATTGAAGAGCCTCACATCTTGAAGCAAAAATGCAGCAACGAGGAATCCCCAAACCCCTTTTGAAAACTAGTCTCTACTCATTATTCAAACGACGATCACAAGATTGCAAGCTCGACGATAACTCCATGTATTCCCACAACGAACAGGAGTTAAGGGTCCGACAAAACAATTCAAGGGACCCTACTTCTAAAAGGGTGAAGAAGATTCTCTGGGAGCCAGAAAAAGCACAAGAGGAAGAACTTGATCTTTTCCCTTCTAAAAACTCTGGTGGATCGCTTGAAAAGGAAGAAGATGGCTCATATCTTTTCAATAAGTGGGTTATCAATTTGGTGAAGCACTAGGCAGTGGTCAACTTCAAGAAGCTTTTGAGTGACCTCATGATAAGAAGCATACTTTGGAGGGTTAGAGTCGGTGTTTCCTAAATTATGGGCATATTTGACTTAGTATTTTGGGCATTCAGTTCAAGGCTAACCCCACTATGAATCTTGTTAGTGATATGAGGCAGATTCTTGGGAAGAGCCTTGACTTGATATCGAATCTCACTAGCCCCCGTGAAGTCAAGGGGAATATTGGACATGCTACCAGTTTCTTCTCCACCGTAAATTGTTTTCAAGCACAAAAACATGAGTAACAACAATATTCTAGTCTTGTTACCAAATTAAATCTTGAAAACATGAGTAACAACAATATTCTAGTCTTGTTACCAAATTAAATCTTGAAAGTGGAGGGTATTAATGATTATGCATATATATACTAGTTAATTAAGAACTTTGCATTCACTATTCATTATTATATGACTATTCAGTAATTGAGGCAATGGCTATCAATAATTGAGGCAGAGATTGTACATTGTACAAATACGATTTGATACAAAATAATATTAAATGATATCTTAGCAAATTAATGTTTGACTGCAATTAGATGCGGGGCTGGTCCATATTTATGATGCGTGTGGTTGGACAATGACATATGTAGTTTTTTATAAATATTTGTCAAATATTCGATATATCATATTTAAATGGATGAAGCTTGTAGTTGTTGTATTAAATGAATGAAAATAAATCACTATTTTCAAATATTTATGATGCTTGTGGTTGGACAATGACATATGTGGTTTTTTATTAATATTTGTCAAATATTCAATATATCATATTTAAATGGATGAAGCTTGTAGCTGTTGTATTAAATGAATGAAAATGAATTACTATTTTCAAATATTTATATGGTAAGTTTTTATTATTATCATTTTTATATTTTTATATTATTCAATATTTTTTTTTACAATAAGAACAAATTGTCAAATATTTATATTTATATTACACTAATTGTCAGAAATTTAGCAACCAGCATATACTCACAAAAGTGGGAAGAATGAATCTAAGCATGAGCGCTGTGTCCAAAACAATCTCCATATAATCATCCATATATAGATTTAACCCTATAAATTTCCACATAGTAAGGATCCCAATGATCAAAGTGGAGAACACCAACTATTCTCTAAGCAATAGCATCGGCACCGGAGTGGGACTCTATTATCTATGAACATGCTTGATGTATGTTTTGCAATAGTTGAGAAATCTATTGAACTGTTTTTGTCATTTTCTTGGACGTAGATATAGCCGCACCCCAAAATTCTATAATATATTGTGAAGTTGATAAAAATAGTATCCATGGCATCCCATATGTGACGTAAATATTTCACGAAAGCAATGAAGTTTATGAACTATGTAGGTGAGAGAGAAATTCAAGGGTGATGTCTAGCACAAATTCCTTGTAGAGCATGGAAGTGCTTGATTAATGAATTTTTGGCTCTCATTTCGATGGTGAAGATAATGGAGATGTAATGTTTTCATTTATTTTACATGATATAGAAAAATGATGGAGAAGTAAACATAATATAAAAAAATTAAGCCTATGCTTTTCATACTGGTGATTGAAGGATTAAGCCATCTATTCATCAGGCATGGTCAGATGGTTTGGTAAAGGGAATAAAGGTTTTTGGGAATCATACTATATCCATACTGGTGATTGAAGGATTAAGCCGTCTTATTCATCAAGCATGGTCAGATGATTTGGTAAAGGGAATAAAGGTTTCTGGGAATCATACTATATCATATTTGTTGTTTGTTGATGATGTACTTATCTTTGGCATGGGATGTGAACAAGAATGGCTTCACTATAAATTTATCTTGGATACATTTTGCTTTTCTTCTAGAATGCAAATTAACAATACAAATTCATGTCTCTACTCTATTAATATTGAGGTGGAGTATCTTTTTCCTAAGAGTGATATTTCCTCTTGGCATTCATGATATGAACAGACGTTTTTCATATTTAGGATACTTCTTAAAACCAAATTCTTATTTGGTATCTAACTGGTTATGGATTATTAAAAAGGTTGAAAATAGGGTTTTATGTTGGATGAACCGAAAATTGTCAATAGGGGGACGATTGGTATTACTGAATTCATTCTTGGAAAATCTTCTGATTTATTGGTTATCAGTTGCTCGGGTACCTGCATCTATTCTAAGCAAAATTTGAATTTTTTTCTATAATTTTCTTTGGAAGGGCTCTCATGTTTTCCAGGGATGCCATTTGGTCTCTTGGAAGCACATTTCTACTCCAAAAGACTCTGATGAATGGGGAATTAGAAATATTTATTGGGTTTATAAAGAATTACACTTAAAAAGTCTTTGGAGAGGATTAACAGATGATGGCCTTTGGGGAAAGATCATTCAAGATAAATATTTATACCCTGACTCTGTGATTTGTTGGATCCATTCTAAAAAATGGAAAAATAGAAGGTGCTCGGTCATTTAAACGGGTTTAGTAGAAGCTTTTCCATATCTTCTGCGTTGGATGACCTGGTTAGTTGGTAATGGATTTCAGGTTAGATTGGGGATGGATCAGATTCTTGGAAAGAAGTATTCAGGTGTGCTTTCGGATGAGACCATTGATAAAATTCATGGAAAGGGATATTTTTCCTTAATCAAGTTAAGAAATCATTTGAGATACATCAGTTGGATACCTATTGGATATTGGCAGCTGAGTTAAATCTAAATGGGATAGAGGGCGCAGAATGGGACCTTTTTGTTTCTTAGCTCAAGCAGGAATGTATATCTCTTACGGATGATCTGGATATTCTTCACTGGAATTTTGGTAATGGGGATGGTAAGGTTACAACGAACCTGCCATACTTGGAAATGACCATAGATTCATGTTGTTCATGTATACTGTTTGGTGGCACAAGCTCTTATGGAAATGGAACATTCCTAGAAAAATAAAGATTTGTCTTTGGCTGCCACTTAATAACTGGCTTATTACTGGTGACAGATTCATATTACATGGCAGTTATGGTCCGATGGTGTGTTCATTATGTTTTAGAGATGAAGAATCTTGTGATCATATATTTGTAAATTGCACTAGGACGCAACAGATTTGGGATGAGATTTCTATATGCTATAAACAATCAGGTATATGGTTGGGAAACACATTGGAAAACTATTTGAAAGTTTGGTATGATTACCATCGTTTCCATTTTGTATATCCAGTGAGGTTTTTGTGGGGCATTTGGCGTCTTAAAAACTCCATTTTGTTCAATGGAAGAAAAAAAATTCATTCTGTGGGTCGGTTGCATTTATTAGACTTTTTATGGAAGAAGAAAAATGGAAACCTCCTTCCATTATTTGACCCCATTTGGAATTTCCTATTATTAATTATACTATTTGTGTTGGACTGTTTGATGGGGCTGTTCAATTGGGAAAGTGTGATGCGGGTTGTTATTTAATTTTGGATCAGGATCAACATTTGGAGTTATGTTTTGGATGTGGCAAGGGAAACAATACAAGAGATGAATTACTTTCCCTTTGCGGGTTATTAACATTATCCAGACAGATTGGGTTAAATCGGATTGAGATTGTTGGAGACTCTACTGCAATTATTGGATGGGATTATGGTATACACAGATTACAAGTACCTGCATTGACATACTGGAAAAAAGGATAATGGATTTACATCATTCAATTGCAGATATAAATTATAACCATGTGAATAGAGTACTTAACAAGAGGGCAGATTTATTGTCAAAGAGAAGTCTGGAAATGGGTGAAGGAATGGCACACCTATGCCATTATCAGAAGCAATAGATTATTGAAGAGATTGACACTACTTTATACTAATATGCATGTAACTTTTTTGGGTTTTTATAAAATTTCCTTATATATATGTTTAATTAGAAGGAATACAATATTAGAATTTGATAAAAGGAATTACTTGGATTGATGGTATCTATGCCCATCATAGTATATAGTTTTATTTTTGGGACAATGGCTGTTTCTATGTATATATTCAACAGTTTTAGACTTCCTTTGGTGGTCTAAAACAAGTCAAACTTGTAAAAATGAGTAAACTGGATAGTGTCACCATGACAAAGGAGATATTTTGTAATAGCTCGATTAGATTTTTTCTACTATGGACAAGACTTACTGTGTAGTTTCTTTGATTCACTTATGAATAGCAAGAGACTCTTTTTTCTTTTGGAAAAAAAATTAAATCTACGTAATTATATGGAGAGTAATAAGACGAATAAATAAGCCACTATGATAAAGGTGTTCTCACATCTATGAATAATAATAATAATAGTAATAGTAGTAGTCATATATAAATAAATATATTTTTATATATGAAAAAGATATATTTGATATGTACACTTAATACGAAATTTGCTATATAGAAAAATACAATGAGAAATCCAAAGTTACATAAAAATAGAAATAATATAAACATAATATTTATGAAAAAATAATATTACTTTTTTTGTATACGTTGAGATTCATTTTAAATGATCAAAATATTCACACTTCAATAAATTTATTGCCTCTTTATATTTAATTTATGCTAATACACATTACATTTAATACATCACATTTTCTTACACCATATTTTTCAACTTGAAAGACCATTATTAATTATAAAGTTATTACCACACTCTTGTTAGGATACAAAAATATACTTAAAAAAACCATGATATGAATCTTGTTGTGCAATGATAGCTCAAAAAATGAAAATATACAACTTGACTCCTAAGAAAAGTTATATATGAATAAAATGTACGATCCAAATTTATGAATTAATGTTGACACACATTAAAAGTGGATTAGTCCATAATTCATTCTTTATAAAATCTCAATTTGAAATTAAAACTAGATATTTAAATGTATATCTCACATATACAATGCATACCCGTATATTGTCAATGAAACTAACTCTCCTTTACGATAATATGTGCAAGAGGGAGTGGAATTCCTCTATTACATCATACAAACTCAAGAACAAAGTTGCCCCTCCTTTGTCCATGTGATAAGTGCAGGAAATCTATGTAATAGCTCAACTTGTGAATTAATTAAGGTACACAATGGTATACATATATAATAGATATATAATAGGAAAATAAAGTAATATTTAGTCTTTTAGTTGCATACTTAATGTTAAATTAAATTATTAATTTAAAGGCGGATTAGTACATGGATGACAAGTGTCATCCATGCAAATAAAAATTATTTTAAAAATATGGAAAATGGAATGTCAATGGGAAAGGACTTCATGGGGGTTCATCTCGAGGGATGGAGGAGGGGTTGCATGGGAGTAATGATTTACCTAAGTATGTTGTAAGTATTACTTGTGTTGGAGAGGAAGTGCGTGAAAGGAAAGTGGTATGGCATGGTTTTACTAATTGAGGGCTCGTGAGATCTCAGTCTTGGATTGAGGGGTAGGATGGGTGGAGAGTCATCCCCCACACTTTGATTCCATCATTGTCGATGTTGGTGGTGGTATGTGCCCTTTGTACACTCCTGTAAGTCAAATTTTTCTTACTTTGTTTCCGAGTATGTTCTAGACTTTCTTATATTTTAGGTACTTTCATTAATTCAACCTACCAATAAAATAGATCTTTTTTGCGTTGTACTAGAGAAGAAATTGTGAGTTATGTTCTTTTTAAAGTACTTAAAGGTAAGCATTACAATTGGTATTGGAGCCTAGGTTCAAACGCTAGGGCCTCTATATACTCTTAAAAGTGTGTTTGGGTCTTAGATTGATTAAATTTCACCTAGCTGGAATAAAATCTGTTGCAAGTCCTCGCCATGGCAAGTCCTCCTCACCGCATATACTACTCCAACAAACATGTTTGTGCAAAATTTTGAGAACCACCTTCCCTATATGTGTCTCTCGATTGGGATTTTTTTCTTCAAAAGTTAGCCCTTTGCCTCCTAGTGGTTCTGCTAAAAAAAATTGTTGAGCTACTAGGACACACAAATTTATCATTTGGTTCTATTGCTTATGGAGTTTTGATGTTGCTAAACGAAGGTCTATTCCAACCTTAAATGGTCTACATCGGAGTATGGGGTTTGCTACTAGGACCATTCCATCTTGCAATTCTTCAAGTATTAAAATGTGCTATGTGAACATTTTTTTCACATAATGCTCCACTTCTTCTTTTTTTGAAAAGGAGTGGGTTTACTAGTTCAACTCTACCAATTTTCACATTAAATTTGAAATAGATCTTCCTTAATAAAAGTTTGTTCTATAACTATTTTGCATCATATGAAGTTTTCCTACGTATCACTAGAATTTCTTCTAGCATAGGTTTCTTCACGTTTTCTTCCTTAAGATTTCCATCTTTCCTATCTCATAACCTCATTCACACACTAGTCTCACCGCAAATTCCTCATGGGTTTAGTACATTAATCTTTGTTGAATTTGTAAGACATCAAAAGACGCTCTATGATTTTTCAAAAAAATTAACTTACATTCTACACATTACCTCTTGTCTTTCCTTACCTCCATTTTAATTTGCACCTTCTGCCACCAAAAATGTAAGAAGATGTACTGAAACTTGCCGAAGATAGAAAAATCCATACAGAATCCTTCTAGTATTTCTCTCTACAGGCGTGAATTTTAAAAATTTCATTGTGCTTTTGGATTGGTGACATATTTGAAACACATCAACCAGCTTCTTTCTCCATAGATATATTATATTATTTGGGAAATATGATCTTACAAGGTTCACCTCAAATTCCCTTTCCATTTTTTTGAAAAGCTATGTTGGCTCTCATTCCTTTGATATTTTCCACTTGTTTCTAAAGAAGACTTATGAGGATCCATGCAAGTAACATTTTCAAATTGATCTCCAATAGAAAATTTGCTTTGCTCATCCAATGTCCATGGATTATTTGCAACACAAAATTGAATACTACCTTTCCTACATTCCTACTCATGAAATTCTTCTTTTTCTAGGTCAGATTACTTTAAAAGGTTTTGAATTTTTATTTTTATTTTTTATTTTTTATTATTATTATTATTATTATTATTATTATTCCTGTTTTTTTTTCTGTAATTGGATGCAAAATTACATGCTGAAAATCCCCATCTACAAGTGAGTGAATCAAAAGGAATATCCAAATATTGATAATAATATTTATCATTAGTTTTGAGGAGAGGGATGTATGGAATAGATATGGTCTTAATGAGATTAACTGGTAGAAAGCCAAAAAAAAATCTTGTGGTGCAAAGTGTGAGTCTCTTTTGAATTCAATTAGAAGCTTCAAAGTAGTGTATAGATCACTTCTAGATGTGTATATTCCAGTCAATATTTCTTGTACATGACTGAAAATCATAGAAAAAATGAACATAATGTACTCTCTGCCCAAGCCCCAGACACCCCTAAATTAAAAATTGTCTTACAGATTCCTAGAAAACATACATACCTTATGTGAGAAGCTACACATATCTTTTTCCAAACAATATCCCTTTGTATGGTAAAACTTTCATGGAAAAGCCAAAAGATCTTGTGAAAATTGGCATTTGTCCCTTTTCAAATGAAATTGAGTGAAGTCACAGATGTATATCTGGAAATGATATGTTGTAAAGGCAACATCGAAGCTATACATGACATTTTAGCAAGGACTGCAATATTTTCAAAAGGTTATAAAACAAGTTATCCACTAAATGTTATGTCCATTTATAAGACAATATAACAAAGTGTACTATAAGGATCAATAGTTAGTTGAAACCTGAATATAGTGATTTTGGAGAGCAATGTTATCTGTCAGGAAGGAAAGCTTCAAATCAGTTGACTTTTTCTCAATATAGTCTTTGATAAAGACTAACCATCAAGTTCCAATTTAGTTGGCATTTTATTCATGCCATTTAAAATTACTAGAAGTATATAGAAAGAGAGAACGTTATGTTCAATTCGATTGGGACTATTTATGTAATGAATATCATAACTATGATATAAGGAGACCTTGTGGAGGAGTAATCCCTCTACTCCAATTGACTAGTAAGTCTATGTTAAATACAAATTCCTATAGATGCTATGGGAATCAAGGTATTGATGTTGATGAAGCAACAGTTCTAACATAAAAGGAAAAAGAAAAAGAATGATTTTCTAGACATCTTTTGCACATGCTTTTGTATATGAAATAGATAGAATAAGATAAGGTATTTTTAATAAATATCCAACAAATGACCATAACAGTAGGTAAATAATAGTGGTAAATAGATATTAACAATAGTTTTGAAAAAATAATTTTTGAATTCATGTTTATTGGATAATGGGCATACCGTAACCAACAACTAAACATGGGCATAATGAAAAATTGGATGTAATGCTCCATTAGCCATGGTTTATCATAATCCAAGGCAAAGTCATGGTAAATCCGAGGCAAATCCCGAAGTAGACACATAGGCATAGGACTGCCATGCCAGCTCATGCAGAGGATCGGGCATAGTGCTAAGAAATGCGTACATGTTTTGTTAAAATTCAAATTTTAAAGCCCGCCAAAACAAATGCATTCACGTTTTAGCTTTACAAAACGCGTACGTGATTTCTAACCATATAATTTTATTGTTTTCCAATTGTAACATTAAAGAGAATTCGGGTTGGTAAGGGATTAGAGGTTGAGAAGGGGGGGTGGTAAGGGGATAGAGGTAGAGACGGGGGGGTTGGTCAGGGGCTATAGGTAGAGAAACAAAAAGAGAGAGAGAGAGAGAGAGGCATTAGAGGGTGGTAAGGGATTAGAGCTAGAGAGAGGGGGGGGTGTTAATGGGTTAGAGAGAGACATTGGGGTTTGTTAAGGGGTTATAGGTAGAGATATAGGGGTGTTAAGGGGTTATAAGTAGAGAAAGGGGGGGATTGTTAAGGGGAGAGAGAGAGAGAGAGAGAGAGAGAGAGAGAGAGAGAGAGAGAGATTTAAATGGAGAGACATTGGGAGCTGGTAAGGGGTTAGACGTAGAGTGATACATGGGTGTTAAGGGGCTAGAGGTAGAGACAGCTGGGGGTTTTAAGAGGTTGGGGAAGTGAGAGATGGGTGGGGGTAAGGTGGAGGTGGAGGTGATAGAGAGAAACATAGAGAGAGAGTGTGTGTGAGGGGGAGTAAGAGAGAGATAGAGAGGGGGGGTTATAGGTAGGGAGAGAGGGGATGTTAGGTGGTTAGGGGTAGGGGGAGTAGGAGATATATATATATATATAGGGTTATATTGGAGAGTTTCTATCACCCCTCCTACATTCGTATTCTCTAGTAGCGTCTAGGGAAACCACAGATTCCAATTATAGCCAATATAGGGATTCAAATATCGCCAATCTAGGGCTTCAAGGGGATAACCATCATGCAATAAATGTTGTAATTTTTCTAATCTGATGTACACAATCCAATGAAAAATGGATGCATAATTTATCACCGGAAGGGTGGGATAAATCCCTCCAAACAATGTGGTCATCACAAATCCACGAAATGAGATAAGGCTAGGAAACAAATTTTAAAATACAAACAAAACAATATGTGTGTTATTATTAGTAGTAAATGCATATTTATGCCACTAGGAGGTTTTCAATACCAAGTATGCATGTTCAAGCGTTTGGTGGGATCTATGGCCTCCGAGAGGGGATATGGGATCCATGTAGAGGACAATGACTATGCCCGCGATGTGGAACCTTCGTTGGAGTTCATCATTTCAACTGAAGATGTAGATGGATTTTAACAATGAGAAGGGATTTCACAAACATAATCATGATTCTATATGCAACATGGGACAATCCACCAAAAAGAATAGAAGGGAAGGTGGTTATATTGGAGAAAAAGGTATAAAATATGAGTGTTCCAGATTCTCTATTCTTGAAATCATATAGACATCAACCTTTTTTCTAAATTATATATTAGTGCAAATATATAACCCTATGGCTTTCTTTCATGTTTTGAATGGAAAACTATTGTTTTCATTGCAGGTATTGGATTTAAGAGTGTTTTCTTAGTAGCAATCTAGCATTGCATTTTCAAAAATGAATATAGGATAAGATTCAATGAAACTTCTGCCCCTAATGTTAAGATTGGATATATTATTCCCGAATGGATAGAAGATAGGACATGCACAACACAACTTGAATAAATTTATGGATTCCATCTTCCCAATATTGTTATAGTTCTACCCCTACATCCTGAGAAGTTTGAAGTTGCAAAACAATAGCTCTCTAGTATTCGTACCGAATTTCATTTTTTTATGTCTAAGATAAATAAGCTCTCAGTTTGTGAGTTGGAACATATGGATCTTGATAGGATTTATATAATATCTATTTTACGAGAAAATGACCTTAGAACTTCTTAGAGCAATGACAATGAATCCTTTATTCTGCATTTGTTTGCAGAAGAAGATCAATTTTCGTTCAAACAATGTAGTTATTGTTAAATTTACAGCATCATGATACATTCTACAAAACACTCTTGTGTAGCCAAGATTGATCCCCCCATATAGAGGTGATGACTTTGATTTCCTTCCGTATAAAGGTTATTCCTCCCGTATATAGGTACATGATCAAAGTAATGATGTCGTAAAGTCTTGTTGGACAAGACTTTAGACTTGTGTGTCAAGTCATGATTATCATGTGAACCTTCTGTATAAAGGTATCGATGAGATGGACCTCCCTTATAGAGGTGGACCTTCCGTATAAAGGTCATGCTTTACTTGTTAAAAGAATTTAATGTTGTGTGATGTATTATTAACCATGATCACCAAATTGTTGTTAAGTCTCCTTTAGATATTGATCACCTCTAAAGTGAATTACTTTAGCATATTATCATTTGGTCTGGAATAATATAATATGATCACAACATCCGATAATTATTCTTAGTATAATGAAATGTGATGGATACTTAAAGTTAGCACATATTGACCACAAAGTAAAAGATAAAGCATAGCGATCAAGAGAATTTGAAATTTCCCATGCAGACACTTCAGCTAATTAAAGAGAACTCGAATTGTTAAAGCTTCAGTTAAGTATCAATGCTTCGGTTAAAGCATCAATTAAATATATGTCTCAGTTATCTAAAGAAATCACAATGGTCACTTCAAGTACATCAATTAGCATGATTTCAGTTAACTAAGTGTTAAATAAGAAGGACTAGTTAACTAAAGTGTTTTCACTTTAGTCAAACTAAAAGATGACACTTCGGTTAAAGAGAGTAAACTAAGTGACAACAAAGAAGATCAATTTAACCAAGTGTTATTGCATGACGATACTTATGTTAAACTAAAAGACGACACACGAGTTGCGACACTTGCATGTCAATACTTAAGTTAGCCACCTAGATAAGTGGGAAAGCTCTCAGTTAAGAGGTGAGTTCATCCTAAGTGATAGCTTAGTGAGATAAAGCACTGCATGAGAAGTGGGGTGCACTTATTCATGCAAGATTGTTACATCCAGTTTGAGGGCGAGTTCATCCTGAAGTTAGAAGATAAAAATAGAGGAGAAGAATGTATAAATATGTTATACGGGATTGATGAATCCAATGTGAAGTGAATTCTCTTCTCCATTCAAGGAAAGGCACTTCTCTTTGTGTAGGGTATTGTTCGTTCTTGTTATTGTTGTGTTGGGCACAGATATCATTGATCTATCTTTTCTATTGCTTCTGTATCTTCATCAAGAGTGTTTCAGTGATCTCTTATATTCTGAAATCAATCTGCTATGTTGGAAAAGAAATCATTCTTTGCATTCTATGTTATCCATTATATTATATTGAGAATAATTGTTGGCATTTTTTTTCTCATAATTTTGAGGATTTTCCCCAGGGTATATCTTGTGTTATGGTTCTATGAATTTCATGGATTGAATGGTCTCATTGCTTCAAGTCTTTGCATCTAAAATAATTAAAGATCAAAGCTCAACCAAATTTCAACATGGTATCAAAGCTCAGGAGGTGAAGGAGATCATTTTTTCATGCTATCTAGAGCCTACATTGATCCTGAGAAGTTGAGCACAACATTTGAATATTATGGCATCAGTCTTTGTACGACCAGTAGACTGTCTTGAGCGAACCTCAAACTTCAACATTTGGAAGGCTAGGATTCTCAACATCCTAGAGGAACATGACTTGGATGGCTATGTATCCACTATGGTGGATGATCCTACATCTAATGCAGGGTGCATCAACTTCAAGAAGAATCAAGCTAAGCCCAAACAGATCATCTATGATTCGGTAAAAGATAACTTGATTCCCGTGATCACACCGCTGAAGACCGCGAAATAAGGTTATGATACATTGAATAATCTATGTGAGAAGAAGGCCTCGAGTCAAAAGAGGGCATTGAATAATAGGATTCAAAACTTAAATATGGAGATGGATGAGACAATGGCCTCCTTCTTCTCCAATATCTCTCATGTAAGAGATTAGCTTGCTAGTATTGGAGTAGTGGTGGATGAAGATGATCTTCTCCAAACTACTATTGATGGTCTCCCATCCTCATGGGAGACATTCTTGGCTACGATAAATGGTTGATAGGTACAAAATAAATTCGAAAGGTTGTGGCATGACTATCTCCAAGAGGAGGTGGCGCAAGGTCTGTCCTGACAGGGCCTCTTGCTTAACTATGACACACAACAACACATAGGTGCTCACACAGACTAGATTTGAACTGAATACTAGAAGTTGGATTCTATTAAACTGAATCAAATTACAATGTGAAAATACAAAGAAATATATCAAACTAGTCGGCCTTAGCCTATTAAAATATACAGAACTGAAAATCTATCTCTTAGTATGTTTTCGACTGCGTGCAATCTTCCTCCCTCTCACGGTCTCTTTTGAATGAAATAACTCGCTGAGATATGGATGAACGATCCCCTCCTCTTTTCCTTCACACTACTCTTCTACTTTGTTGTTGCTCTTCCCGAGGTCACTCCTTTCCTTGAGACACCCTTCCTTTGTCCGACGAATCCTCCAGATCCTGTAGACCTGCAGTTGTCAGCACCCCTTGGTCGTGCTGCACAACCTCTTCCTATGGTGACATATTTCATATTCCCAACCACCTTCATAACTACTCATAACTTCCTCAACAACCTCCAATGACTACTAAGTACTCTTCCTTGACTTCTGCATCTCTGACTCTACTACAGTTATCGGCCCCATCTCCTGCTTCGACCATACTTCACTTCATCATCCCTCGACCTTACTTGTCGGCTTCACTTAACTTCTACAACTGTCAGTATGCCCTGTCCTCCATGCTTGGATTTTGCCACAATTCATCGGTGTCACTATTCGACAACTCATTGACATTCGACCTCTTTCGTTGCAAACCTGTCATCTATCGACATCAGACATATCGACTCTTGACCTTCCTTTGGTCGACCGCATATCGAAAGATTCTGCTCGACTACTTGGCTTCGACAACCAGTCTTCCTCTGCACTGGTGGTAGTCAAAAATCCCCCTGGTCGACTTCTCCTATCGATCAAATTCGACTGTTTCTCCTAGGCCCCGATGCTCCTGCATCAGACTCCCTAGGTGAAAAATAACTTGAATGCTCCATTATTCTCCTGTATTATTCTTCGAAAAACCATGTTGCCTCCTGCAACTCATCATCCTTCCAATGGCCTAAGTGTTGTTTCTTTCACAAACTTTGCGTCTGTCCAACTTCACATTCCTCTAACACTTCGACGGTTTCCTCCTTGTTGTGTCGACTTGGAATTTTCACTTTCCAGTCGATGTTCGACACTTAAACATTGTTTCTGTTTAAATATTCTTCGAACTTGTACAGATCTTAGAGATTGAACGTAGGTAATATGCTTAATTTTTTCGGCAGCTCCAACACGTAAGCGTTGTTTGAAATTTTCTTCAGAATCTTACATGGTCCAATCTTCTTCAGCTTCATCTTGTTATAGGTTTTTGGCAGAAATATCTCCTCCACAAGTGTGCATAGACTAAGTATCCTTCCCTGAACGACTGTAGCCTCTTCTTTTTGTCGGCTCACAACTTGTATGGTGCGTTGCTCTTTTCAACACGCTTTTGCACATCATCATGCACTTCTTTCATATGCTCCATGAATGTTTCTGCATCTGCACTCTTTCTTATTTCTGTCGATATCTCGACCAAATCCACCACTCCATGTGGGATTTGTACTTGAATAATCTGGAATGGGTTCATACCTATCAACTAATTCAGAGAATTGTTTAACGCAAAATCTACTTACGCCAACATGTTCTCCCACTCCTTGGGTCGGTCGGTCTTCAAACATATCAGAAGGTTTCCCAAACTTCTGTTAAGCACCTTGTTCTATCCATCTGTCTATGGATGATATGTTGACCTAAACTGCAACTTCATGTACATTGTTTTCCATAGGGTTCTCCAGAAATGTCCCATAAACTTGGTATCTCTGTCTGACATTATACTCTTTGGAAACCCATGCAATCTGACTATCTCCTTGAAGAATAGTACAACAATGCTTGCGGCGTCACTTATATTCCGACATGGAATAAAGTGTTCCATCTTCAAAAATATGTCGACTACAACAAATATTGAGTCGTTACCTTGCTGCGTCTTTGGAAATCCTAGCACAAAATACATGCTCAGGTTCTCCCATGGGGTATTCGGCACTGGTAATGGTGCATACAGCCCCATATTCTGACATCTTCCCTTCGCCAACTGGAAATTTCGACACTGTCGTACCTACTTATCGACATCTTTCGTCATTCCTAGCCAATCATATTTTTCTTCGATCGATGCCTTGGTCTTGTCGATGCCAAAATGACCTGCTAATCTGCCACTATGCAACTCTCAGATTAGGTTCTCTCTTACGGATCCTCTAGGTGTACACAATTGTTGTCCCCTAAATAGGTATCCTTCTTGGATAAATTAATCCAAGTATGGCATCCTGTGGACACTCCACGGTTCGTGACTCACCTTCCATGCTTTCGAAAAATCCTCGTCGGTTTCATACTCTGTCTTCGCTGACTATTCTTGTTTCCTGAACTGTCGTTGTGTTCAACAATGCAACTCTTCGAATCAACACGTTAGAAACCTTATTCAACTTTCCCAACTTATTTCGCAACTTGAAGGTATATCCTTGCAGGAATTCGACCCACTTCATGTGTCGCTAATTCAAATTCGACTGAGTGTTCAAGTACCTCGGTACTTGGTGATCTGTGTACAACATAAATTCGTTGGAAAACAAATAATGCCTCCTCTTATTCAATGCTTGGGAAATAGCATAGAACTCCTGGTCATAGACCGAATATTTCCTCTTTGCATCATCCAAATTCTTGTTGAAGAATGCAATTGGTCGGCCCTCCTGGCTCAAAACTACTCCAATTTCCAGTCCACTCGCAACACAATCGACTTGGAAAAATATGTTGAAATATGGGAGCGCTAACATTGGGCTATCAGTCACCTATTCCTTCAACTTGTTGAAAGCTTTTTGGGCAGCTTCTGTCCACTTAAACTCCCCTTTCTTCATGCAGTCGGTAAATGGTGCAAATATCAAAACTAAATCCTATGATGAACTTCCTGTAGAAATTGGAAAGTCCATGGAAACTTCGCACTCCTATTTTGCTTGTCGATTATGGCCACTCCAATATTGCCTTCACCTTCTCCGGATCCATCACTAATCCTTTACCTGAGATTACAAATCCCAAGTACACCAGTTCCTCCTTCGATCAGCATCTTAGTTGGAATTTGTGTTGAATGCTAACTTTCCTACTGCGACAAGTCATCAACGTCGACACAACTCCGACGAGTCTCGACTTCGACATACTGCTACACATGTTAGTTTTTTAAGCATTTAATTCAATTTGATCTAGGATCTTAACTGAGAGAACAACATGTACAGCATATCAAACACAAGAGACAAAACATTTCACCTGGGAAAACCAAGAAGGTGAAAAACCCCACAACTTCCTTAGAGATAGAATGAGCACCAATACAAAGATCACGAAAATCAAACCCCAAAACAAGAGATAGTATCCTAGGAGCTTCTCCTCCTCCACTTGTGTGCACTCCTCCTCTCTCTCACTAATGCGAAGTGAGTGAGTGAGTGAGTGAATAAATGAGAGAGTCACACTCTCTATTTATACTTTACTTTGACTTTCCTTTTACTCTAATTGGACCAACCTCCCTTAGGAGAGTCTAATAACCCATTACCACTTGTCACTGGACCGACCCCACTAGAGTGGTCTAATAACCCTTTAAGCATACTGGTCCGACCCCTCTAAGGTGGTCAAATAACCCTTTAACCCATACTGGGCCGACCCCTCTAATGTGGTCTAATAACCCATCAAATATAAGTTACGACACTTACAATGTAACTAGCGACACTTGCAAATACAAATGACGACACTTCCAATCGGAGGAATAATACATCTCTGTCAGGGATACAATAAAGTACAAATGCAATACATACAATATACAAGTGAATATCTTCCGAAGTTACAAATACATAACACTCCCTCTTAACTAGGAAGATATTCTCTTGACACAGGTCATCAATACATAAAGGCACAAGTATTCAATTCTGGAGCTGGATCATCGTCACTGGATCACGGAGCTTCATCGTCACTGCTATTGTACTCTTCATCTCAATCACTAGTTCTATCTCTCAATTCTTCTTGTCATAGGAAGTTCTACAGAGCCAACCCTTTTTCATGCTATATGTAGGCCTAGCTTCCTGTAGGACTTCATCATCTCTATGAGCTAGCCATCCTGTGGAATCCTTAGGGATGATTACCTGCATCAACAAAACCTCAAAAGAGCATCCCAGGACTGATTACGAGCTTACTGCTCAACCTATCGGATCTCCCAGGGAGCTATTACATGTGACCTCCACAAAACCTTAAAAGAGTGTTTTGCGATCTGCAAGATCTCTAAAGAGCATCCCAGGACTGATTACGAGCTTACTTCTCAACCTATCAGATCTCCAGGACTGATTAAATGTGGTCTGGAAACACCTCGAAAGAGCATCCCAGGACTAATTACGAGCTTACTGCTCAACCTATCGGATCTCCTAGGGAGAAATTATATTCCACAGAAAAAACCTCGAAAGAGCATTTTCCAGATCTCCCATGGCGCTATTATATGCCATAGGAAAAACCTAGCAAGAGTATCTGCAAATATCCCAGAGCACTATTATATGTCCCTCCAATCAAAACCTCGAAAGAGCACTTGCCAGATCTCCTAGGGAGCTATTATATGCCATACGAAAAACCTAGCAAGAGTATCTGCAAATCTCCCAAGGCACTATTATATGCTTATCGTATAACCTGTCCATGGCCACGGAGTATCATCCTGATACTCATGATCAACCTGATCATCCTCGCATGGAGCATCATCCTGATGCTAATGATCATACTGATCATCATCATACACTACATCATCCTGATGCACATCATCATCACATGATCATCCTGATCATAATCATAGCATGATCCTGATGCATATCATCATCACATGATCATCCTAATCATCATCATAGCATCGTCTTGATGTATATAATTATCACATGATCATCCTGATCATCATCGTAGCATCCTCCTGATGCATATGATCTGGAGCATCATCTTGATGCTCATCACACATGATCATCCTGATCATCATCATACATAGCATCATCTGGAGCATCGTTTTGATGCTCATCACACAACACTTACATCCACAGCCATGGGAATGATCCTCCTACCACCATGCTTGGAATGGCTCCTGCAAATGTGTCTCGTCACTTCCTCCTTGAAGTATCTTCTATCTGAAGAACACCAAGCCTCTCTCTAAAGCACTCGAACTTCACTCTAGCTAGTGGTTTGGTCAACACATATGCAATATGCTCATCCATCACAACATACTGGAGCTTCAATGCTCCTCTCTGCACCATATCCCTAATATAGTGATACTTGATCTCGATGTGCTTCAACTTGTCATGGAACACCGAGTTCTGAGACAACTTCACACAACTCTAGTTGTCACAATAGATACAAGTAGCATCCAACTGGAGATCAAATAAATCAGACAGTAGCTTCCTTAGCCATATTGCCTCACAACTAGCCGAACAAGCTGCGACATACTCGGCTTCGGCTGTACTTAGTGCTATGCAGGATTACTTCCTGACAAAACAAGAGATCACACTTCATCCCATACTGAAGTAGCACCCCGAAGTGCTCTTCCTATCTGCAGCACTACCTTCCCAATCTGAATCAACATAACCCTCTAGGTTAAACTTTTGATTCACATCATACTTGAGCCCATAATCAACCGTACCGTTCAGGTACCTCAGAATATGCTTTACATCAATCAGGTGAACATGTCTAGGATCCGTCAGGAACTGGCTCAAGGTGTTCACCGCAAAGAAAATATCTGGTCTCGTGTTCGTCAAGTACATCAAGGACCCAATCATCTGACAATACATCATGGCATCAATCGACTCTGATGAAGCATCACTCAATAGCTTTAGGTTCATTGCCATAGGTGTGGCCATGGCCTTGTAGTCCATCATCCCGAACTGCTTTAGGATCTCTATTGCATACTTCCCTTGTCCAAGGAAGATTCCATCTGCACTCTGCCACACCTCCATACCTAGAATGTAATGCATCATACCCAAGTCCTTCATGTCGAACTTGGCAGGAAGCTTCCTCTTTGTGTCAACAATTGACCTATCCTCACCTGTCATAAACAGGTCATCCACATACAGTAGGAGTATCATTGTATTTCCTTCCTCAACCTTGTAGTAAAGGTTGGAATACTCTTCGTAAAGCCCAAACTAGTCAGGAAGCTGTCAATCCTACTGTACCATGTCCTGGGTGCTTGTTTCAAACCATGCAAGGATTTCTTCAATTTGCACACATGTGACTCCCTGTCATGTGTCTCAAATCCAAGTGGCTGCTCCACATACACTTCCTCTTCGACTACACCATTCAAGAAAGTTGTATTGACATCCATTTGGTGTATCTTCCACTTCATCACTGCATCCAGAGCAAGTACTGTTCTGATGGAAGTGTATATGGATATAGGTGCAAAATTTTCTTCATAATCTATCCCTTCTTTCTGGGAGAAGCCACAAGCCAAAAACCTTTCCTTGTATTTCTCTATGCTACCATCTGTAGCATGCTTGATCTCACTTGGAAGTTACAACAAACTTCCCTTCTAGTCTTAGGACCACATCCCATACATCATTCTTCGTGATCGACTGGTATTCTTCGATCATGGCATCCTTCCATTATTGTTTCCTTGATCCTGGGAACTCCATATTCTTCAATATCTTCAATAGATAGTTTTATTGAAATTCGTTGTTGGAACAAATGTTGTTTTCCTTCTTTTCTAGGTGATTGTATACGATCTTTCCTACAAGTCAAATTCAATTGCATGATTAGAAACATCTCATAGTTTTCAGAACAAAATCTTACACATAAGGACATATGTCATACATTCATGCAATAATCTTAGCCAATACGTCAATACAACATTCATCCATATCTCGTATTCATACGGTAACTTTCTAGATTCCTTCCATCTCTACCAAAACATTATTAAGAGTGTGCACAACTCCCAACATGTCAGCAAAGAGGTTTCATTCTAGATAAGTAGCAATGGAATGTTTTACAGTACCATAGGCCACTTACCCATTACTTGTATATTAGTAGTATCTTGTTCATTAATGCAACTTTTCTAATATGCATAATATACATCCTAAATCTAGGAACATAATCATTTAAGTAATAAGAAATTACAATTCAAATACTTATCTTTGTTTGCTTGTTGGGTGGACTCGCTCTCAATATTTGCTTCCTTATGGGAATTACTGGAGTGTGCTCCCTCTTGATCTTTGCTTCCTTGCATGAACTATTGGAGTGTGCTCCCTCTTGATCTTTGCTTCCTGGATTATCTGTCTTTGAACTTATATCCATCCTAGACCACTATGCATGCTTAAGTGTGCACTAGTGTCATCCTTAAGATATCATACATAATCATACATGCATTAGTATGATCTCAATACTATCAAAAAATTATGATTCTAAATATGTATGGTCATGATCATTTCATACACAGGTAATTTGTCACAAGCATTAGTATTCAAGGTTTTAGGGAGTACTTCTTTTACTCATGCATATTCTTATTTGACTATAGGACTCTTCTAGTTTGTCATATCATTAATCAAATTAAGAAGCATAATATGCATAAAGCCATGATTATTCAAACCTATAACTTCATGAATAATCATTATCAATCATATGAAAGTATACTTATATGAGACCCTAACACAAGGTAGGATTCTAACTTGATATAGGAAAAACATACCTAGATTATCATGTTTGCGAGTTATGTCTAACATACCCAAACAATGTCTTCTTTGTTCTCTTGTGCTAGTAACCTGCATATCTCATAAGTTAAGCATTTGTAGAACCAAATCATACATACCTCGTAAGTAGATCTTCTATGTGATCAATGGCTATGGATGAGTCTTTGTTTTCATGTCACCATGGTCATATGTTCTCGGTCTAGAACTTGATTTGTATTCCTTGATGTACCTTTCATGTTAGTGAAGAACATCATCCTCATACAACACCACAGTGCATTAGTACAATCATAAGTGTCACAACCTAATCAATGAATCTCTTCTATCATTCACATGCATTCATACTTTTACTAAGGTGATAAGACAAGTCTAAAATTAATCAAGATTGTACTAACCTTTATAATATGAAGACAAGCTTAATCATGAACAGATTTCAAAACATACCTGTATCTCCTCAAGTCATACCTGTCAGGATTGCTTGTAGTCTTCTTATGCAATGCCTTAGCCTCATATCCCTCTTGAACTAGAACTTCTTCACTTATGTAGGTGTTCAATTCATTCTCTTCTAGGATTAACCCAATCCTATACACTTTGATTTGCTGAAACTGGATTTGGAGCTGGCTAGGGTTTGATAAAGAAACCCTAAAAATCCAAACTTGGAATTTCAAGCTTATGTCTAAATAGGGAGATGCAGATGACTGAGGCGAGCAAGCTGGTGTGCTCAAATTTTGAAAACTCCAAAAATGGACCCCTCAAAATTGACCTGCGAGTTTCGGATTTGCAGCTTCTGTCAAATTCTGGTTTTCTGGTCAAAATCCTAAACTAGGGTTTGATAGAGCCCGGGGTTCTACCCAACCAAAAACTTCGATCTTGGTCTCTAAATTTTGATTTTGATGAGGAGCATCCATCCATGGTCTCAGATTCCAAAAATTCCAACTTTTACAGAAACCCTAATTTTCTGCAGCAGTGACAATCCAAAAATGAAAGTGCTCAGAATCCAATTCTGTTTTGACAGAAATATATGCCATATTGTTTCTGATGTATCTTTAAAATTTCGGATCCTTAGGGTCTGAAACTTTGGCTTGTGGTAGAATGACCTGTCATCTTTCCAAACCCACAGATATGAGCTTCAACGGATTCTCCATGAGAGAGATATGCTAAGTGTCGTAACATGCCCTGTTTATGGGATGAAACAACATAGCTAACTTGTACGGAGTGCCACATGTCACTATTTTAGTTAAGGAATTTGAAACTTGGACCTATGAAACTACAGTCCATGCCCTAATTGAAATTTTTTATGTAATTCCATTTAGAGCTTCCTATCCCAAGATATGACCTTTGTTCCTAGGTCACCTTTTTAGGGCTGCATTCTAGAAGAGGCAGAAACCCTAACTTGTACGAATCATATCTCACAAAGTACAACGAATGTGATGCCGAGCTTTTGACACAAGGTACATGAACATTTCATCTTCGACCTATAAAAGTTTCAGATCCTAAAACTTCTCCAAAATGGATTTATAGTGAAATCTCCATGATGACTGGTTTTTACTATACCAAGCCCTAGCTTCCAATTTGTCGCAAGTGCAACAAGTCTCATAAATGCCATACCATGCCTTCCTTCAGGCTAGCTCTGATACCATGTTAGTTTTTCAGCATCTAATTCAATATGATCTAGGATATTAATTGAGAGAACAACATGTACAACATATCAAACACAAGAGACAAGAGACACAAAACATTTCACCGGGGAAAACCAAGAAGATGAAAAACCCCACAACTTCCTCAGAGATAGAATGAGAACCAATACAAAGATCACAAACATCAAACCCCAAAGCAAGAGATAGTCTCCTAGCAGTTGCTCCTCCTCCACTTGTGCGCACTCCTCCTCTCTCTCACTAATGCGAAGTGAGTGAGTGAGTGAATGAATAAATGAGAGAGTCACACTCTCTATTTATACTTTACTTTGACTTGCCTTTTAATCTAATTGGGTCGACCTCCCTTAGGAGAGACTAATAACCCATTACCACCTGTCACTAGGTCAACCCCACTAGGGTGGTCGAACAACCCTTTAACCAATACTGGGCCGACCCCTCTAAGGTGGTCTAATAACCCTTTAACCCATACTGGGCCAACCCCTCTAAGATGGTCTAATAACCCATCAAATATAAGTTACAACACTTACAATGTAACTTGCGACACTTGCAAATACAAATGAGGACACTTCCAATCGGAGGAATAATACATCTCCGTTGGGGATACAATAAAGTACAAACGTAATACATACAATATACAAGTGAATATCTTCCAAAGTTACAAATACATCAACAACACACTCTGCACCTTCGACATGTTCAACAACCTCACAGTTTGCGACATCGACAAGCAGTGTCGACATGCGACTAGCGACTGTTGAACTTCGATAGACTATCTCTCTGTCTTCCAATCGACTATAACGGTTGAACTATTGAACCGTTCTAACTTATTTGTAACTGAACGTAACAGGAAGGAACCCAAGCATCTCAAAATTCTATATAAGCATGTATAATATTGTAACATACATCATCTGATCAGGAATTCACCCAATAATAGAATCATTTTGCATTCCTTCATATTGTATGTGCGTATTTGTGTTTATCTGTGTAGTGTAAGCCTGCTTTGCTCATTCTGTTTATTCCTAATTGCTTTCTCCATAACAGAGCCGACTCATTCATTCGAACTATTGTCCCCCTCGTGCTTCTTGGACATGACCCGGATCATTGGTATCAGAGAAGACTCAAATCAGAGCACTCAGTTTCTTGCTTAAGTTCTATGTATACACTTCTCTCGAAATTACCTGAATTATGCTAGTTCAAAATCACTTGCAATCACAGCAATCCAAGCAGACGCTACCTCCAGAAATGGAAGAAGACACACATGATAGACATGCAGTCGACGAGACAGCACAACTTATTGAGCAAGATCTGGCTCAACAACAGACTGAAATGTTCGCCCAATTCAACGAGATTCTCATGCGATTTCCTTCGACATCTGGGGGATCTTCGATGAGAACTCACTCCTATAAAATCAGCCCCTTCAAAGTGAAAATTAATTTGGACATACCAAATCTTGAAGGTAAGATTGATGTGAAATCCGTCAACAATTGGGTACTACAATTCGAATCCTATTACGATGTGAATCAACTCTCAGAAGCTGAAAAGATCACCATTGCATCCTTAAAGATGTCAACCTTTGTGCACTGCTTGGAGGAGAACCTCTTGACAAAGATGGAGAAAAGCGGAGACCCCATTTACACATGGCATAAATTCGTTGAACACATCCGAAAGGAATTTTACCCGCCAAAATACTTCGAGCAACAGTATAAGAAGTAGCAGTAGCTAAGGCAATGGAAATACCAATCAGTAAAGAGTTACACCTACGAGTTCTACCGACTCATGGATAGACTTGGAATCCAAGAAGAAGAGAAATTGCTTGTTCTGAAGTACGTTAGCAGATTATCCCAGAACCTCAACATTGTCAGGTAAAACAGTCTATTGAACTTGTTCCTGGTTCTTCTTTTCCTAATGCATCTGTTAACAGAAGATCCATTCTTGAAAATGAAGAGATTCACAGACAGATCCAAGAATTAATTGACAAAGGTCATATCCGACCCAACTCCTCTCCTTATGGAAGTCCATTCATCCTAGTTTCGAAGAAATATGGGACTTAGTGCATGTGCATTGGCTACAAAGCTCTCAAAACAATATCAGTGAAGAATCGGTACCCTCTGTCGCGAATAGAAGAGCTCATCGACTATCTGGAAGGTGCTAAATTCTTTAGTAAGATAGACCTCAAGTTGGGATACCGTCAGATTCCAATCGAACTCTGAGATGTGTGGAAAATTACTTTCAAAACCAAGGAAGGATTATTTGAATGGTTAGTCATGCCTTTCAGCTTAACCAACGCACCTGCGAACTTCATGCGACATATGGATAACCTTCTTCAACCTTTCATCGGCAAATGGGTCATTGTCTATCTCGACGATATACTGATTTTTAGTCGATCATGGGAAGAACATGTCAGACATCTTTAACAAGTCCTCGACACTCTCCAGCAACATTGGCTTTATCTAAAAATGGACAAGTGCTCTTTTGTGATGACCAGCATCAAATATTTGGGGTATGTAATTGACTTTGCAGGCATTCACGTCGACCCATAAAACGTACATATCTTTGAAGATTGGCCCATTCCTAGAAGCATTCAAGAACTAAGAATTTTTCTTGGTTTGGTGAATTTCTATCGATGATTCGTACTCAGCTTCAGTCATGTTGATGCAGCGTCTATTGACAGGGGTTCACTTCGCACTGTCACCAACAAACTACCAACCTAAAGTCGCTTACACACCGGCCTGAAAAGGAGTAACCCTTTCCAGCAACACTTGCGGAGCAAGTGCAGTCTCACCCGAGATGGATAAGGGGGCTGCAAAAACCAAGTTTCCACAGTGGAGTTGAGGATATGCTTCCGACACACATTACCCTAGAAACCAAATATTATAACTTCCGCATCATATTATCGACTCACCATTCGCATATTAAGTCATTCACATATTTAAATAGATAACAAATATTCAAACAACATATTCAACCTGCTTATTCGCATCAACAGTAATTCTTAAACCCATAGCATATTCACATCAAAGGTATTCTAAAACATACTAAATTTGCAGCAAACATTCACATCCATCATCGCATAAAAATAGAGACCGGGATTGCACCATAGTCGAACATCGTCATGCATTCATTAAACCCTGCGGAATGAACCTCGCAGAAACAGTTAATACACCATGTCGCAAATACAAAATAGATCAAAAGATGGAATGAATTCTTCAAACTTGGATTCCCTTAGGATTATAATCCTACTCTATTTATATGCTTCTATTCGGTTACAAACGGTCCACATGACCAATTCTCACTAACTTAACTATTCTTGTGCCTCCGCGAACTCCGCGAATGGTCCTTCTTCTGTGGATCGACCCTTTCGCACCTGTCGACTTTCCGGCTTCCTGCGGACTTATACCGTGCCAACAGGCCCCCAACACAAACTTGTGGCTCGTCCCTGAGCCACCTCAGCTAGACATTACTTCTTGGTTGAACTGTTGTTGGAAGTCATCATAGGTGGTTTGGATCTGTTCGACTACTTCTCTTACTGATGCTCGGAGCTGCATACTCTCTGTCACCTACTGCTCCGTTGGGTGGTCGCATACTTTCTGTTGTACTTCCTCCAATTGCTCCTGTACTTGTTTCATCACTGGTACTACCTGTGCTATGAGGGTTTTGGCCTTTATTTGAAGCTCATCAAAATGTGCGGCTCATTGTTGCTTTCATTTGTGGGCCTTTGTAACCCACTGCTTCATACTTTGCAGTTCTACTGCCTTTATCATTCGCATCATTATGGGCATTGTTTTGAGCAATTCCTTAAAGACTTCTAACTTCTCTCCTACTTCGCGAAGCTTTCCCTTCAGCATGGCCAGCTGTTCATCCTCAACCAACCTGTCCCAAAAATCTATGATGCTTATCGCAACTTGTTGTGCTTCCTGTTCCATTTCTTGGATCTCTGCCACTGCTTCCTTTATCGTCATCTTCCGACTCTGAATTTGTGCTGGCGGTGTGTTGGTTGTCACTCAAGTTTGGAGCTCCACATTTTCCTTTTCGAGCTTGGTGATGGCTACCCCTAACATAACAACTTGTGCCTCCGGGGTGACATCTGGATCTATTTCTGCCCTTTCGCATCCCTTCGCAAGTGATTTTTCTAATTTAGTCTGTTCCTCTATAGACCTCTCCTTCACAGTCAGTGTTGTAGTCTTCTCCTCTATGACCTTCTCTTTCGTGGCCAGTGTTGTAGTATGCTCCTCTATGACCTTCTATTTCACGGCCAGTGCTTTTTCTAATTGATCTGTTTCCTCTATAGCTTGTACTTTCGTAGCCAGTGTCGCCCTCTCACTGGTTTGTAGTTGCTTCTTATATTCGACCATTTTATTGTGCATCGCAGCCTCGTGGTCGTAAATTTATGCGCTTGTTGTGGCTTGAACTCTATGTAGTGTTAACATTGGGAGAAAATTGAAATCTACCATCACTTGGTCACCCTTCTGACCCTCAAGGTCCAAGGTCTTATCCCCTGTCAAAATGGCATGGGATTCGAGTTGGACTATTCGCTACTGGGTGCCGACTTCTACCTCAACTCTAGGAGTCGACAGATGTTGCTTGATGTCCCCATGTGGTACGCTTATGTTTATTATTATACCTGCCATTATGTTTAGCAGCTCCACTATGTACTGGAATTGTTCAGCTGAATTCTGTGTAACCTTTTTGCAGTTATTTTCAACTATTTATGTAATGTTGTCCAGGAATCTATTGGCCTGCTGTGCTGTGAGACCTTCCCGTGTTCTATTGCCAGCACGGTCCATCCTTTTCTTTGTCCTCTTCTCTTCTTATTGGATCTCCAATTCTGAATCCGTCAGGGTGTTGGCTGTGGAAGCCCCATCGTGGTCGGATTCTACCGTCTGGTATTTCGCATCCTCCTCCTATTCTGCACCCTCCTTTCGGCTGGCTGAAGCTATGTCCTCCCTGGCCTGGTTTTTTCAATTGGTTTCCTTCTGATATTCTATGTCTTTCATATTGGTGGGGACCTTCCATTCCTATGACCACTTGGCGATGATGTCGTCGAACTCAGCATCGATGAGCTTGTACTATGTCCGTAACCATTGCTTCGTCGGATCTACCCGGGCCTGGAGGTAAACCATGTGTGCTTCAACGAATTTCTTTGTGATGGAGTGATACTTTGTTGCATCTTGCACTGATATTCGTGGTATCATCCGTGCATCCATCCACATTCTTTCCATCCATATATAAAATTGTATGTTGTTTTCTTTCTGTCGCTCTTTATTGGTGGTTTCCCATAGATTCTGGTACTGAGCACCTTCACATACTCATAGTCCTATGGGATCCACCCTTGATAATCGTCTAGTTCCCTCCATCCTTTTAAGGCAATCAGCAGGAGTAGCCATGAATATGTAAATGGCCGCCTGTACTCCTAGGCATCGTACACATCCTCGGTCAATTCATGTAGCAGGAATTGGGACCAGTTCATTTGCTTTCCTGCAGCACACCTTTCCACAGCAGCAATGACACCTGAATTACATTGCAGGGGGCGGTTCTTCCGTGTTACCTTGACTTCTAGTATCTTTTCCCCTACCCTAACTTCCTGGTTATTGATTGTGTCGATCAGACACCCTCTGGAATCTTTTTGCACGTCATACTTTTCCAACAATTGTTTCGCTAGTTTCTTGTCATTGTCCTTCCCCTGGAAAAACTGGGAAGGGTCAGCTCCTTCTTGAGGAAGTCCAGTGATTCTTGCGATTAGGTCAGTGGTGACTGGGATCTTCTCGTGTAGCCAGAGAAATCCATCATGAGAACATGTGATAAGCTGCTCGATGCATGCGTTGACCTGTTCCAAGCGCCCAAAGTGAGGCAGGAGGGTGATACCTAATAAGCCCGAGCGTTCCAGTCCCAATTCCCACTTCTTGGGTTCCTTGATAGTTGGGACTCCTACGTGAGGTACATCATCATAAGCTTCTGCGTATTCTTTGAATTTTGCTAGGCCATAGTTGGTATACTACAGCCAATGCAACCTGGTCATAATATCCCCAACTTGAGTAACCCCTAGTTGTACCGGTGCTACTTCGATGGGGTATTTTTCATTCTTGTTTATCTGTAGCGTGGCTATGCCTTCCCATGTGGTGGAACATATGGTGAGAGCATTGGACCATCATATCCATCGTGCATAGCCTCAATAGTTGAAGGGCCTACAATGTCGTTCATAAATCTTGTTGATGCTCAGGTGCTTCTTTTTCTCTCGAACGGTGTCTGGGGGTCGAATCGCGCTCCTCTTCTTCTTATGTGGAATTGTAGACATAACTTCTGGCTACTCCTGCACAACAGGTGTGGGCTGCGGTCTTTCAGTGCTGGTGCTGTAAACATACACCTCCATGTGGCTCAGAATTAGGTAATGCGTTTCGGCCTCCCCCCCTCCTATATTTATAACGCTGGCACGTAACATCCAACCGATTGTGGGCCATAGTTACCAAATCTAGCTGGGATCGGCCAAATATACCACATTCCTTGGGTATTAACTGCCATTGTTCTGTTTTCTGGTGCAGTATAACTATTTCATTTATTGCCGGATTGGAGCTTCGCGCATCGTGGCAGCTTTCGACTTGCTGCATTTTTTTTTACTGCGAATGCCTGATTACCCAATCGACACAGGGAGCTCCGCAGTATTGATACTTCACCGTATAGTAGGCTTTCCTACCGTTGTTGATCTCGTCCAATTCCCCTTGGTCGTTGTTGTGTACTTCTCAACCTCATCCATCGATGATGTTGCATTGGTCACCCTGCCAATCACAACTCTCATTTGGTTCTTGTATCTTAGATTCAGTCGATGCAGCTACTGCTTGAATGGCTTCACATTGGGTTTCAAAGGGATCTTCATTTCCTCTAAGTCGCCGGAGATTCCATTCATCTCTGAAAATTTCGTCGGAAACAAATCATGAAACTCATGCGGTAAGTCAGTCATCTTCGCAATGCTCGACTCGTCCCAATAGTCACCAATGCTTGCAAATTTTTGGTTTTCATCTGATCCACTGTTCACCTTCTTGATCTTCAATGGTTACTGAAATTTGTCTGACGGTATTTCTGGTGCCTCAACACTATGACTACCTTCTGATTCTGGTAAATATATAGCCCTCGGATCATCCTCATCGTTGGGTTCTCCACTAACGTTGTAACACTCCATCAACATCTCTGGTGTCACGGTCCATTAAAGTGCCATCGATTATCCTAACAGTACTGCCTCAAATATCTTTCCCCGGATCGCCTATAGCATAGTGTGGACGAGGGGGTTTTCGTCTGAGAAAGAAAATGAATGGATGAAGAAAATGGTAAGCAGATTATCCCAGTACATTCATCTTGAAAGAGGTTCTGGTACTCTTTCTGACTGTCAATATGCTTGTGGATGCTTTCCACTACACTAGCAAACTGGAAACCAAGAAGAAAGGAAATTCATGTTTCACGATAAAGCCGACATCAAGATGACCATCCGATAAGAAGGCACCAACCAACTTCGACAAGTCGAAATATTCTCAGCCGAAATCGCTAAAGCCAGACCAGGGGGAAAATCCTTTTCACAAGAGGGAACATACCAAACAACCTCCCGCCGGAAAATGGTGCGATTACCACCACTCATATTGGCATGATACGTCTGAATGCAAAGCTTAGAAGACATTTTTGGAAAATGTTTAGACCTCCGACGTGTTCGACAAGACGGTGGAAGAATCTGATCCAGATGCAATGACCCTTTTGACCTCAACCACTCCAATAGCCTCGACTATCGTCGACGAGGAGGAACGAGAGACCCTGTTCCATATACGGATATGTGTCTAGAGTAACCCATTACATCTGATTGTGGACAACGGGAGCCAGAAGAACTTCGTTTCTGAAGATCTCATAAAGAAACTAGGTCTTATTACCACTCCGCATCCTCATCCTTACAACATCGATTGGATGAAGGATGGACAAGAACTTCGAATCACTCAACAATGCAAACTCGCCTACCTCATAAAGCCTTCTAAATATGAATTACTCTGTGACATGGCACCACTCTCTATAGTCGATGCCCTGTTTGAGAAACCTTACCTCTGGGATAGACATGGAAGTTATCAGTCACGGCCTCAGAAGGTGATTGTCCGAATCCAAAATCGATGGTTCAGCATACCAGAGCATCAAACTACACTAATGGTTGCACTGATATCTTCCAAATAGACAAAGAAGCTCATCAATCATGCTCAGAAGTCTGCAACATTCTAAGAAGACTATAGCAACGAGTCGAGTCACCGACCAATGCAGCTCTTGACAGAAGCAGAGGGTCGATCATATTCTCAATGAGTACCAGAACCTCTTTCAAGCTCTAGACGGAGTACCTCAACATTGTCAAGTAAAACACTCTATTGAACTTGTTCCTGGTTCTTCTTTTCCTAATGCATCTTTTAACAAAAGATCTATTCTTGAAAATGAAGAGATTCATAGATAGATCCAAGAATTAATCAACAAAGGTCATATCCGACCCAACTCCTCTCCTTGTGGAAGTCCAGTCATGCTAGTTCCAAAGAAATATGGGACTTGGTGCATGTGCATCGACTACAAAGCTCTCAAAAAAATATCGGTGAAGAATCGGTACCTCTATCGCGAATAGACAAGCTGATCGACTATCTGAAAGGTGCTAAATTCTTTACTAAGCTCAACCTCAAGTCAGGATACCATCAAATTCCAATCGATCTCTTAGATGTGTGGAAAATTGCTTTCAAAACCAAGGAAGGATTGTTTTAATGGTTAGTCATGCCTTTCGGCTTAACCAATTCACCTGTGACCTTCATGCGACATATGGATAACCTTCTTAGACCTTTCATCGGCAAATGGGTCATTGTCTATCTCGGCAATACACTGATTTTTAGTCGATCATGGGAAGAACATGTCGGACATCTTCGACAAGTCCAAGACACTCTCCAGCAACATCGGCTTTATCTGAACATGGACACGTGCTCTTTTTCGATGACCAACATCAAATATTTGGGGTATGTAATTGACTCTGTAGACATTCACGTCGACCCATAAAAAGTACAGATCCTCAAAGATTGGCCCATTCCTAGAAGCATTCAAGAACTAAGAAGTTTTCTTGGTTTGGCGAATTTCTATCGAAGATTCATACTCGACTTCAGTCATGTTGACGCAGCGTCTATTGACAGGGGTTCACTTCGCACTGTTGCCAACAAACTACCAACCCAAAGTCCCTTACACACCGGCCCAGAAAGGAGTAACCCTTTGCAGCAACAGTTGTGGAGCAAGTGCAGTCTGACCTGAGATGCATAAGGGGGCTGCAGGAACCAAGTTTCCACAGTGGAGTTGAGGATATGCTTCCGACACACATTGCCCTTGTAGAAACCAGATATTATAACTTCTGCATCATATTATCGATTCACCATTCCCATATTTAAATAGATAACAAATATTCAAACAACATATTCAACCTGCTTGTTCGCATCAACAGTAATTCTTAAACCCATAGCATATTCGCATCAAAGGTATTCTACAATATACTAAACTTGCAACAAACATTCGCATCCATCATCACATAAAAATAGAGACAGATATTCCACCATAATCGAACATCTTCATGCATTCATTAAACCCTGTGGAATGAACCTCGCAGAAACAGTTAACACACCATGTCGCAGATACAAAATAGATCAAAAGATGGAATGAATTCTTCAAACTTGGATTCCCTTAGGCTTACAATCCTACTCTATTTATATGCTTCTATTTGGTTACAAAACGGTCCACATGACCAATTCTCACTAATTTAACTATTCTTGTGCTTCCGCAAACTCTGCGAATGGTCCTTCTTCCGTGGATTGACCCTTTTGCACCTGTAGTCTTCCGCACTTCCTGCGGACTTATCCCATGCTAATAGGCCCCCAACACAAACTTATGGCTTGTCCCTGAGCCACCTCAGCTGGACACTACTGGTTGGTTGAACTGCTGTTGGAAGTCACCAAAGGTGGTTTGGATCTGTTTGACTACTTCTCTTACTGATGCTTGAAGCTGCACACTCGCTGTCACTTGCTACTCCATTGGGTGGTCGCATACTTTCTGTTGTACTTCCTCCAATTGCTCTTGTACTTGTTTCATCACTGGTACTACCTGTGCTATGAGGGCTTCGGCCTTTGTTTGAAGCTCATCCAAATGTGCGGCTCATCGTTGCTTTTGTTCGTGGGCCTTTGTAACCCGCTACTTCATACTTTGCAGTTCTGCTGCCTTTATCATTCGCATTATTGTGGGCATCGTTTTGAGCAATCCCTTAAAGGTTTCTAACTGCTCTTCTACTTCATGAAGCTTTCCCTTTAGCGTGGCCAGCTAGTCATTCTCAACCAACCTGTCCCAAAACTCTGTGATGCTTATCGCAACTTGTTGTGTTGCCTGTTCCATTTCCTGGATCTCTGCCACTGCTTCCTCTATCGTCATCTGCCGACTCTAAATTTGTGCAGGCGATGTGTTGGGTATCACTCGAGTCTGGAGCTCCCCATTTTCCTTTCTGAGCTCGGTGATGGCTACCCTTACATAACAACTTGTGCCTCTGGGGTGACATCTGGATCTAGTTCCACCATTTTGCATCCCTTCGCAAGTTCTTTTTCTAATTTAGTCCGTTCCTCTATAGACCTCTCCTTCGCAGTCAGTGTTGTAGTCTACTCCTCTATGACCTTCTCGTTCATGGCCAGTTTTGTATTATGCTCCTTTATGACCTTCTGTTTCGTGTCTAGTGCTTTTTCTAATTGATCCCTTTCCTCTATAGCTTGTACTTTCGCAGCCAGTGCCACAGCTTATTCGTCTTGAAGGTTTTGTGCCACCATCTCATTGGTTTGTAGTTTCTTCTTATATTCGACCATTTTATTGTGCATCGCAGCGTCGCGGTCATGGATTTCTGTGCTTGCTACGGCTTGAACTCTATGTAGTGTTAACATTGGGAGCAAATTGAAATATACCATCACCTAGTCACCCTTCTGACCCTCGACGTGCAAGGTCTTATCCCCTATCAAAATGGCATGGGATTCAAGTTGGACTATTCGCTGCTAGGTGCCAACTTCTACCTCAACTCCGGGAGTCAACAGATGTTGCTTGATGTCCCCATGTGGTATGCTTATGTTGATTATCGTACCTGCCATTATGTTTAGAAGCAACTCTATGTTCTATAATTGTTCAGTTGAATTCTGTGTAACCTTTTTGGGGTTATTTTCCACTATTTCTGTAATGGTGTCCAGGAATATGTCGGCCTGCTGTGCCATGAGCCCTTCCCATGTGCAATTTCTGTCACGTTCCATACATTTCTTTGTCCTCTGCTCTTCCTGTTGGATCTCCAATTTTGAATCCATGAGGGTATTGGCTGTGGAAGCCCCATCGTGGCTGGATTCTGTCGTCTAGTCTTTCGCATCCTCCTCTTGTTCTGCACCCTCCTTTCAGTTGGTTGAAGCTACGTCCTCCCTGGCCTGGTTTTTTCGACCGATTTCCTATCCAGTTTCTAAGTCCTTCAGATCGGCAGGGACCTTCCATTCCTCTAACCACTTGGAAATGATGTCAATGAGCTCAGTGTTAGTTAGCTTGTACTGTGTCTGTAACCATTGCTTCGTCGGATCTTCCCAGGCCTGGAGGTAAACTGTGTGTGCTTCAACGAATATCTTTGTGATGGACACTTTGTTGTAGCTTGCGCTAATATTCATGGTATCATATGTGCATCCATCTGCATTCTTTCCATCCATATATAAAATTGTATGGTGTTTTCTTTCTGTCGCTCTTTGTCGGTGGTCGCCCATAGATTCTCATACCGGGCCCCTTCACATACTCATAGTCCCATGGGATCCACCCCTGAGAATCGTCTAGTTCCCTCCATCCTTTTAAGGCAATCAGCAGGAGTAGCCATGAATATGTAAATGGATGCCCCTACTCCTAGGGATCATACACATCCTCGGTCAATTCATGTAGCAGGAACTGCGACCAATTCATCTGATCTCCTCTAGCGCACCTTTCTGCAACAGCAATGAAACTTGAATTACATTGCGGGGGCCGGTTCTTCCATGTTACATTGACTGCTACTATATTTTTCTTTACCCTAACTGCCTGATTATTTATTGTGTCGATCAGGTACCCTTTGCAATCTTTCTGCACGTCATAGTTTGTCGTCAATTGCTCCACTAGTATCTTGTCATTGTCCTTCCCCTGGAAAAACTGGGAAGGGTCGACTCTTCTTGAGGCAGTCTAGTGATTCTTGTGATTAGGTCAGTGGTGATTGGTATCTTCTCATGCAACTAGAGAAATCCGTCATGAAAACATGTGATAAGCTGCTTGACGCATGCGTTGACCTGTGCCAAGCGCCCAAAGTGTGGTAGGAGGGTGATACCTAATAACCCTGAGCATTCCAATCCCAATTCCCACTTCTTGGGTTCCTTCATAGTTGGGCCTCCTACATGAGGGACATCATCATAAGCCTCTGAGTATTCTTTGAATTTTGCTAGGTCATGGTCGGTATACTTCAACTGTTGCAACCTGGCCGTAATATCCCCAACTTGAGAAACCCATGGTGGTACTGGTGCTACTTCGATGGGGTATTTTTCATTCTTGTTTATCCACAGCATGGGTATGCCTTCCCGACGTGGTGGAACGTATGGTGAGAGCATTGGACCATCATATCCATCTTGCACAGTCTCAACAGCTGAAGGGCCTATAGTGTCGTTCGTAAATCTTGTTGATGCCTGGGTGCCTTTCTTTTTCTCCCCACCGGTGTCTTGTGGTCGAGTCACGCTTCTCTTCTTCTTATGTGGAATTGTAGACATAACTTCTGGCTACTCCTGCAGAACTGGTGTGGGCTATGGTATTTCAATGCTGGTGCTGGAAACATACACCTCCATGCCTCTTGAAATTAGGTAATGCGTTTCGGCCTCCCCCCCTCCTATATTTATATCGTTGGTCGGTAACATCCAACCGATCGTGGGACATAGTTACCAAATCTAGCTGGGATCAGCCAAATCTACCGCATGCCTTGGGTATTAATTGCCATTGTTCTATTGTCCGGAGTGGTATAACTGTTGCATTTATTGCCGGATTGGACCTCCGCACCTCGTGGCAGCTTTCGACTTGCTGCATTTTTTTTTTTCACCGTGAATTCCTGATCACCCAATCGACACAGGGAGCTCCATTGTATCGATACTTCACCGTATAGTAGGCTTTCCTACCGTTGTTGATCTCGTCCAATTCCCCTTGGTTATTTTTGTGTACTTCTCAACCTCATCTGTTGGTGATGTTGCATTAGTCACCCTCCCAATCACAGCTCTCATTTGGTGCTTGTGTCTTATATTTCGTGGATGCAGCTGCTTCTTGATTGGCTTCGCATCAGGTTTCAGGGGGATCTTCATTTCCTCTAAGTCATCAAAGATTCCCTTCATCTTTGAAAATTTCATCTTAAACAAATCCTGAAACTCATGCAGCAAGTCAGTCATCTTCGCAACGCTCGACTCATCCCAATAGTCACCGATGCTTTCAAATTTTTGGTTTTCATCTGACCCAGTGTTCACCTTCTTGATCTTCAACGGTTGCTAAAATTTGTCCGACGATATTTCTAGTGCCTCAATACTACGACTACCTTCTGATTCTGGCACATATATAGCCCTGGGATCATCTTCATCGTCAGGTTCTCTAGTGACATTGTAACACTCCATCAACATCTCTGGTGTCGCAGTCCATTGAAGTGCCATCAGTTGTCCTGTCGGTACTTCCTCGAATATCTTTCCTCAGATTTCCTATAGTGCAGTGTGGATGAGGGGTTTTTTTTCTGAGAAAGAAAATGATCAACTGAAGCCAATGGTAAGTTGTTCCCAAGAAGTCGTCCCGCATCGCAGTTCTGCTCCGACATACCAGATCCGCGGTACCTCATCCAACGTGTGTTTGAATCATGTACCCACTCCTGCTTTTCTCTCAATCCTCATTGGTGTTGACAAGCCTTCAGATGCTCCTTCGGGTCACCTCGTCCGTCATACTTCGTTTGGTCATACTCTGCAGCTTCATCGAACCGAACCTCCATGAGGCGTCGACATAGTGTCCAAGTTGTGATGTTTGATTTGTGCGATGCCCATCACTGCGCAGGAGTAGCCTTCAAGACTTCCTCCAGGGCCAGTAGACGCTGCGGTTCTGCCAATTTTTCCTCAAACTCTGTAATAAACTTGCCCAAGTTGGGAAATCCCTCATATGTAGGTAACATGTATTCCTCCGTGGCTACCCTCGCAGTGACTACGTTATTTGTGCACATCTTCTAAAGGATACTTCATGTAACCGGTTCTGCCAATTTTCAAGGGCCTCATCTGAATCTGACGATGCTAAGCTAGCACTGTGCCATCCTAATTCTCCATCCACGGTGGGATTAACATAATCCTCAGATATGTTGTATAAGCTATCCCACCCTTCCGCGAACTCGTCTCTAACTAGTTCCGCATAGCGCAGCCCTTCCGCATGATCCAGTGGTGCGATGACTCTCAACTCACGATTCTCAAATGACATCGTCCTCTTCTTAAAATTGATAATCGCTTGGTTTTCCATGGCTCAGTCTATCCCCAGCAGTACCGTATAGGGACTGGTGTCATCCACGATTTCAATGACGTCGAAATCAACATACATCCTGAGCCCCTCAATTTCGACTGGGAGTTGACATACCCGACCAAGTGGAGTGACCTTACTCTGATTTACCAGTCTTAGTTGTATTGGTGACCAGGTCATCTGTAGCTTCCCCATTGTTTCCCATGTCTGCTTGGTCAGAATATTCACGTTTGAACCCAAATCCAAAATGATGGAGTCGACATCAAATGCTCCAATTTGTGCCGACATCCGCATCTCCCTTCCGGTCTTCTTTCTATGGATGTGATTAACCCTCTGGTCCTGACGTACACCTTCCCATCGATGCAGTAGACCAGTTATTTCTTCCAGTGCACCTGGGTCCTTCACCAACTCCAGGAAACTTTCCAAGAAGATTTTTAGATTGTTTTCCTTTCTCCATGATTTCATCGAGTGGAACGTTAGTGGGATGTCGTAGATTTCTTCCTAAAGAGGTAGCTGCCTCCTATTCCCCATTACCTCCTGTGCCGTCAAGAAGACGTCCCGTTCGGCTTCCACATCGAAGGTGACCCGCTTCCGCTTTGTTTGTGTTGGTCGAACATTGGTGTGTGACATGTCACCTCCTGTCACCGCCCCTCCTCATGTCACTATTCCAACCATCGCATGGCTACTTCTAGCCTCTGTCGATATCATCTGCACGGCTGATTGTGCGTTCTGATTATTTTAGTTCTGGTTATGGGGTGGTTTCTTAATCTGCCATTTTGCAATAAGCTGAGGGTAGTCCTCTATGCTGTGATCTACAACATTGTAATAACTACACTACGGCATTGGGTTTGGAAAATCCCTCTGGTAGTGCCCCTATTGTCCACAATTGTAACAGATGATTAGCCCTCTTCCCTATCCATCAGCTCCTCCATGTCCCATACCAGTGCCTTGGCCTCTGCGGAATCCTCCCCTGAAACCTCGACGTGGTGGCCCATATGGTTGATAGTGCAGTTGCTAATATTGTGGCTGCCCATACTGCGCTTGGCCATATAGGGGTGGCAGATACTGCAGGTTCCCATACTGCGGTTGGATAAACGATGGCTGTGGCCGACTGTACTACGGTTGTTGATGCACCATCGGTTGCTTTTCTCCCTTCATAAAGTATGTGTCAGTTGTCTGATCTTGTAGCAATTCATAAGCCCTGCAGTCCTTCTCATCCTGGCCAACTGATCAGGATAATTTATAGAAAAAGTTTGTTGGCTTTGATACCATCTTTTGCGGATATACACATTCCTCTAGTCGATGCCCTTTGGTCTGATAGATGGGACACCATGGCATGCCTCCTTGATGAACGGGGTTTGGTGCCCCAGACTGCAAATACTCCTAGAACTCTAGGAAATTGTCCTTATGGTGTCCCTCAGCTTTGCACCTGGTGCACCATATGTCTCTGCAGGTTTCCTTTCCCTTCTTGATATCCTCCAACTAAAGTGTTAGATTGGCCAATTGCACCTGGACTCTATCCATTCCTATACTTGCTTCACTGATTGGTGAAGCCTCCATCCTCATCGCAATCTCTAATGCTTCTGCCTGTGTCGTTACTTTTTGCTGCATTAGTGGTCCACGGATATACGGTACTAGTCCTGCAATGAACCACTCTTTGTGTTGCAGCTCGTTTATCGGAAAGATCACTTTGGCTATCAACGTCTTGTACTGCTGATCGAATTCCCATACCGGCTCATTTGGGAACTACTTAATCTCTTTGAGTTTAGTAACATATTACGACTCTGATTTTTTATTTTTAAATTCATCAATCATCGTCGTTCTGACCTGTGCATATGTCTTGGCTGGTGTTCCCGTCGAAACCCTCGTAAACTTCATGAACCAGTCTAACACCCGGACCCTAAGGGTCATCCCTATCTGTCCCATTTTTATGACTTTCTCCTGGACCTGCTTCACAGTCCAGACTAATTCACATATGAACCAATATTGTTCAGGATCCTCCGTCCCGTTCCCCTGAAAAGTAGGCATCTTTGCCTTGTCTGCCATCCTAATGTTACTACTTCTATTGTTTACTAAAGTGCTACTCTTACCAATGCATGTAGGGCAACTCTGCGAGTAGTTTGTATTTCTTCCTATGAAATGTGGAGTAGTGTGTGGGGTTGAAGGAATGTAGTAACTTACGATATGTCCTTCTTCTGCTTCTGGGGTAGCCTGGTCAAAGTTTCCTTCGCAATAAGGTTGCTTCCTCCCTTGTGGTCTTGTTTCACAGTCCTTCATTCCGGTCCTCTCAAGAGACTCTCTCTCAGTCCTCCTCTTCTTCTCAAAACATCAGAATATCGCTCCACTCCTCAAGGTACCACACTCTTCATAAGCCTCCCTTAGATACTCATCGTCGCTTATGTCCATCTACCCCACATCTTTCTGTCAGATCCACATTTACGCGATACCCTCAACCTCCACACACTGATTTTTCTAGTCGTCGAAATACATCCTCAATATTCCCTTTTCGCAGACAAGCATCTTAATCCATAGTTTTAACAATGACAATAACCTTCCACTCGGCCCCTTGAAGAAGTTCCTCTCGGCGTCACTATACGACTTGATAGTGTCTACTGCGAACTTAGTCACGTATCCCTCGAGGATACTATCCACCCAAAAATCAACAGCCCGTGATACCTTATTATCAACTTGCTTCATCTGTTGGATCAACTCTGGGGTCCAACACTCAGGTTCGGTCTTCTCGCAGTGATTCTTTTGGAATGTCAACTATGCTAGCCACTTGTGCAGCAACATTGGGAATTCGCAGAAGAATATTTCGTGGATATCTGAATAAATGTATTTCTGCAGCCAACTAGTTGTTGTCTATTTAGGGTCTCACTTCTCACTTCCTGCGAATTCCTCTGCCTTCTTATCAAACCACTTTTGGATCTCTGGTTTCATCGAATGCCACAGCATATCCTCTTATTTTCTTCATCAGGGTCTCGGCAACAAAACCATTTGTTGACACAGCGTCTATCGACAGGGGTTCACTTCACACTATCACCAACAAACTACCAACCCAAACTCCCTTACACACTGGCCCGGAAAGGAGTGACCCTTTCCAGCAACACTTGCAAAGCAAGTGCAAGCTCACCCAAGATGGATAAGGGGGCTGTAGGAACCGAGTTTCCATAGTGGAGTTGACGCTATGCTTCCGACACACATTACCCTTATAGAAACTAGAGATTATAACTTCCGCATCATATTATTGATTCACCATTCGCATATTAAGTCATTCGCAGATTTCAACAGATAACAAATATTCAAACAACATATTCAACCTACTTATTCGCATCAACAGTAATTCTTAAACCCATAGCATATTCGAATCAAAGGTATTCTACAGCATACTAAACTTGCAGCAAACATTCACATCCATCATCGCATAAAAATAGAGATAGAGATTGCACCATAATCAAACATCTTCATGCATTCATTAAACCATGCGGAATGAACCTCGCAGAAATAGTCAACACACCATGTTGCAGATACAAAATAGATCAAAATATGGAATGAATTCTTCAAACTTGGATGCCCTTAGGCTTACAATCCTACTCTATTTATATGCTTCTATTCGGTTACAAAACGGTCCACATGACCAATTCTCACTAATTTAACTATTCTTTTGCTTCTGCGAACTCCGCGAATGGTCCTTCTTCCATGGATTGACCCTTTCGCACCTGCCGACTTCTGTACTGCTTGCAAACTTATCCCGTGCCAACAAGTCACATAGCCTCTCCCTTGAATCAGTTGATGAAAGGAAACAAGAAAATTGTCTTCAAGTGGACAGCAACACAAAAAGCATATTTTGAGCAGCTCAAACACAAGCTCTGCACTGCACCAGTACTTGTGTTACCTTATTTGCATCATCTCTTTGAGATTGAGACGGACGCATCGAACTATGCCTTGGGAACAGTGATCACTCAGTCTGGTCACCCAGTCACTTTTCATTCCGAGACTTTTAATGACACAGTTAGAAGATACTTGATGTACGAAAAAGAACTATACGCCATTGTGCAAGCTCTCAAGCAATGGAGGCATTACATCCTTGGCAAGGAAATGGTCATTCTCACTGATCACAAGCCTCTACAGTTCACTCTGACACAATCAAAGTTGTAGACAAATCGACAACTTGATTGGATTAATTACCTACAACAATTCCAGTTGGTGATTAGGTATCGAAAAGGTAAAGCTAGAGCCGCCTCCAATTGCCTCAGTCGACGACCCATTACTCTCCTTTTGACAGTGATGAGTATGCAGGGATATGATACGACCACTTGGCCAAAGTTGTACGAGGACGACATCGACTTCTCAGCAATCTACCAATAGTTACAAACTAACAAGATGTCGACGTCAGACTCTGACTACTTCCTGAAAGACACATTGCTATACAAGCTTGGACAGGTTTGTGTACCGACCGGTGAGCATCGACAACAACTCATTTGGGACGCGCACTACAGAAAGACAATGGGACACTTTGGAGTAGCTAAAACACTTGCTATTCTGCAAAATTATTTCTTTTGGCCTACACTTAAACTCGACGTCAACAAGTACATTCGATCATGTGTGGTTTGTGCCATTGCTAAGCCACCTAATCGACGACAGCGATTGTACACACCTTTGCCAGTTCCTAGTCGACCATGGGAATCTATTTCTATGGACTACTTGACAGGTTATCCTACTACCAGACATCAGCATGACGCGATATTAGTAGTAGTCGACCAATTTTCCAAGATGGCCATTCTCATACCATGTAAGAAGACCACGACAATGCAGTAGACCGCTTAGCTCTTCTTTACACATGTTTCGAGACACTATGGTTTAACATGTTGGATTTTTTGCAACATCGGAAGATATTATTCATTATATTTTATTGTACCTTCATTGTACTTGTTTGTACCTCTTAAGGGAGATGAACTGGATGTAATTATTTCTGTAATCACGTGAAAGATTCCATGTAAACCTTGGGGTGCAAATAAACAAAAGAAAATTATAAAAAATAAATTATTTATTGCCCCCAGGTGAAGTCGGCCCAATTAGGGAATTTCTAGCTTTTGCACTTGTATAAATAGGAGGCTAGTGCACCTCATTAGCTCATTCTCACATTTAGCAAGTGTGCATCACTTGGAGGAGGATGATTTTGCATCACTTGAAGGAGGAATCTTATTTGGGGCATCTACTTGTGAAAGACACTTTCACATTCTTTCTCTTTTCTTATTTGTACTCTGATATCGGAATTATCATCTCTCTGCGAAGGTTGTTGGGTTTTCTCCCATTTGGGTTTCCCAGGTCAAACTCTGTGTTGTTGTTTTGTGGCTTGTCTTGCTTCTAGTGATATTGGTTATGCATTTATGTTTTATGCTATGAATGTATGAAATTTAACATGGTATCAGAGAAGTTCTAGAAGAAGCCATTGCCGAAGAATTGTCGAAACCCTACCAGAATTAGGGTTTCATCTTGTGAAGTCTTCACCCACCATTTTGAAGAAAAAGAGCCATGGGAATTTTGTTTTTGGCAAGGCAAATCTATTGGTGAAGACAGAATTCAATTTCAAGAACTTTCAATTTTTGACCTAACTCTGTGGCTGCAGTAGAATTAGGGTTTCAGTTTTAACTCATTTCTCTCCACAAATTTGGACCAGCCCACCCTCTATTCAACTCTCCTTCGAAAGGTGAATTTATCTGTGGGTTCAGTTTTTCAAATTATTAACTTTCATTTTTGACCTAGCTCCTGTTAGGGTTTTTGAACCAAATCTGCAATCAAGATGATTGGGATGAAGGTTGAAGATCGTTTGGAAGGAGCCTCCAACTTTATCTCCTGGAAGTCTAGGGTTCTTCTACTCCTAGAAGAAAATGATCTCTTGCTATATCTAAATGAGAAGGTCCCTGAACTAGAAGCCGAAGAGGATAAATCTCGATGGAGAAAGAATGATGCTAAAGCAAGAAGAATTCTTGTGGATTCAGTGAGAGATCATTTGGTTCCTCAAATCTCAGGAAATAAGAATGCTAGGAAAATGTTCAAAACCATTATGAAGTTGTTTGAAAACAATAGCATAAATGTATACATGACTTTGAAAAACTAGCTCTCAAATATGAAGATACCAAAGTCAGAATCCATTGCCTCATACTTTATGAGGATTGCAGAACTCAGAGACAAGCTTAGCACCAGTGGAGATCCTATTGGCGATAAGGAGCTTGTCATTCACACCTTAAGTGGTATTCCACTATCATGGGAGTCCTTTATCCAAATCATAAGTGGTAGATCCAAACTACGAAAGTTTGACAAGCTTTGGGAAGATTGCTCTCAGGAGGAGACAAGGATCGCAGCACATCAAAGACTCCATGGCCATGGCACTCAACCTGAGGAGAACCAAGATTTTTTTTCTCATGCCACGAAGGGTAAGGGAAAAGGTAGGAAGTTCCATAAACACAAGCACCAAGATCAGAGACCAAGTCCTCACCCAGATCAAAAGGAGAAGAAGGACATATCTCAAGTTCAATGCTATAGGTGCATAAAATATGGACACTATGCAAATAGCTATCGAAGTTCAAGTAAAAGGAAGCATGAAGCCTCAACTGCTGATGTAGAAGAGGATCATCATCGCAAGAAGCAAAGGGATGATGATCATTCGGAGTTCCTCTTCTAGAAGATCCAGAATGCAAGAACATAGATCTCTTATGGTTCCCACAAGAAGGCAGTGGGGACCCACACACCAAAACAATATGAGATAAGTATTTTTTTTTCTTGCTTACATAGATCTGTTTTTGTCTTATATGCTTTTTATATGTAGATCTAATGTATTGAGCAGTTGATATAGTTTACCCTATTATATTATGCATATGAGCTACACAATATTTCATGAAGTTAGTCTAGATGATATCTCCCTCCTACATGCTTAGGGTAGTGCACACTCTTGATGGCATGGTCTAGTGGAGATAACAGACATCTAGATACTTCCCAGAAGCGATTTTTAGACATGTTCATGATTGTTGTGATAAAGTATTAGCTAAGATTCCTGTGTAAACTATTTGTTTTTCCATTTGATTATAAAATGTCAGTGATCATCAGTCGGGATTTGACTCGTAGGAAAAATACCATGTGATTTGGCCTACAAGAGAAGACTTGTTCCGATGAACATATGAATCTCGTTGATGTTCAGCAAGAAGCTTCCTGGAATATGAATCTCAGCCTAGAAGGATGACCTCGGAGGAAGATTTCACAGAAGTGAAACCAAAAGTAAGCCACGTTCAGATATTTGGTTGTCCAGTCTTTATGCATGTGCCCAAGTTGGAACCTTCAGGCAAGAAGGGAACCTTTGCGGGATACAGTGAGTCTTCAAAGACTTACAAAATAAACATCCCAGGGTCCAGACTGATTGAAGTCAGTAGGTATGTGACCTTTGAAGAAGAATAAGCTGTCAGGAAAGGCAAAGGATCAGACATGGAGATCGATGATGAAATGATAGAACCAAAGGAGATAAGGTCATCTTCCTCTCTAGTTGAAAAGGGAGTTAGCATAAAAGGATGAAGCTATCAATTCCATTGATCCAGTTGATATCCCCATAAATGTTGCAGTAGGTCGGAAAAGACCTGGATGGGAACAACAGACTTAGCATGGAGCATATGGAAAATTCAAGGCCAGATTTGTTGACAGAAGATTCTCTCAAAAAGAGGGAGTCGATTATGATGATACATTTGCTCCTTTTGTCTTGAGATACTTCCATCAGATCGATCATTGCTATTGTTTCAGCTATGAGATGGAAGGTCAATCAGAATGATGCAGACCCCAACCTTTGCTTCAAGGTTGCAGATGATGAGTCACTAACTTTTGTATTGTATGTTGATGACTTGCTTCCCATAAGAAATGAGAAACTCTTTATACGGTGAAAGAAGAATCTCGCCTCTGAGTTTGAAATGAAAGATCTTGGATTGATGCACTACTTCTTAGAAGTATGGCAGAGGCAGAAAGAGATTTTCCTAGGACAAGGAAAATACACCATTGAGATATTGAAGAGATTCGGGATGTTGGACTGCAAGTCCATGGCTACTCCAATGGATGCGAATTGGAAGAAGTTGAGAGATTCTACTTCAGATTCTAATTTGATTGATCCCACCATGTATCGCCGGTTGATTGGTTCAGTGATGTATCTGACCAACACCAGACTAGATATATGTGTTGCTGTGAATGCCCCCAGTCAGTTCATGTTCGAACCAAAGGCAGATTCACTGGATTGCTGCAAAACATGTGCTCAAATACTTACGTGGCATTGTGGGATATGGTTTGAAATATGCTTCAGATAGTGACCTGAGATTGAAGGGGTTTGCAGACTCAGATTAGGTTGGATGCATTGCAGATCGGAAGAGTACTTCTGGATGTTGCTTCAGTTTGGGTTCTACGGTTATTTCCTGGTGTAGCAGGAAGTAGAACTCGGTAGCACTCAGTACTGCAGAGGCCGAGTACATGCCTACTAGCACAGCAACTAGAGAAGTAGTTTTGCTTCATAAACTCCTAGCATGATTGTTTGGCCAGATTCCAGACCGACTGTGATTCACTGTGATAACCAGAGCTATGTGCAAATGTCAGTGAATCCTGTATTTCACGATAGGTCAAAGCATATCAAGATTCGATATCACTTCATTTGTGATATGGTGCAGAAAGGTGTGGTCATGTTACAATACGTTCCGACAGACGACCAGACTGCAGATGTTCTCACTAAGGCTCTTCCCATGATGAAGTTCAAATAATTTCACAGAAGACTTGGAGTCGAAGTGAATGTATCCCTCCTTGAGAGGGAAAGATGACATTGAGATGCTTGCCCTGCTTTTCCCTGGTGCCTTCTGCAGTCCAGTTACTCACCCAGATATGGGAGAAATCCCATAGGCAGATGAGTAGGACAATTAGCAGTTGTTTGGGCTCACCTTGGTGCCTTCTTCAGTCTGGTTACTCAGCCAGATATGGGAGAAATCCCATAGGCAGATGAGTAGGACAGTCAACAATTGGTCAGGTTCACACTGGTGCCTCTGCAGTCTGGTTACTCAGCCATATATGGGAGAAATCCCATAGGCAGATGAGTAGGATAGTCATCAGTTGGTTGTGTGGTTGCACAGGTGTCTCTATAGTCCAGGTACTTAGCCAGATATGAGAGAAATCCCATAGGCAGAAGATTCAAACAATCAGTAGATGGTCGTACCCTTTTGCTCGTCTGAGATCTCACCCAGGTATGGGAGGACCCCATTGGCAGATGAGACAAATAGGTAGCAAATTGTATAGCAGAGATGGTACGGTTGATAATCTCAGATATCCACGATTGAGTGATTCTCATGGATCCAGGATTGAGTGATTCTCCTGGATCTAGGATTGAGTGATTCTCCTAGACTCACCATAGGACTAGTGAAGATGATCCATAGAGACTGTGTGGACAACCTTCAGTATGCATAGAGATGATGGAGACAGTGTAGAGTACAATATGAAACCCAGATGATCGTGATGTAGATGAATACCAAAGAATACCTTCCTCATTGAGAGGGACTGTTGGATTTTGTACAACTTCGGAAGATATTATTCATTATATCTTATTGTACCTTCATTGTACTTGTTTATACCTCCTAAGGGAGATGAACTGGATGTAATTATTTATGTAATCACATGAAAGAGTCAATGTAAACCTTGGGGTGCAAATAAACAAAAGAAAATTATAAAAAATAAATTATTTATTGCCCCCAGGTGAAGTCGGCCCCACTAGGGAATTTTTGGTTTTTGCACTTGTATAAATAGGAGGCTAGTGCATGTCATTAGCTCATTCTCACACTTAGCAAGTGAGCATCACTTGGAGGAGGCTGATTTTGTATCACTTAAAGGAGGAAGCTTATTTGGGGCATCTACTTGTGAAAGACATGTTCACATTCTTTCTCTTTTCTTATTTGTACTCTGATCTCAGAATTATCATCTCTCTGCGCAGGTTGTTGGGTTTTCTCCCATTTGGGTTTCCCAAGTCAAACTCTGTGTTGTTGTTTTGTACTTTGTCTTGCTTCTAGTGATATTGGTTATGCATTTATGTTTTATGCTATGAATGTATGAAATTTAACATAACAACGACCATTATTTCCGATCGAGATGCCAGATTCGTTAGTATATTTTGGAAGACCCTCTGGCAACTGCTAGACACATGACTCTCATTGTTCACAGCTTTCCATCCTTAGACCGACAGAAAGATGGAAGTTGTGAATCACTTGGTAATACAAGTACTTCACATGTACAATCACCAACACCAACGCACATGGGATGAAAGTCTTCCATACACCCAACACAACTCTACAAGAAAGAGTCCATTTGAATTCGGTTACGGATTTCAGCCCTCAGCACCTATCGACTTACTCAGCTCCTCGATACAGCTAAGTGACACTGACTACAGCTATCGAGAAGTTGATAAAGCAGTCAAGTTCATAGATCAGACATGCGACATCCATAAGTAAGCACATGAAATGTTACAGCTAAGGCCCGACACGACAAGCATCGTATTCCTCATTCATTCCAAATTGGGGATAAGATCTGGTTACATCTCAAGAAGGAGCGCTTCACAGGTCCTTTCAAGAAATTAAAACCTTTGTGATATGGTCTGTACAGTATTCTTCGATAGATTGGCGAGAACACTTTCCATCTCAACATTCTTGCATGCCTGGGTCTGCAACCACTATTTAATGTGGATCTACTGCGACCATACCATGCACCCTTGTTGGAACAAAATGACTTGCAGACAACAGAACCCGAAGACACCCATCCAAATGTTCAGGAGCCTCTTCCTTGCGACACCATTATGGGACGACGAGTATGCAATACAAGGACGGACACAATTCCCTTGTTTCAGGTTGAAAAGGCTAGCGAGATCCCATCTCAAGGAAAATGGTAGTTTATTACTGAATTAACTGACAAGTTTCCTCACCTTCGTGAGAAAACAATGGGGTCCATTGTTCTTAAGGAAGGAGTTATGATCTGCATCATAGTTGGCATTGGTGTTGAATGCTAACTTTCCTACTGCGATAAGTCATCGATGTCGACACAACTCTGACGAGTCTCGACTTCAACATACTGCGACACAGTCCGCACCTTCGACATGTGACTAGCGACTGTCGAACTTCGACAGACTGTCTCTCTGTCTTCCAGTCGACTGTAATGGTTGAACTGTGGAACCGTTCTAACTTCTTTGTAACTGAATGTAACAGGAACGAACCCAAGCATCTCGGAATTCTATATAAGCATGTATAATATTGTAACATACATCATCTGATCGGGAATTCACCCAATAATAGAATAATTTCACATTCCTGCATATTGTCTGTGCGTATTTTTGTTTATTTGTGTAGTGTAAGCCTGCTTTGCTCATTCTTCTTATTCTTAATTTATTCCGCCATAAAAGAGCTGACTCATTCAGTCAAATTGCTTTCCCCCTTGTGCTTCCTGGACACAACCCGGATCATCCTTCATGAAGAAACACTTTGGTAGGTTCACCATCATCTTCTCTTCCTGCAACTTCTGCAATACTTGTCAAATGTGCTCCAAGTGTTCAACCTTGGTTCAACTAAATATCAGGATGTCGTCTAGATACACTAAGATGAAATTCCCCAAGAATGGCTTTATTACCTCATTCATCAACCGCATGAATGTACTGGGTGCATTATTCAATATGAATGGAATGACTAACCACTCATAAAACCCTTCCTTCATCTTGAATGTTGTCTTCCATTCATCGCCTTCTCTGACCCTGATCTGGTGATAACCACTCTTTAGGTCGATCTTGGTGAAGTATCTCGCTCCATTCAAGCAATCCATGAAGTCGTCCATTCTAGGAAATGGAAACCTGTACTTTATCGTGATCTTGTTGATAGCTCTGGAGTCTGTACACATCCTCCATTCTCCACCCTTCTTCGGTGCTAGTTCTGTTGGTACCGCACACGAGCTCAGAATCTCTCTCATTTAGTTCTTGACCCTCTATCGATTGAGTTCCTAACCCTCTGTCAGAGTCATTCTATGTGGTGCCTTGTTTGGAAAAATCAATCCTAGAATCAAGTCGATATGATGGGATATGCTTCTTGTCGGTGGCAATCCCATCGGTGCCTCGTCGACTACTATGCTCCTGAAATCATCAAGAATATCTTCGAATTCTAGCGAAATTCTCTCCATTGTCGACCTCTCGACACATGGTCCTTTCAGAATGATGGAAAGACATCCCGACTTTTCTCCTCCTCTGTGAGGAATTCCTTGGCTGAGCACATCAGCACTTGCTTCTCCCAATAGTTTCTCTCACCTTGCTTGCAGTCATCTTGGTCCTCCTGCTTTGGCTTCAACATCCTCCGCGTGTCATTTTTCCACACTGTGACTATGTTGGCTTGACCATCATAGATCATCTTCCAATCATATTGTCGTGGTCTCCATAACAATAGTTGACATGTGTCCATTGGGATTACGTTGCATAGTACACTGTCTTCAAGCTTCCCAACCTTAAATTTTATCAGTAATTGTCTAGTTACCTTGACATGATGTCCTTTCTTCAACCATGATATCTTGTATGGATTTAGGTCTTCCCGACATCTCAAACCCAAATTTTCGATGACCTCTTTCGACACAAGATTCTCCGTACTTCCACCATCGACTATGGTCTTGCAATACCTATCACCAATCAACACTTTAGTTTGAAAGATGGCCTTTCACTATGCCAACTCCTTCTCATCGCATCGGTCATCTTGAACCAACGTTCTCCTAGCCATCGTAGTTCGACCTTTTCCTCTACCCTCTTCGCCACTGTCGGATGTCGATTACGTCCTCTCATCGACTTGCTCATCTCTTCGACGTCTGGGCTTCGACTCATCCTCCACGTGTAGATTCTCTGGGCATTTGTAGGATTTGTGTCCCACACCGCGACACTTATAACAGACTACAACTGGTCTTTTAGCTCCTTTCTTGTTTGTTGGACCAATTTGACCATACGAACCCTGACCGCGGGTCTCTCGACCATCCCGTCGGTTTCCCTGCATTCTCTCTCTAGTCATTGTCCCTTCCGCACGTCGGTTATCTTCAATGGCTTCTCTCTTGATTCTGTTACTTTGGCCCTTCGCGGAAACATTCTTCTCACCTCGACCAGTCATCCTCCCTTTGGTCGATGCGACTTTCATCGACAGTTTCTCTTCTGCCTTCAGAGCTAACTGGTAGGCTTCACTGATCGCTCTGAACCTCAACAGGCTCAACACGTGGTATATGGAATACTTCAAGTCATTTACATATCTCGTGATAGCTTCTTCACCTTCATCGGTTTGTCCCAACCGAATCAACAATCTGTAGAACTCTTTCGTGTACTCCTTCACGGTCATCTCTTTTTGTCAAAAATTTTGTAACTTCTTGAATAAGGAAATCACATAGTTGCTAGGAAAGAACTTCCCTTTCATCTTGGAAACCATCCTATCCCAATACTTGATTTTCTCCTTGCCTTTCTTGACTCTGTCAGCCTGCCCATTGTCCCACCACAATGAGGCATGACCTTCAAACTCAAACATGTAGTTTTAACCCATTTAGGATCCTCTATCTTTTCTATGTCGAATTATTTCTCCATCTGTCTAAACCAGTATATCAATTGTTCTAAATCCATACTTCTTGAGTAGGTAGGTACATCCATATTTGTTCTACCTCTCATCTCTAAAAGTAGCTTCATTAGTCTATCTTCTGGTTCTTCTTCAGCTGCTTCCCGTGCTTCCACTTTCTCGACTTCCTCATCAATGTGGTCAAATGCATCAGGAATACAACCACGTCTTTGGATCTCTTTGATCACTCCAAATTCACTCGTAAAGCTTCGCATTGTTCGCATGCACTCATCGAACATTTCGCGACCAACTGTGACTGCTTCTCCACGCGCTCTTCATCCTAGAACTTGGACATTAACGCCTCTTTGAGCCATTTTTCAACCTCAGCTAAAATATTCACCCATCCAATCGCAACCGAACTTCACAACTCTGCACAACTCTACCCAACCGCAGCTGGAGTTGTTCATGCACACGCAAGTTCTTTTCGCTCTGATACCAAACTAGTGCAAGGTCGGTCCTGATAAGGTGTCTTGCTTAACTATGACACACAACAACAAATAGGTTCTCACACAGACTGGATGTGAACTGAATGCCAAAAGCTGGCTTCTATTAAATTGAATCAAATTACAATGTGAAAATACAAAGCAATCTATCAAACTAGTCAGCCTTATCCTGTTACAATATACATAACTGAAAATATGTCTCTAAGTGTGTTTTTGGCTGTGTGTGATCTTCCTCCCTCTCACAGTCTCTGCTGAATGAAAGAACTCGCTGAGCTATGAATGAATGATCCCTTCCTCTATTCCTTCGCACTCTTATTCTACTATGTTGCTTCTCTTCCCGAGGTCACTCTGTTCCCCAAGACACTCTTCCTCTATCTACCGAATCCTCTAGATCCTACATACCTGCAGTTGTCAGTGCCCTCTGGTCATGTTGCACAACCTCTACCTGTGGTGACATCTATCATAATCCCAACCAACTTCATAACTGCTCATAACTTCCTCAACAACCTCCAACGACTACTAAGTACTCCTCCTTGACTTCTGCATCTCTGAATCTGCTACAGTTGATGGCCCCATCTCCTGCTTCGACCATACTGTACTTCGTCATCCCTCGAAATTACTTGTCAGCTTCACTTAACTTATACAGTTGTCAGTCCGCCCCATCCTCCACGCTTGTCTTCCACCGCAATCCATCGGTGTCATTGTTCAACAACTCATCAACACCCGACCTCTTTTGTTGTAAAACTATTGTCTGTCGACATCATACTTGTCGACTCTCGACCTTCCTTCTGTCGAATGCATATTGATAGCTTCTGCTTGACTACTTGGCTTTGATAGCCAGTCTTCCTCCACACCAGTGGTCATAAAAAATCCCCCTGGTTGACTTCTCCTGTCGATCAACTTTGATAGTTTCTCCTAGGCCTCGATGCTCCTGCATCAAGAGGGGTGAATCCAAAGCAAGTCAGTGTGCATCAAAGAAGAAAAGCTTTCCCTCACAAAAAGAATGAAGAAAGGAAAGAAACCCTTCTTCCAAAATAATTTCTCTCATCCAAAGAAGAAGGAGTGCAACAAAGGCTTTGAAAATTCAAAATCTAGATGCTTCAATTGCAACAAGAAAGGCTATTTCACAAGATATTGTAGAGCAAAGTGGAAAGGAAAGTTTCATGCTTCTACCACCATAGAAAATGAAATCACTCAAAAGAGTGCTTCCGAAGAAAAGTGTTGAAATATTGTAACTTCTAAGAATATTATATTTGTACTTTATTATTTCGGAGATGTTTCATTCCTCCGTGGAGACCCTATTGTATATCCAGATATGTTTTATTCCTCCGTGGAGAATGTGGTAACTTGGGTTATTAGACTTCCCTAGTGGGGGTCGGTCGTGTATGATTCATGTGGGTTAAAGGGTTATTAGACAACCTTAGAGGGGTCGGCCCAGTCAGCCTTATGTTAAATGGTTAAGTTGGGGCTGACCTAGTTAGAGTAAAAGTCAAGTCGGAGTTGTGTATAAATAGAGGAGGTATGTTCCTCATTTAACACACATTCACTCACTTGTGATTAGCACATAGGTGAGAGAGAGATCTTCTATGAAGGAGAAGGAGCTCATGTTTGGGGATCACATATTTGTATTTGTTGGTCATCTATATTGAGGAAGCTTTGCTGGGTTTTCTACCCCATGAGGGTTTCCTAGGATAAATCTATGTCTCTTGTGTTTATGTTGTGCTTGTTGTTCTTTCAGTGATCCTATATATGCTATTGTTGTGAAATGGAATGTAATACTGATATTATCTATATCAACATATTGAATCTTAACATGGTATCAGATCTATCCTGAAGGAAGTCAATGCATGGCACTTACGACACTTGTCTCACTTGCAACAATTTGCAAGTTAGGGTTTTGTATAACAAAAACCAGTCATCGTGGAACTTTCACTATAAATCCATTTTGGAGAAGGTTCAAGATCTGAAACTTCTACATGTCATAGACTCAACATCCCCCTGTACCTTGTGTCCAAAGGACAACCTCAGATTCATTTTACTTTGTGATTTATGATTCGTACAAGTTAGGGTTTCTGCCTCTTTTAGATCTCTGTCATAAACCGGTGACCTAGGAAAAAAGGTCACAACTTGGGATAGGAAGCTCCAAATGAAATTTCGTAAATATTGAAAGGTAGGGAATGGACTTTAATTTCATAGGTCCGCTTTTCAGAGGCTGAAGTTGAAACAGTGGCACGTGGCACTCTGTACAAGTTCACTCTCTTATTTTATCCCATAAAAAGGTCACATTGCGACACTTGGAATAAATCTCTCTTAGAAAATCCAATTGAGGTCAGAACTATGGGGTTGGAAAGAAGACAGGTCAGGATACCACAGGCTAAAGTTTTAGACCCTGTGGATCCAAAATTTCTGAGTTACAGCAGAAATAATCAGGTGCATATTTCTGTCAAAACAGAATTGGATTCTGACCACCTTCATTCTTGGCTTGTCACTGCTGAGGGAATTTAGGGCTTCAGAGAAAGTTGGAATTTTTGGAATCAGAGACCACAGCTGAATGCTCCTCATAAAAATCGAAATTTAGAGACCAAGATCGAATTTTTTGGTTGGACAGAAGGTCGGGCTTGATCAAACCCTAGTTCGGGATTTTGATTAGAAAGGTGGAAAATTAGCGCTTCTGCAAAAGTTGGAATTTTTTAAATCTGTGACCACGGATGGAAGCTCCTCAGAAAAATTGAAGTTTAGAACATAAGATCAAACCTTTTGGATGGGCAGAAGATCGGGCTTTATCAAACCCTAGTTCAGGATCCTGTCCAGAAGATTTGGAAGTTTCAAAGGCAATTTTGAGGGGTCAAATTTTGGAGATTTCAAAATTGAAGTATACTAGCTTGATCAGCTCAGCAAGACACATCTTTTCATCCAATCAAAAGTTTGAAATTCAAAGTTTAAATTTTTAGGGTTTCTCTAACAAACCCTAATCTAGCTCCAAATCTAGTTTCAGCAAGTCAAGTGGATTGGGTTAATCCTATAAGAGAATGAATTGGACACTTGCATAAGTGAAGAAGTTCTAGTTCCAGAGGGAGATGAGGCTAAGGCCTCACATAAGAAGACTACAAGCAATCCTGACAGGTATGAGTTGAGGAAATATAGGTATGTTTTGAAATCTGATTCTTGATTAAGTTCATAATATGTTTGTCTTCATGTTATTGAGGTTAGTACAATTATGATTGTTTAATAATAAATGCATGTGAATGATAGAAGACATTCATTGATTAGGGTTATGACACTTATGCTTGTACTAATGCACTTGTTGTGTTGTATGAGGATGATGTTGTCTGCTAACGAGATACAGGTACATCAAAAAAGACAAATCAAGTTCTATGACCATGATGACATAAAGACAAAGAGTCATCCATAGTCTTTGACCACATAAAGCTCTACTTATGAGGTATGTATGACTGTGTTCTACTATGCTTAACTTATGAGATATGCGGGTTCTAGCACAAGGTCTCTAAATCATTGAAGAGAACAAAGAAAATATTGTTTGGGTATGTTAAGACATAACCAAGCATGATAATCTAGGTATGTTTTCCTATATAAAGTTAGAATCCTACTTTGTGTTAGGATCTTAGGTAAGTATACCTATGTATGAAATGATCATGACCATACATACTTAAGCTTATTTAGAATCATAATGTTTTGATAGTATTGAGACTATACTAATGAATGTATGATTATGTATGAGATCATGAGGATGACACTAGTACACACTTGAGCATGCATAGTGGTCCAAGATAGATCGAAGTTCAAAGACTTATAATCATGATGCTATCATAAAATAGAGATCAAGCGGGAGGCAACCACACATAAAAGATAAGTATTTGAGTTGTTATTTGAATCTCTGAATAGTTAATGATATTGCTCATAATAATTGTATGCATATTTGTATTCCTAGAATATATCATGCATAGTATAGCATTGAACAGTATACTACTAATATGCATATGATGGGTAAGTTGGACAAACATTCCATTGTTGCTTGTCTAGAATGAAACCTCTTTGCTGACATGTTGAGAGCTATGCACGCTCTTGATAGTATGTTTTGGTAGAGATGGAAAGCATCTAGACAAACACTGTATGCATACAGGATATGGAAAAGTGTTGTGCCAAAGTATTGGTCAAGATAGTTGCATAACTATGTGAATCATATCTGTATGCATAATAGTTTATCATGTCAACGTGATTCGATGATTATGAAGTATTACTAATCATGAAATTAACTTTGATTTGTAGGAAAGATCATGAAGAATGATGAACACCAAACAAGTGGTGGATGTTCAAGAAGACTTAAAAATTAAACATACTATAGAAGGATCGTGGCTAGAAGATTCTCTTAGAAAGAGGAAGATGATCATGATGAGATGTTTTATCCCAGTGGCTAGATAAGACCATTCTCCTAATGGTGTAATTGAAGAAGAAGTACGAATTGAGAAAACTCCTAGGATTCAATTGAAGAAAGCTTTGTATGGGTACCCAAGATCGATAGTCATTTGATGAGCTTAATGATCACCATGGGTGATGTGGATTTCAACCTTTGCTACAAGGTTGAAGATGAGGTCTATATACAGATGACATTCTTCTCTTAGATGGATGCAAGGAGAAACTCACCACAAAGTTCGAATGATCTTGAGGCTCATATCAGTAAACCCATCTGACAAGGGATGACATGGATAGATATGTAGAAGATCACTCAATGTAGAGTGTGAATGATGTTCAGTCACATAGGGAGAATTGATAGCTTCTTGACAAACTTAGGCTTTACCAAAAGTAAAGTTGATCCTAACCTTTATCTTAAGGTTATGGATGATGAACCTGTCATACTATTACTGTATGTGGATGATCTCTTTCTAACAGGGAATGAGAAACAGATCATGGAAAGCAGAAGAATCTAGCTACAGAATTTGAGATGAAAGATATCGGATTGATGCATTACTTCCTAGGACTGGAAGTATACCAAGGCCTAGAAGGAATCCTTCTCAACCAGGGAAAGTATTTGATATGTTGGAATGCAAAAGCCTTGGCCACTCCCATGGATTCCAACTTGAAGTTGTTAGCTGATGACTCATTAGAGTTAGTAGATGTAACTTTGTATAGACATATTATTGGGTCATTGATGTATCTGACGAATATAAGGCCAGATATATGCTTTGCTGTGAACACCTTGAGTCAGTATCTAGTGGAACCTAGGTGTGTTCACCTGATAGCTGCAAAGCATGTGATGAGGTACCTAAAGGGTACGATAGACTTTGGTCTATGTTATCTTGGAGATCATGAATTCAGATTATATGGCTACACAGATGTTGATTGGGTAGGAAGTGTATCAGAAAGGAAAAGCACATCGAGCGTATGTTATTGTCTGGGATCTGCCATGATCTCGTGATTTAGCAGGAAGCAGTCTAGTGTGGCTCTCAGCACAACCGACGAAGAATATATAGCTTCTTGCTCTGCTAGCTGTGAAGCGATATGGCTTCGGAAGTTGTTATCAAGATTGTTTGACTTAGAGATGGACTCCACTATGATCCTGTGTGACAACCAGAGTTGTATCAAGATGACAGAGAATCCAATGTTCCATGATAAGTCAAAGCACATAGAGATCCGATATTTTTACATACGGGATATGGTGCAGAAAGGAGCTATCAAGCTCGAGTATGTGAGCACTGATGAACAAGTTGCTGATATATTGACCAAACCTCTGTCTCAAGTAAAGTTTGAGTATTTCCGAGACAAGTTTGGTGTTGTTCAGAAGGACCCTCCTCGAAAGGGGGAGTGATATTGTCGATGATGATATTTGGATACTGGTATCGATGTGGATACCTATATCGATGATGAGATTGCCTATATTGACAGTAAGGTCAATGATGAGGATACCTGTGTTGATATGGATAAGTGTATTGATGATGAGGATACTTGTATCGATGATGAGGATACTTGTGTCGATGATGAGGATACTTGTATCGATGATATGGATGCGTGTATCGGTGATGAGGATACTTGTGTCGACGATGAGGATACTTGTATCGATGATATGGATACTTGTATCGATGATGAGGATACCTATATCGATGATGAGGTTACATGTTCCGACGATGAGGTCGATGACGAGGTTACCTATTCCGATGATGAGGTTGATGAAGTGGCACTTAGAGTTTGTCTAAGAGGACTATTGGGATTGCATCGTCCCTAGACTTATGTCCTAAAGTGATAGGGATTGATCATCCCGTAAGTGGATCAGGATTGCATCGTCCCTAGACATGGTGAGATGTCTTAAAGTGATAAGGATTAATCATCCTATAAGTTGATTCGGGATTGCATTGTCCCTATACATGGTGAGATGTCTTAAAGTAATAAGGATTAATCATCATGTAAGTTGATTCAGGATTGCTTCGTCCCTAGACATGGTGAGATGTCTTAAAGTGATAAGGATTAATCATCTTGTAAGTTGATTCGGTATTGCATCATCCCTAGACATGGTGAGATATCTTAAAGTGATAAGGATTAATCATCCTGTAAGTTGATTCGGGATTGCATCGTCCCTAGACATGGTGAGATATATTAAAGTGATAAGGAATAATCATCCTATAAGTTGATTTGGATTGCATCGTCCCTAGACATGGTGAGATGTCTTAAAGTGATAAGGATTGATCATCCTGTAAGTTGATCTGGATTGCATCATCCATAGACATGAGAGATGTCTTAAATTAAGAGGGATTGATCATCCCGTAAGTGGATCAGGATTGTATCATCCTTGGACCTATGTCCTAAAGTGAGAGGGATTGATCATCCCGTAATAGGATCTTGTGCATTGTAGAGGATGTTGCTATGTTGATGTTGTTGATCAGTAGATCCAGACGATGAGGTTGTTGATCGAGAGATCTAGATGATGATGTTGATCGGTAGATCCAGATGATGAGGCTGTTGATCGAGAGATCCAGATGATGATGTTGATCGAAAGATCCAGATGATGAGGTTGTCGATCGAGAGATCCAAATGATGATGTTGATCGGTAGATCCAGACGATGAGGTTGTTGATCGAGAGATCCTAATGATGATGTTGATCGGAAGATCCAGACGATGAGGCAATTGATCGAGAGATCCAGATGATGATGTTGATTGGTAGATCCAGACGATGAGGCTGTTGATCGAGATATCCATATTATGATGTTGATCGGTAGATCCAAATGATGAGGTTGTTGATCGAGTGATCCAGATGATGATGATGCTGTAGCTGTTCGAGTGCTGCAGAAGATGAAGATCTAGTATTGAATATATTGAGGATGTTCCAATAACTGTTTGAGTTACTGATGATGTATGAAGAAAGCTTCCAATGATTTATAGATGTATCATGTATCATGTAGTTGATGACTCCTTGCTCCTATAGATGTTGTTATAATATCCTTCTCGTTAAGGGAGAGTGTTGAAATATTGTAACTTCTAACAATATTATATTTGTACCTTATTATTTTGGAGATGTTTCATTCCTCCATGGAGACCCTATTCTATATCCAGAGATGTTTTATTCCTCCGTGGAGAATGTGGTAACTTGGGTTATTAGACTTCCCTAGTGGGGGTCGGCCCTGTATGATTCATGTGGGTTAAAGGGTTATTAGACCACCCTAGATGGGTCGGCCCAATCAGCCTTATGTTAAGTGGTTAAGTTGGGGCCGACCTGGTTAATGTAAAATTCAAGTCGGAGTTGTGTATAAATAGAGGAGGTATGTTCCTCATTTAACACACATTCACTCACTTGTGATTAGCGCATAGGTGAGAGAGAGATCTGCCATGAAGGAGAAGGAGCTCAGTTTTGGGGATTACATCTTTGTATTTACTGGTCATCTATATTGAGGAAGCTTTGCTGGGTTTTCTACCCCATGAGGGTTTCCCAGGATAAATCTGTGTCTCTTGTGTTTATGTTGTGCTTGTTGTTCTTTCAGTGATCCTGTATATGCTATTGTTGTGAAATGGAATGTAATACTGATATTATCTGTCTTAACATATTGAATCTTAACAAAAAGGAGACAATAAGGGAGTATTATCTTGTCACATCCCTTTCGGAATCCGTCATCACAAATGCAGACGCATGGTTGATTGGCAGTGGTGCATCCAAACATATGACTGGTTACAAGAGTGTCATCACTGATCTAAAAGAGAAATAATTCACATGCATGGTAGATTTGGGGGACACATCAACTTATTCAATTCAAGGAGTTGGATCCACCTCATTCTAGCTGACAACCAGTGATATTGTACATGTGGAGGACATTCTATATGTTCTAGGCTTGAAGAAGAACCTCCTCTCAGTTTCAGTTCTTGAAGACAAAGGCTTCCGAGTTATCTTCATGGATAACAAACTGCACTTTTATGGCCAAAAAAAAGTCCAGAATCTACTGTTGTGATTTGAGTTCGAAAGGGAGGACTCTACTAGGTACCCAAGATGTACATTCAAGCTATGATTCACCACACTGTCAGTCCATGAGAGACATGGTACTGAAGGCTTGGACACCTACACTTCAAAGCGCTATCAGGACTTCAAAAGATGGTAAAAGGTATGCCCGTATTTGATTTTGGACATGATTGTGTGTGTCAGAGTTGTGCACTTGGGAAGAATGTTAAGAAAAAAATTTCCAGCAGTCCTACTAGATCTAAAGGGTTTTTAGATTTAATACATTCTAATGTATGTGGTCCCATGTCATCCACCTCCCTAAGTGGATTCTTATATTATGTACTATTCATAGATGATTTTTCTAGGAAGTCATGGATTTATTTCATGAAGGCTAAAAGTGAAACTCTTAGCAAATTTAAAGAGTTTAAATCCCTAATTGAAAATCAGAAAGAAAAGCACATTCGTGCATTAAGGTCTGATAATGGAGGTGAATTTGATTCACATTCATTTAATGAGCTATGTAGTGATGTAGGAATATGTAGACAGCTAATAGTGCCATACAACCCTTAGCAAAATCGGGTTGCCAAAAGGAAGAATAGAACCATATGTGAGGCTGCAAAATCCATGATGCATGATCAAGATATTTCTACCTCATTATGGGCAGAAGCCACTCGTATAGTTGTGTACATCCATAATATAATCCTGCATGCCATTCTAGATGAGAAGACACCAAAATAAGTGTTTACCAGTGAGAATCCAGGAATCTCACACTTGAGGATCTCTGGCAGCCCAGTATACATTCATGTACAGAAAAGAAAAGAGAACAAAGATGGATCCTTGTGGAAAGAAAGGAACCTTTGTGGGTTATAGCAAGTCATCCAAAGCATACTGAATATATGTACTTGGTGAGATACACATTGAATTCATCCAAGATGTTTCCTTCCATGATGATGTTAATTTCAAAAGATCGAAAAAGATTCAATGTGATTCAGAGATGGAGGATCCCAAGTCTGTTTCTCCCCCTTCAAAGTTTGAGAGGGAGAAACCAGAAGATGCCTTAGATTCGCTAGCTCCTGAAGAACCAGTAGAAATGATTGAGAGGTCACCTAATGAACCTTCCGCTAAAATAATATATGTTTGGTGCCGAGACATCTTACAAAATGCATAGAAACATGGAGCACTAACAGGCTCATCCAGAGAGTGCAAGCAACCTGACAGATATTTAGGGTATGTTGCACTGATGAGTCACATCAGTGATTTAGAACCATCCTCATATCAAGAAGCTGCAAAGCAACATATTTGGAAATATGCAATGATAGAAGAGTACAACTCTATAATGAAGAATGATGTTTGGGAGGTTGTTTCCAAACCTGATGGGAAGACCATTGTAACTTCCAGATGGATTTACAAGATAAATCATGCTACGGATGGTAGCATTGAAAAGTATAAATCCATATTCATTTCTAGAGGTTTATCTCAGAAAGAAGGCATTGATTATGATGATACCTTTTCCCCTATGGCAAGGTACACCAAAATCCAAGCAATGATTACACGTGAATCTATTCTAGGATGGAAACTTCACCAGATGGGTGTGAAGACAACCTTCGTCAATGGTGAGGTTGAGGAAGTGGTTTATATTCAATATCCTGAAGGATTTGTGGTGCATGGAAATGATTTCCATGTTTGCAAGCTAAAGAAATCTCTATATGGGCTTAAGCAAGCCCCCAGGGCTTGCTACTCCAGAATTGATAGCTACCTTCAGAAACTAGGTTTCTCTAAGAGTGAATTTGATCCGAATTTGTACTTAAAACTAGTGAAGAACCAAAAATTGATATTGATTTTGTATGGTTATGATTTGTTTCTTACTAGAGAGGAACATCGGATTGCTTAGTGCAAGAGGGAGCTCACCTCAGAGTTTGATATGAAAGACGTAGGTCTGATGCACTAGTTTCTTGGCCTTGAAATATGGCAAAGAAAAGATGAAAATTTTCTATCTCAAGGGAAGTACACTGTGGATATATTGTGCAGGTTTTGCATGATAGATTGCAAATCTATGACTACACCAATGATTTCCAATTTGAGGAAAGTACATGAGTCAGGATCTAGATCAGATCCAGTAGATACCACTTTCTATAGACATCTTATAGGCTCTCTAATGTACTTGATACATTCGAGGCCTGATATATGTTATGGAGTGAGCATTTCGAGTCAATTTATGTATGATCCGAGGCACAAACATTGGACAGCTGCTAAGCATATGCTTAGGTACCTTCAAGGTACAATTTCATATGGACTCAAATATGCCTCTAGTGGAGGAGTCACGTTACTTGTTTATACAGACTCTGACTTTGGAGGAAGAATTGTGGACCGTAAGAGTACATACGACTACTATTATTTCCTAGGATCAACTATGATATCTTGGTCCAGCAGGAAGCAGGGCTCTATAGCCCAGAGCACCACCGAAGTAGAATAGATACCTGCTAGTGTTTTCTGCCGAGAAGTAGCGTGGCTTAGAAATCTACTTCCAGGGTTTTTCGGTGAAAAGATTGAGCCTACAGTTATTAGGTGAGACAATCAAAGTTGCATCAAGATTTCCAAAAACCTAGTGTTTCATGACAAGTCGAAGCACATCGAAATCAAGTATCACTTCATCTCAGACATGGTCCAGAAAGGTACATTGAAACTTTATTACATTACTACTGATGAGAAGATTGCAGATGTGTTAAAAAATCCTCTGTCTATGACAAAGTTCAGGTACTTCTGAGACAAGCTTGGTATGGCATAGAATGCCTCCCTCGCTGAGAGGGATTTTTAAATATACAACATCAGGAGACATTATCCAAACCAATCTTGTGTAGCCAAGATTGATACTCACGTATAGAGGTGAGTACTTTGATTACCTTCTGTGTAAAGGTTATTCCTCCTATATATAGGTAATTGATCAAAGTAATGATGTTGTAAAGTCGTGTTGGATAAGACTTCGGACTTGTGTTTCAATTCATGATTATCATGTAAACCTTCCATATAAAGGTATCCATGATATGGACCTCCTGTATAGAGGTGGAAATTTCATATAAAGGTCATGTTTTACTTGTTAAAAGCATTTAATGTTGTGTGATGTATAGTTAACTAAGTGACAACAAAGAAGATCTAGTTAACTAAGTGTTATTGCATGACAGCACTTATGTTAAACTAAAAGATGACATGTGAGTTGCAACACTTGCATGTTAACACTTAAGTTAGCCACCTAGCTAAGTGGGCAAGCTCTTATTTAAGAGGTGAGTTCATCCTAAGTGACAACTTAGTGAGATAAAGCACTGCATGAGAAGTGGGGCGCACTTCTTCATGCAATATTGATACATCTAGTTTGAGGGTGAGTTCATCCTGAAGTTAGAAGATAAAAATAGAAGAGAAGAATGTATAAATATGTTATACAAGATTGATAAATCCAATGTGAAGCAAATTCTATTATCCATTGAAGGCAAGGAACTTTTCTTTGTGCAGGGTATTGCTCGTGCTTGTTATTGTTGTGTTGGGAACACATCTGATTGATCTGTATCCTCTATTGATTATGTATCTTCATCAAGAGTGTTTCAGTGATCCCTTATCTTCCGAAAGCAATCTGCTATGTTGTAAAAGAAAGCACTTTGCTATCCATTATATTATACTGAGAAGAATTGTTGGGGTTTTTGTTCTCATAATTTTGAGAATTTTCCCTAGGGTATATCTTTTGTTATGGTTCTATGAATTTCATGGATTGAATGGTCTCATTTCTTCAATTCTCTACATCTAAAAGAATTAAAGATCAAAGCTCAACCAAATTCCAATGTAGTTATTACATGTGGAGGAAGCGGTTTCATGTGGAAGACGAGTGTAGGGTTGAGCAGAGGAAAGATGTCGAAAATAGGATATTACATTAGCTTTTCCATTAGCTGAATGACTTACAAGAGGAAATATGGAGGCCGTAGGAATATATTATTTTCTTCCCATAGAAACGGTAACTAGATTTCCATTTAAAATACAGGCAGATTTGTTACTGGTTTTGTCAATAGAAAGTATCATTTTCGATAACAAGTGGAACTAAGGAGTCCTTCATTATGTTCTATTAGGTTGTTGTTTAGCATTTTGTACTCTGATAAGTGGTAATGCACCTTTATCATCGAAAACTTGGGTCTTTATATGCATTCCCTTTGACACTCCTTGTTATCCACAGCTAACACAACTTAAAGATTCCATTCAGACCTAATTGAAAGATCAGGAATTTATTTTATGTGTCATCAGATTTGGGGATAAACATTTATGTAAACCAACAGAATCTTGGACAATACTCCTAGTTTTTAAATGCATTCTAGATAAAGCAAGAGTACATGGTCAGCAAAGTGTCCGTAGTCATATTTTTCTTGTAATGTACACATAGTCCATCCTTACATTGTTAAACAAGAGTTTTATAACAGCCTGAATTTTTGGGCATGGTTAATGTGTTTGACAATTGGTATTTTTCCTGTATAGGTCATCTAGTTGGTTGAAATGCCCCCCTGAAAATATCTACGTTGAACTTCTTTGTTTCATTGTTGAAAATTGGAATGGACTCAAGTCACTTGTAAAATGCTCCTTTGTTGAAGTATGTAAGTTCTTCCAACAACACAAATTTGGCAAGTGTATCAAGTGATGCCATCTACACCATAATTTATCTTTTGTTAAAGATTCAAACATATCGTGGATGACCAAATTGTCTAGGGATATTGGAAGTGCCTCCAAATATTATTTCAATCCTGAATCTCATCAAAAGGAAATTATAAATTTATATCATCGGGAAGGTTGAATCAACATCCTAAAATTACATAAATTTCTATCTCAGAGTTTGTTGATTGGCTCTTGCATGTAGTATCAGACTCAACAAACAGTAAGCTTGCTATCACCACTACACATTTATTGCACTATTCATTTGCAAGTAACTACATCTTGCTCAAAAAAATTACCAGTCTTTGCAAGAATATTCTCCTCGTAGCTGGAGGAGGGAATATCAGCAGGGAACAAGGCTCTTTAAAGTTTCTCCTTCTTGCATCCACGAGTAACTGGGTCAAGTTAATGGAAAGGAATCCCTAGAATACTATGGGGTTTTCAACCCTTTCTGTAAATTACCTTACATTAAAACATTGTGCATGAGGTTTGATGTATTCAATTAATTATTTGGCTCCATTCTTTCGAACACACCTTGATGTAGTAGATATTCCAGAGCTATTTCCTCTGAAATCCAATCTTCCTTTTGTTTCCTATGCTTTGATAAGGGAGAATGCATTTATTTTTCTATAGTGGATCCAATCGAGAAATAAATGTTGTAATTTTTCTAATTTGATTCACACAATCCAACGGAAAATTGTTGTAGAATTTATCACTTGAAGGGTGGGATAAATCCCTCCAAACAATGTCATCGGCACAAATCCACAAAACAAGATAAGGGTGTGAAAATTTTTTTAAAATAAAACCATGAAACTATAAACCCTCTCTCTCCCTCTCTCTCTCTCTTACGAACCCCTAACCTCTAACCCCTCTCTCTGTGAAAATCAGTTCACAGGTAGATCTATGCACTCAAGAAATTCCTCACAAAATTGCTTGACAAAGATTGCACAATACAATGAAAATTGAGATAGAATAAATGCATAGAATAAAACTCTATTGCATAACTTTACATCAACAAAAATTAGGAACTAAGATGGATGTCCAAATATATAATTACAGTAGAAATTTGAAATCCTTTGGAGGCATTTGAGTAGCTCACAAAAAGAAGATTTACAACACATGAAAAACCCCATCAGTGGCAACATCAGCTTTTCAACTCAGTGAAGAGGATCACTAATTAGAAAAATAAAATATGGAATCCCATGTATGATGAAAAAGAAGAAATATGATGTCTTTGGATGAGAAAATTAGGGAGGATGTGTTGGCCAAAAATATATCAAGTTTCTAAGTCCATGAATACGCCCTTGCTTTATCCATATCTAACTCAAAATCAAAGCAAGATGCTTTATGAGTAGGAAAAGTAGGACAAAGCTTCCAAAAGTAGGTAGTGCGCTCTTTCTAATCCAGAACTGGAAGAAAAGAAGGCAGAAAGATAAATAGGGCGCTCAATTGGATAAGCATGAAAAGAAGTGGGCCAGCTAGGCTCCATGGGACCAACAACCTAGTATAACATCTAGGAAAGCATTTAAAACATATAATAAAATATATCCTAAGTCTAGATGGGTTAAATGTATTCCAACACTCTCTAACTATTACTAACCCCCCTCTCGTTCTACCTTTAATCCCTTACCACCCCCAATTCCTTTTAATGTATTTCTCACCAAACCAAACAATAGAGTTGTAATGTTAAATATCATGATAAAATTGTAATGTTAAATATTGTGTAGTTTTTTCGTGAAAAAAAAACGTACGCATTTTATTTAACAAAAACGTGTACACATTATGGTTACCTATGCTCTTAACCCTCTAATACACCCCATATACAACTCCCAAAGACCCCCACATTAATCTAACACCCTCGCCTAATGCACTAACTATTGGTTGTGGAGCCTAATCTTCTTAATTTAGAGATGTTGTTGTTTCATCTGTGTTTGTACCACAGTTTTATATGATATGCAGGTGGACTATACACTTGTCCCAGCGGGTAGGTGTGGGGGGGCATCGCCCCCCCATGGTATATTCTCATGGTAATTCCCCTTTAAAAGGATGACATTGTAATACGGCTGTGAAATGTATTGTAGCAAAGTAAATATCTCTGTGGTTGTGTAAGAGAGACTGGGAGAGAGTGAAGAGGAAGTTGCAGCAGATGTGTTGTGGGTTGTATCCCTTCATTTGTTGGATGGTATAATAATAAAAGGACTAGCAATTTCATCGTGGACATAGCCCATCTTAGGTGAACCACGTTATATTGGTGTCTCTCTTGTATTATGCTTATATGATTTATATTTGCATCTTGTTTATTGTTATTGCTCTGCGATCCTATTTTTCTAACACTAACACCCCCTTCTCACACACACACACACATCCATATGCCTCCCCCTAACACTAACCCCCCTCCTCTCTCTCTCTCTCTCTCTCTCTCTCTCTCTCTCTCTCTCTCTCTCCCCTCCTATGACATACACGATATCCTCAGCGCGATCTTGAGGAAATAGGGTTTAAAATTTTCCTTAGAAACATCATCCGACGAACAATAAGCTAGTCTAAACATCTAAATATAAACCTTCTTGTTAAAAATTATTTAATTTCAGACTCCTCCTTTGATGGTTACAAATACTCTTTCATTCTTGGCTATTAAAAAAAATACTCATCATTTCTATAAGAGAATGATACTCCGCAATTTGCCAAGGTTTCCCAACAACACCTTCACAAGTTTAACAATCACATTTAGAACAATGGCCACACCTCGTAAGATAAAATATTCGAGCATAAGTCAAGTAAGCTATACTCATCTATCAATATATATTTGACCATTTTGAGGTATTACCTCTTTTAGTCTATACCCAACTCTTTCGCATGAAATACGACAAGTGTGCTACACCCACACTATCATCATGCTATCAACCAAGCATAATTATACAACCTTACACCCGCCATCCTTGTTTCAAATATCCTAATATAATTTTTCATACAACCGTTCTCTCATTAACACTCATATAAGTGCACATAACCAAATCGTTACTTTGATCAGCTATCTAGTATAGAATATCAACACATTTAGCATGGTTCAATAACTGAAGTTCATGTGTATTTTCTTTGGAGATGCCCTTACAACTAATATCTTCCAATATAACCTTACCTACTTATTCAATGTTTACAACATGATGATATGTAATTCTGAGCCCTTCTAATAACTATATATATATTAAAATCATAGGCATCTAATTTTTAAAACAATAATCATACTTTCAATGGCACTTCCATTTATAATGATGTAAAGAAGTAACTTAAGAATATTCAAGACGTAAGGGTTATTCATCATTTTTACAAAAACTAAGCATCATTTAGTTAATCATGCAAAACAATAAACATACTTTCAATGGCACTTCCATTTATAATGATATAAAGCAATAACTTAAGAATATTCAAGATGTAAGGGCTATTCATCATTTTTACAAAACTAAGCATCATTTAGTTAATTATGCAATCAATATTTGAAGGTCAATGGATAGTCACATCAACTACAAATTTACATCAATAAACACTTCTCATAAATAAATCTTCACCAAGATGGATGCAATATAATAACATAATAATGTATAGCACCTATCCGGACAAGTAGACTTACGCGACTGAGTGTTTGAGTGCAACTTTCCACCCAGCCATAGGTTCTCTATCCAGTGTATGTTTTTCCCACCGAGAGACCACCCCTGATCTAGAAATGAATCCACTAGGGAAGAGACTTGTCTTTTTATAGGTTAAAAACATTCTTCCTCCTCGAGTTAACAACCCATTGAGATTGTTTAGAGGCATTACAGTTATTCCCTTCCTCCATTACTTACGCTCATATATATGCATTTAAGACTTGAACTAAGTATAACATTCCTTAGTTTGGTCTTACATAAAGATATACAAAAATTATGTCCTTGATTTCCTTTCACAATGTTATTGATTAATATCTCTTTATATATGTATAATCCTTATTTTCTAAACATTACAACTTTTCCACACTAGGGACTCATTGTTTACTTTTGGGCAGGAAGCTATAATAACCTCTCAAACATTCAAAGGAAATACATGAATTAAAACAAAGGGCATGGCTTCCATCAATTTAGGGATCACCCCCCCCTTGAGGGCCATCCCTTCCAACTTAAGTAGAGTTAAACGAAAAGTACGACAATAAGGGAAGAGACTAAAGAGATCAATTAAGTACCCACATAAGTTGCGATGTGGCAGCATGTTATCATGACAACCCAGATAGCGTAGAGATTTCATACCTCTGTCCAGGAATTTCAATACACCCCAATAATTAAACACAGAGATAGAAATTCACTTATTTAGAAAATGGGACTCTATTCAAGGGATTATGTCGTACCATTCTCATATCATAATAATTTACAGATAACGGCGAGTCAACTATTTGTTGGAGAAATGTACTTACGATTTGAATGTGCATCTAGTTCGTGCCAGCTCTGTCAGTCACCCCGTCAGATGTTTTGTCAGTCTGCTGTATCGCAGAGATGTCAGACAGTCTGTCAATCTGTCAAAAGGCATCGTGCACACTTCCTAGTATTTAATCACCCACGTTTGTATTCCGCAAGTTGAATTTCTTAGGTAGAAATTAATTACAGTCTTTAATGGAGTTCAATAGCTTCCAGGCGAAGCAATCCGAAGTTTTTGCATAAATGTAAATAACTCTCATTAGATTAAGTAGAGATGAAAGAGATGTAAAAGTAAAAGAAGAAGAAGTTCATCCTGAAATGTATGAGGAGCCCAAGCTCTGCGTAAAATGGTGAAAGATTGAAGTATATACCATCTCTCTATATTGCAGCAATGTTACTTGTTTTACTATGGTAATATATAAGTCAATAGTTATTTTGTGCTCATTCTCAAGAATGCTTGTCATTACATGTCGCACATCTTCTTCATATTCATCTATGTAAATGTTGTTTACATTTACTGTCAGTAAAAGAAATCAAGAATTTCAAGTATTTCACGGTGGTGAAAGTTTTTAGTTTAACATAGAGTAACTTCGGCATAATCTTCATTCTTCCGTTCTTATGTTTTAGCAAGAAATATTTTATTAAAATATTTTCTTAAGATTAGGCTTGTCGATGTCAACAAGTCCGTCATGAAGTTACGCAGAGTAAAAATAACTTCAATTTTATAATTTCCGCATTGTATTACCTATCACAAGGTTATGCATATCGCATATCGCATATCGCATAGGGTTAAGCATATCGCATTAGGTGCGAATTAAATTTGGTGCAATATCAAATGTTGCGGAAAAGTAAAATTCCGCAAAGTTAATCCATGCGAAGTAAATGCTCGTGGAAGTGAAAGTCATTCGCGAAGTCAAAATTGGAGTTTCCGTCAAAGTTTGCAGTGAAAGAAAAGATTTGTTTTCTGCGCAGTTAATTTTAAATTGGTTGTGCAGTGTTGCGGTTCTCTCTTCCCTTCATCTGGTATCAAAGACTAGTTTACGGCAAAGAAGAATCCTATTTACATAAGGGAAGAGTGATTAAAATATGGCTTCCACGTCTGGTAATTTGCAAACTCCAATATGTTTCGGTAAAAATTATGAATATTGGTCGCTAACTATGAAAGCGTTGTTCAGAGGTCAAGATGTATGGGACATAGTCTAGACTGGTTATGCAGAACCAACAAATGTAGTAGCATACAACAATCTTACTCAAGCTGAGAAGGATGTTCTAAGGGAACAGAGGAAGAAATACGGAAAGGCATTGTTCCACATACATCAAGCGACACATGAATCAATACTCCTAAGAGTAGCAACAGCGCAGTCAGCCAAGGAAGTGTGGGACATGCTAGAAACAACATACCAAGGTTTGAACAAGATAAAAAATACTAAACTACAAATTCTTAGAAGAGATTTTGAATAACTGTCAATGAAAAATACAGAGTCAGTAGACTCATTCTATACTCATGTAATTGGTCTGGTTAATCAAATAAAGTCTCATGGAGAAACTCTAGGTGACCAAATGGTTGTTGAAAAATTTCTTAGAGTTCTTCCAAAGAAATTTGAATCTTTGGTTGTAACCCTGGAGGAAAACAAAGATCTGTCCACATTTACTATTGATGAGTTGCAAGCCTCATTACTCAATCATGAACATATCATCAGTGGTTTAGACACATCGCTGGAAGGTGCATTCATAGCACAGTCATCCATAAGTCATGGTAGAGGCAGATGAAGATCAAGCTCTAGAGGCAAAGCACAAAGTTATTTTAGAGGAGGTCGCAGCAGCAGTCCTACACATGTCGCTAGTAGAGGCCAGAATCAGACTTCCAATTAGCCAAGTGGGAAAATGTATGATAAATAAAAAATTCAATGTCATTACTATAAGATGTATGGACACTTCACATATGAATGCAAGAAGAAGCATTCTGACCAAGGAAAGCAAGGTGAAACTCAGTCAGACAGCAACAACACTGTGAACAGTTCACTTTTCTTAGCATGCGCATCATCGCTGGAGTGCAATGCCGTCCAAGAAAGTCCAAATGACATATGGTATTTAGATTCAGGCTGTAGCAATCATTTGACTGGTAATTTAAGTTTATTTTCTAGTCTAGACAAATCAGTTCAAACTGATGTAACACTTGGAAACAATATCCAAGTCACTATTTTGCATATTATTGATATTCTAACAAAATAGGGGGAACAGAAATTTATGCCTGATGTTTATTATGTTCAAGGTTTAAAGCATAATTTGATGAGCATTGGACAGCTGATGGAGAAAGGTTACAGAGTTCACATGATAGGAAAGGATTGTGTGATCAAAGACATATACACAAGCAATCATTTAATTGCGAGAGTGCCGATGACAAGCAATCGCTTGTTTGCTTTGAGGATAACACCAATCATCAAAGGTAAAACTACTCATGTTGCTCATGAAAGTCAGAATGAAAATTCTGAAGCTGCGTTCAAGAAAGAAAGCAAAGGAGCAAAAGTTCGCAGCAACAAGGAAGAAAAAGGCAGCACAATGCAAGCTATGTTTCAATAGAAATGAAGGATGAATCCTGGTTATGGCATTTCAGATTTGGACATCTGAACTTTGGTGGGCTGAGCTACTGCACATGAAGAACATGGTGAAAGGATTGCCATTGATTGAAAAGCCAGAGAGAATTTGTGAAGGCTGTATCTTTGGAAAGCAACATAGAGAGACTTTTCCAGTCGGAAAGTCATATAGAACGTGCGCACCACTTGAAATTGTGCACTCAAATATTTGTGGACCGATGCAAACACCGTCCATGGGAGGATGCACTTATCTTCTCACATTTATTGACGATTTCACAAGAAAAACATGGTTCTATTTTCTAAAGCATAAATCTAATGCATTTGATTGTTTTCAGCAATTCAAGGCACTCGTGGAAAAGCAGAGTGGTTACAGCATCAAGATAATTAGAACAGACAGAGGAGGTGAGTATGTTTCAAATGATTTCTTGAATTTTTGCAAAAATCATGGCATACAGAAACAGTTGACTGTGCGGTACACACCGCAGTAGAATGGCATCGCAGAAAGGAAGAACAAAACCATTATGGAAATGGCGCGCAGCATGTTGGCAACGATGCATCTGTCAAATGAATACTGGGTTGAAGCAGTTGCCATTGCGGTTTACATCATGAATCAATGTCCGATGAAGAGCGTGAAGAACAAGGTTCCGCAGGAAGCATGGAAAAGTATGAAACATAGTGTTTCGCATTTAAAAGTCTTTGGTTGTGTAGCATACGCACATGTTCCAGATGATCTAAGAAGGAAATTAGACAATAAAGGACATAAATGCATTTTTATTGGTTATTCTGAAGATACAAAATCATACAAGCTGTATGATCTTGTTGCAAGAAAATTTATCGTCACTCGCGATGTTCAGTTTGTTGAAAATGAAGCATGGGATGGAACCGAAGAGAAGAATGTTAAAATCGTGTCGCATATCGAACATGATGACATCGTAGAAGATTCGGTTGAGACTCCACATATAAACCAGAATATTGCAGCTTTGTCTACTCCCAAGACAGCGCAACATGTTTCAACACAAGGTACTGCAACATCAGTTGCAACTCAAGCAATTCCAACAAGCACAGCAAGTGCGCAACAAACTCCATCAAGCAGTTCGCATAGTTCGACACCAGCAACTCCGCCAAGAACAAGAAGTCTGCGTGAGATATATGAGACTGGTACACCTAATTCATTCTCATGTTTTGCATTATTTTCTCAAATTAATGATCTGCTAACATATGAAGAAGCTGTAGAAGATAAAGTCTGGGCACAAGCCATGAATGAAGAAATAGAATGCATAGAGAAAAATCAAACATGGGAATTAGTCAACGTTCCTATCGACGAGGATGTGATAAGCGTCAAATGGATTTATAAGACCAAGAAAGATGCTGATGGAAATATGCAGAAGCATAAGGCGAGATTGGTAGCAAGAGGATTCACACAGCAGCCTGGCATAGACTTCAATGAAACTTTTGCACCTGTAGCACGAATGGACACTATCAGAATAGTTCTGGCTATCGCAGCACAAAATAAATGGAATGTTTATCAAATGGATGTCAATTCTGCGTTTTTAAATGGTTATTTGGAGGAAGAAGTATACGTGGAGCAGCCACAAGGCTATGAAGTTCCAAGACAAGGACATAGAGTATACAGACTGAAAAAGGCACTCTATGGTTTGAAGCAAGCTCCGCAAGCCTGGTATAGTCGCATTGACTCTTACCTCATTCAGAATGGATTTCACAGAAGTGAATGTGAGCCAACGCTGTACACAAAGATCAACAAGTAAGGTAATAAGCTAACCATCTGCTTGTATGTAGATGATTTAATATTTACTAGTGATTTCGGCATAGAAAAATTTTGAACAGTCATGGAAAGTGAATTTGAAATGACAAATTTGGGGCATATGAAGTACTTTCTGGTATTGAAGTGCATCAAACTGAAAATGGGATATTTATATCTCAGTTGAAGTATGCAAGTGATGTCTTAAACAGATTTAAGATGATAAATTGCAAGACAACACCAACACCAGTGATAACAGGTTTGAAATTGAGCAAGGATGATGACGGATCTAATGTAGATCCTACGCTGTTTAAAATACTTGTTGGTAGCCTTATGTATCTTACAGTGACAAGGCCAGACATCATGTATGGAGTCAGTTTAATCTCAAGATTCATGGAGACACCAAAAGAATCACATTGGCAAGCAGGAAAAAGAATTCTAAGGTATTTAAATGGAACAAAAGACTTTGGTATTTTGTATTCAGCTACAGAAAATTTCAAACTCATTGGGTACATAAACAACGACAATGGAGGCGGCATAGATGATAGAAAAAGCACATCCGGGAATACATTTCATGTAGGAACAGGTGTCATATCATGGGCTTCAAAGAAGCAACCAATCATAACTCTTTCTTCAGCATAAGCAGAGTATGTCGCAGCAACAAGCACTGCATTTCAAGCCATATGGATGCGGAGGATGTTAAGTAATCTGTCACAGCATTAGCAAGAACCTACAATCATTTACTATGACAACAATTCAGTTATCGCACTGTCAAAGGATCATGTCTACCACAAGAGAACTAAGCACATCGACACAAGGTATCACTTCATCAGAGAATTAATAAACAACAAGGAAATTTGTTTAGAATTTTGTAGGTCTGAAGATCAGGTTGCAGACATCGTCACAAAACCATTGGCAAGAGACACATTCCAATATCTGCGAAGTTGTTTAGGAGTGACAAGTTTTGCACAGTGAACTTTGTCATGCACAGAGCATGTTTCAGCTCTGAAACATTTTGTAAAATTTTTTCATCAACTCATAATTAAGGGGGAGTGTTGGAGAAATGTACTTACGAGTTGAATGCACATCTAGTTCGCATCGGCTCTGTCAGTCACCCCGTCAAACGTTCTGTTAGTCCACTGTATCGCAAAGATGTCAGACAGTCTGTCAATCTGTCAGAAGGCATCGTGCACACTTCCTAGTATTTAATCAGCCGCGTTTGTATTCTACAAGTTGAATTTCTTAGGTAGAAATGAATTACAGTCTTTAATGGAGTTCAATAGCTTCCAGGTGAAGCAATCCCAAGTTTTTTTTATAAATGTAAATCACTCTCATTAGATTAAGTAGAGATGAAAGAGATGTAAAATTAAAAGAAGAAGAAGAAGTTCATCCTGAAATGTATGAGGAGCCCAAGCTCTGCGTAAAATGGTGAAAGATTGAAGTATTTACCATCTCTCTGTATTGCAACAATGTTACTTGTTTTACTATGGTAATATATAAGTCAATAGTTATTTTGTGCTCATTCTCAAGAATGGTTGTCATTACATGTCGCACATCTTCTTCATATTCATCTGTGTAAATGTTGTTTATATTTAATGTCAGTAAAAGAAATCAAGAATTCCAAGTATTTCATGGTGTTGAAAGTTTTTAGTTTAACGCAGAGTAACTTCGGCATAATCTTCATTCTTCCATTCTTATGTTTTAGCAAGAAATATTTTATTAAAATATTTGCTTAAGATTAGGCTTGTCGATGTCAACAAGTCCACCACGAAGTTACACGGAGTAAAAATAACTTCAAGTTTATAATTTCTGCATTGTATTTCCTATCGCAAGGTTATGCATATCGCATATCGCATATCGCATATCGCATAAGGTTAAGCATATCGCATTATGTGTGAATTAAATTTGGTGCGATATCAAAAGTTGCGGCAAAGTAAAATTCCACAAAGTTAATCCACGCGAAGTAAATGCTCGCAGAAGTGAAAGTCATTCGCGAAGTCAAAATTGGAGTTTCCGTCAAAGTTCGCAGCGAAAGAAAAGATTTGTTTTCTGCGCAGTTAATTTTAAATTGACTGTGCAGTGTTGCGGTTCTCTCTTCCCTTCACTATTTTGGAAGGTCGAACTCATGGCACAGAGCCAAAGTCGTGCAAGGGAAATTTATTTGTTGTAGGTCCGCCTTGGGACTGCTCACATGGATACTTCCTCCACCACATGGTATATATATACCAAAATTTACCCGCAGATAAACTGAAATCCCTCATCTTACACAGAGATGACCTGGGCATATGTATGAGAATATATTTCCCATCATATCACATGAAATAATAATCCTGATTCGTTGTTCTATAGAGAAGCATTCCAAACATAAAGTGAAAACATATATATATATATATATATGAAGAAAAGTACTGGATCGTTATTCTATAGAGAGACGTTACAGGCATAATGTGAAAACATATTTCCTATCATATATAATAAACATAAAGGATCGTTACTCTATAATAATCGGCTAACAACTGTTGCGCCAAGCATACAAGAGACTGATTTGCAAGCAACTACTCCTATCTCCATTAAGAGAGTTATTTGTTCTTTCATGAATGCGCACCCCTCAAGGTTGCTCCCACCTTCTATATATTATAGGAGTGCACTCTCCTTGGTCAATAATCACAATCATTAGTAATAGAAATGTTTTGCAAAACACACATAATTAAATTCTTATATATATATATATATATATAAACTATGAAACTTTTCTATAAAAATACAATAGTAATATATATATATATCCATTTTGCACATTTATATAATTAGTCCATAAAGGTAAGAATGGGAAGACCCTAGTTTTTCTGTTAAGAGTTTTAACTATATTTATCTGGTATCTTTTGCCAGAAATAACATAGAAATAACTTAATAATAATATGCGAATAGTTCTCACAATATTAAGCTAGTAATGTTACTTAGCTTATTTTCTAAGCTCATAGTCAGAATAGGTATTAGACCGTGGATGCTTACTATTTGTTTACCTACGAGTATCTACTTCTACTTAAGACTAATAATAATTTAAGACAACATCTATGAGCTTTAGACCATTAAGTGAAAATCCGTTGTTCACCTTTATTCAAGTGCCTGGAGAACTAAGATGACACTCGTCATGAACTCATGGCTTCCCAGCCATCAACCTCCCCCCTAGTGGATTCGTTTCCCCATCATTTAGTTGCGTCACAGCCTTCAGTCTCCTAAGTCTCCAAATTCCAAATTACAACTTAGGAAACAAAACAATACTCACAAAGTTTACTGGTGGGGCCTTGGCCTTGAGCTCCTCGCCAGAAACAAGTACATAGTTACACTTTCAGTTACAAAGATTACCTGGGTAAAAGAGAGGGATGTTACACCTCCTTTCCCTAACCCTTACTAACCCCTTCTCTCATTCTCTTTCTCCCATTATCTAATTACCCCCAATATCCTAACACCCCCTCTATCTCTACCTCTAACCCCTTAAGACTCCCCCTCTATATCTACCTCTAATCCCTTACCATCCACCAATCTCTCTCTCTCTCTTTCCAAATATTAATGAACCCCTCTCTCATTCTCTCTCACTCCCTAACTAATCCACCTACACCTAACCCCCACCCCCTATGTCTTCCCCAACCCACTAACACACCCCCACTCCATTAGTTCTCTCTCTCTCTATCTCTCTCTCTCACTCACACACACACACACACACACACGCACATGCACACACACACACACACACGCACACGCACACACTTTCTCCCATCTCTCTCTCTCTCCCCACCCCTCTCTAACCCTTACTAACCCCTTCTCTCACTCTCTTTCTCCCCTGCTCCACTTACCCCCAATCTCCTAACAACCCCGTATGTCTCTACCTCTAGACCCTTACCATCCCCCCCCCCCCCTCTCTCTCTCTCTCTCTCTCTCTCCTAACTCTTACTAATCCCCTCTCTCACTCTCTCTCACTGCCCTACTCATCCACCTACACCTAAACCCCACCCCCCTATCTCTTCCCCAACCACCTAACACACCACTTCCCCATTGGTTCTCTCTCTCTCTCTCTCTCTCTCTCTCTCACACACACACACACACACACACATCCCTATGCCTCCCCCTACAACTAACACCCCCCTCCTCTCTTTCTCTCTCTCTATCTCTCTCCCTCCCCCCCATCTCCACCCTAACTCATACTAACCCTCTCTGCCACTCTCTCTCACTCCCCTACTCCTTCACCCAACCCCGACCCCCCCTCTCTCCCCTCCTATCCCTAACCCTTACTAACCCCTCCTCTCACTCTCTTTTTCCCTCGCTCCAATTACCCCCAATACCCTAATGTTATGTAGAAAATCTTCCTATGGATTGGGATGGAACCACAACATATAGAGTGACACAAGAAATCAACTCAATTCTAAAATATGCTATATAAACATGAAATGCTAACAAGAAAAGGATAAGACCCTTACCTCAATTACATGTCTAAAGAAGACAACAATTGAGCTCTCAATCTAATTCTCTTCACCTAGTTGACTAGATTCAGTACTAATTAATTTATGTTATAAATGTTTGAAATTGAGATAATATCCCCTGAAATCAGAGCTTAGGATATTACAGTTAAGTCCATGATTTCAAGAGGAACGTATTGATATTTAACATCTATTGGTATGCAATTAGATGTGCTTATTGAACTTCTTCACAAAAGATTCTTGTGAGATATGTTTGGAAAAGGTTCTCAACATGTTTCATATTTCTTGAAGAAAACATAACATGGAAGAGTGGATTTTATGACAATATAGGTGCTTCACATGTGCATTTGCTAAGATTTGAACCTATACCTAATTCACTTTGGTCAGGTACTGTAGAAGATTATATTCACTTGGATAAAACATTTGTCTAAAAGTTGATTGATTGTATCAATGACATGTTTATAAATTTGCCTATATTCAATGCATCAGAACTATTTAGTCCTCCTTCATACTTTCAAGAAGAGGATGAGAGAGAATGTGAAACAAAACGATTTTTGAGACACCTATGTGAAAATTTTGATATTGGAGACTCATCAATAATTGATAAAAAAAATGTGAACGTGAAATTGAAAGTTTTACTATTACTCTACATCGGGTATATCCGAAAAGAATCATGATTGGGGCATGTGAACAATGTGGACGAGAACGGTGTAAATCCTATCCAAATTTAATCAAATTGCAGCAAATTGTTCATATTCTTCCTGCTTGCAATGTTAGTTATGAAAGATGTTTCTCTAAGTTGAATCACACAAAATATGATGATAAATGTAGACTTTGTCTAGAAACACTAAGCACATTAATGTTTCCTCAAGAATACATGAGGTAGATTGGACTGTAGTTTATGAAACTTGAACACAAAGACCTCTTTCACTAGGTGGAAGAAATTAAGATGTCAGATATTTTATTCAATTTTTTTATGTCCAATATTTTATTAAAGAAACATTTTATGTGGTTATGCAAAAAAATATTAATTAATAAAAATTAGAGTTATGTCATACTTTAATTCATTGGAAATGGAGTTATGTTTTGATAATTTAAGTTAAAAGTTAAAAATTTTGTAATTAATATGTTTTTGTTATTGTTTTATCTATGAAATTTTAAAACATTTTTATATAAAAAAAAAAATATTTTAGCCTTTCACTATAAAAATATTATTACAATGTAAACCATTCAAATTGAAATATAACTTTTCTTTCAAATTTTATTGGAATATAACCTATCCTTTCCAGTTTTATCCCTAGGTTGACAGCTCACATAATCCCTGGGTTGACAACTAACATAAATCAAAATTATTATCTCGCATCAAGTTTCTCTCAAGCGAATGTGTTTTATGACATTGCTAGTGGAAACACATCTTTTCGATCCACTTTGATGTCAAGTCACTTTTTCTAATGAGCCTTTTGCCAAATTTTCCCAAACTTGAACCACAATCTTGACTGCAGTATTCACCTTTCTAATCTTTCTTCTTGTTCTTGCTACATTGCAGATTCTGAAACCCACACATATATCACTGTGACACTGGCTAGTCAAAGCCTTGATATTTTCTTGCCCGTGGTACACCTAAAAATCTTTTTCACGGACGAAACTATTCGTGAAATGATTGGGTAAAAGACAAGTTTTGGAAGACGTGAAGAAAGGGCCAGAACAACGTTTACATTAATAACTAAGATATATAATAGTTAAATGAATTTAATAATTAAAAATATTTGTTTCTTATTAAAAGAGGTTCAAATCCTGTAAATATAAGAGATAATTAAGTACTTTGTTTAAACATGACCTTAAAATTGGAGAACTATATGGTAAATTGTAAAAAACAAAATTGTTTTTTAATGGTTGTCTAATTAATGTTATCTTATTCACATGCCCGACGTTTATTCGCTGTCCGAGTCCCTTCAATAAAGAAAATGCGTCCTTCCAGTTGTCAAGGGCGGCTGCTGTGTCAATTGATAAAAGACCGATACACCGACGGGCAGCCGGTAGTAAAAGTAAATCTGATGGAGAGTGAGTGGGCCAAACTGAGAATTTTGGGTTAGGATTACGAAGACTCTGACTCATTGATAGAGTCGTGTAAATCGGTGTTTTCTACAAGTTTTTTTTTTTTCTAAATTTGGTAAAGGATTTTGAGAATGCTGTTAAATTTTCATAATCCTTATGCTAAGGGGCTGAATCTATTTTTCACTAAAACAATTATTTTTTTTCTATTTAAAAAATAATGCATAAAAAAAATCGTATTCAAATAAAAAAATTACTAAATTCCTACCAAAAACAACAACACGAAAAAAAACAAAAACACCCTACCTTTAGCTTCCTTAAAACTGTCAAACTTACATAATTTGAATGCCTCGGAATTTCTGAAAATGCTGAATCTATTTTTTCACTCAACATCCCATGTTTATAGCCTTCTTATTTCAATGATTGATCAATCACACAAATATCAAGCAGCAACTTCGACAAAAACTTTTTTACGGAATCAGATGCCATCACTGTTTGCGCCCATTCAGTCTTCTTCATCGGCGATTCGGCAGCACAAATTTGACCCAAACGTTTACGCATCGAATAAACGTTTAGCATCTTGTTTTTTCCGGAAGAAAGGGGATATAGTCAAATACCTCATAATTCCAGTCAATTCATGTTTCGTTGGACTGACAGTAATTTCCAGAAACCCCAATGTGCCCGTATATACTATGATTCTAGTTTTGACTCAGATTCTTCTTCCACGTGTATGCTGGCATTCATAGATCGAATTGATAAACAGATGCGCGATCTCAGAGATCTCACATCTAGAGAAAATAATTAAGATGGGTAAATCAGGGATGCAACACGGATCCTTGCGCCAAGAACCATGGATGACGGCTATTCTGCAGAAGGGATTACTCTGTTTTCTCATTCGGATGTTGAGTAGTTACATAGTTGTTTCATGCATTTTCACATCTGTGTTTTGCGAAGCGGGTTGTTCGATTCAAGAAAAGCAATCTCTCTTGGCTTTTAAAAGCGGTTTGCATGATCCTGTGGGGTGTTTGGTTTCTTGGAGTGTTTCAGTAAGCTGTTGCGAGTGGGAAGGTGTCTCCTGCGACAGACAGACAGGACATGTCGTTGCGGTGGACTTGCATTCTTGCAGTTTGAGTGGTGAATTCCGTCCTGAAGTACTGATTGAGTTGAGGGCTTTAAAGCATTTGGATGTAAGCTTCAATAATTTTACAGGCCCATCTATTCCTACAAAGATGGGTCTTTTGAAAAGCTTGAAATATCTCAACCTGTCCACAGCGGGATTCGCGGGTACCATTCCATGGCAGCTTGGAAATCTATCTAGCTTGACAGTACTCGATCTCTCCGACTCGGCTTCTTTGTTGACAAGTCACGACCTATCATGGCTTGCAAATCTCACGGCCTTGAAAGATCTTTCTCTCAACGGAGTCAATCTCTCAGCAACATCCTCCTCATGGGGACAATCAGTAAGTCATCTTTCTCAGCTCATAAATCTTACAATGTCAAACTGTGAACTGACGGGTTCCATCCCCCCTTCCCTGCAGAACCTGACATACCTAGAAACTCTCTATCTAGATGGAAACATTTTTCAGTCCGAATTCCCTCCTTGGATAGTCAATATGACTAGTTTGGTCGCTCTGCAGATGAACAACTCTTATCTCAATGGATCGCTTCCGTATAATCTCTCTCAGATGCCTCGCATAGAATGGATTGCCTTGGGAAATAATAAATTATCTGCTAATTTATCCCAGATTTTTCAGGGCCCGTGGAAGAGGCTGACCTTTTTCCAGATGCGAAAGAGTAATTTGGTGGGTTTCATACCATCGTCTATAGGAAATCTATCATCCCTGGCTGTGCTAGATATAAAACACAACAATTTGAAGGGAACGATTCCAGAGTCATTGGGCTTTCTCCTCTCGCTTACTGTACTAGACCTGGGCTACAATCAGTTGACGGGATCTATCCCATTTTCCATAGGATCTTTGTCTAAACTGACCAATATCAGTCTTACACACAACAATTTAACCGGACCAATCTCAGAATCACATTTCCGTAGTCTTAAGAATCTGAAATTTCTTGACCTGTCTAGTAACAAATTAACCTTTAGTATCACCGCCAACTGGAAACCACCATTTCATTTACATGTGTTGAGATTATCTCATTGTCATATAGCAGGTGCGTTTCCACCTTTTCTGAAGACTCAACGTTCTATGATGACACTGGAGCTGTCCAATAACACCATCACAGGAAAAATTCCTTCATGGTTGTGGAGCCTTCCCAAGCTGAAGAGGTTACTTCTATCGCACAATCAGTTAGAAGGGCCAATACCATCTCAACTTTATTCCTCTACCTCTTTGAAGCAGGTGGAGCTACGGGACAATCGCTTGCATGGGAATCTTCTTATTCCGGTAGGGAGATCTGTTGCAGGCTTCCCTTGGGAACTTGATCTGTCAATTAATAAGATTGGTGGTCCAGTCCCCCAAGAAATCTGCACGATGTTGCGTACTTCAAATTTCTTATCTTTAGCATCGAATAAACTACAGGGGCAGATTCCTGCTTGCATTTGTGAGCAAACAAAGAATCTAGAAGCTCTGGATCTTTCAGGCAATAAGCTGAATGGGACGTTTCCTTCCAATTTCGGTAACTGCTCTTCTTTGAAGGTATTGAATGTAGCAAATAATCATTTCGAAGGACAGATACCGGTGGAACTAGGAAAATTGAAGAAACTTCAGGTTTTGCACATCAACGACAACAGGATAAGTGGGCATATTCCATCGTCCCTGCAAAATTGCAAGATGTTGGAAATTTTGGATTTGAGTGGAAACAGCTTATCGGGCAAAGTGCCTGATTGGATTGCGGATCTTTCGACGCTCCGCATACTCGTTCTCAGATCAAATAATTTACAAGGTGAGATTCCGACTCAGATTCGCTACCTTCAGAAACTTCAATTTCTTGACCTGGCAATGAACAATTTGTCAGGGTCGATACCACTATATCTCTCAAACTTAGCAACATTGAGGAATGAAACTTTCACAAGTTCAGGGTCTACCGAACTTAGATACGGAGATTACTACAAAGAAGAAATTTACCTGGTTGTCAAGGGTCAGGAGTGGGCATATAAATACATCCTCTCGAGTGTGACTTCTTTGGATTTCTCGGCAAACAACCTTAGTGGTCACATTCCCTTCGACATGGGATATCTGAAGGGTTTACATTCTTTGAATCTGTCACATAATCACCTTACCGGAAACATTCCTCATGAACTTGGCGAAATGGAGAATTTAGAAGCCTTAGATATTTCGTGCAACCAGTTATCGGGAAGAATACCTGAAACATTTGCAGATCTCGACTTCCTGGGTTATTTAAACCTATCAAATAATAATCTGTCAGGGAGGATTCCAGATGTACCACATTTGCAGACATTTGAGGCGTCTTCGTTCTGGGGTAATCCGGAGCTTTGTGGTCGTCAAGTTCATAAAGAATGCAAGTATCCGAGGTCTAATTCCGGAGAAGGGGAGGAGGGTGAGGAAGGTGCGCACTGGTGGGAATCGTGGAAAGCTGCGATGGGTATGGGATACGCAATTGGATTTGGAATTGTGACTGGAGTGGGAGCGTTACGCAGGAGATAGCATGGAGACTGTATTTGTACCGGGCATGTATCTGAGAAATAAAAAAAACTGCAAAACGCAAGAATGTTAAATATGAAAACTGTATTTGAAAAAAGTTTTTTGTTGATAAGTTAGATTGGTTTATCCCTGTGTATAAAGCTTTGAGTTATGAATTTAGACGGCCTTTTCTGAATTAAGTGTAATGAAACATTTCTATGTTTTGAGCATTGTAGATTGATTACATTTTGATATTGTAAAATTATTAATAAAGTAATTTTATAATGTTATTAGCTATTAAATTGTTTTAGACTCATATTAGTACACTGAAATCCTGATTTTTTAATATTATATAAATTATTTTATTTCATGTAATTAATACTTTAAAACTTGTGGAACTTAGTTCATTTCATTGACTTTATTTTGTATCATACGAGCATCTAAAATTTTCAATGGTTAATTTATCATTCAAAGTATAAAAATTCGCCTAAAAAGGTGCAAATAATGTAGACTTTAGACCGGTCCAAAAGTTATAAAGAATAATGAGTTCCAATAAAACAACATGAAAATCGATAATTTTATAGATTAAGATGTTTAGAAGCTTATTTATGGAATATTGATATCGTTACATTCACTCCTTTTAATCTTCAACTTGTATAATTATAAAAACAAAGTTTACATTAACCTAGTTGTATTTTTAAAAGAAATATTGTTTCCATTTAAATATGCACCACAACAAGAGAGCAACGTTTAACGTGAAATCTCCTTTCATTATACGTGTTAGTGATATATTAAGTTAGTATGTTTTATTTTTCGATTATCAGCATCATCGTGCACGTGAATGTTTATTAAATTTCAATATATTGTTTATTTTGAAAAATTTAGGAAAATTTTAATAAACGTTTCAATATAGATTAATACACCTTATCCAATAAAATTTAATATATAATATTGGATATATTTTATATGAAAACAATATTTAATGTATAATATTATATATTTATATTTCTACAACGTAATAACATAAAAGCTTATTATTTGTTTTCATTTACATCAACTTCTATGCAATAACTATTAAATCATTTATCCAATTATGTTCCAACTTTGTTATCAAAGTCGTTTTAACTGTTCATTCGAAAACGATGCCTACATCATTTAGGAAATGACTCATGTTAGAGTGTGGTTGCCAAAACAATGTCTCTAGGGAATGATCCACGTCAAAGTGCGGTGGCCAAATCCTACTTTAAATTACGTCGGATATTAATCAATGTTCTTATTGAAAAAAAAAACAATGTATTTTTTTTGCGTGTAATTTGAAAGATTATATCTCTATATTTTAGTAATTAATGGGGTTTGAGTATATTTGTTTTAATATATTAAAATAGTAGAAATGGAACAATGAATACAAACACGAGGGTTGGTGTCCTAAGTGATCCATATGATAATTCATATATAGATTTAGTATATAGTTACACCCCCAATAGTATGAGACCACACCCACAACTTTCCACATTGTAAGGATCTCAATGATAAAAGTGGATAACAGTAACTCCTAAGTGCTTAGCTAGTCATTCAATTCCCTTCTTGGGTCAATTAAACATGTCCAACAAGGCAAGTCTTAAAATAACCATAATAGCTTTGAACATATTTATATCATTTAGTTTTCATTTTTGTTTAAAGAAATACACGCATGTTAATGATGTGTGTATTTTCCTAATCTGTGTTAAAGTTATAGCATCATGATTCATTCTCCAAGTCAATCTTGTGTGCCAGGATTGAGACTCGTGTGTCGAGGTAGTGCCTTAGGAAGCCTGACTCCATTAGTGGTAAGCGTACATCTTTCTCTGATATTTATATCAATGAAACCTCTTCATTAGAATCAACTTGTGTTGTGTATTGATGTGTTGTATAAGGAGGTTGCCCCCTCAAGGTGGCTTATCATCCGATTCTCTCTCTTTATCAAGGCATTCATCATCTTAGTTTTTTGTTTTTATGTTATTTGGGTAACTTGCCGCATAACGATAAGATGATACTATCATTGCATGCCATTATCGATGATTATGTCACCTAACTAAGATTTTGCAATCCATACACTAAGACCCGCCCATGATAGGGTTAATGTGATCAAGCCAAATTGATTCTGTCTAAGGAGTAGTTCTCAAGACAAAGGGAACTACATGATTTCCTTATTACATAATTAGGTCTTTACATTCATTAATTCTTCGAGGATTTAGTAGTAAAAATAACATATTAAAGGAACTCAATAATAAAATGCACAATTCCTTATTAAGCATTTACAAGTAGTAAGCTAATTGAAACCTCTAAGAGTATATCAATCTCAATGGGTGATCCATGATTAATCTATCATCAAGATAATAGAATAAGGGAAAAGGAAAGTTGATCCCAATGATGATCTGCATGGACCTTGACAAGTCATTTAGAGGTATGTGTGGATGAGACTAGGAATTCGTACAAGTATGTGAGATAATTAGGTTCTAAACTATATTTATTAATAAATGTGACATGCCAACCAAGCTAGAACATTAAATTCAAGTGAAATTGAAATATGTTCTTATAATTTATCTCATTAAATTATCAACAAAATTTTACTAAGTCTTATTTCTTCAGATTGAGGACCTCAATCTCTTGATGTTTGATCCTCAATTAAGTCATCATAGAAGGTAGACTGATTATGAATTGAAATAATAACTCAATATCCACATCATTGATCATTGATCAAGCCATCATGAAGGTGAGGGTAGTGGAGAATGAGATAAAAAGGAAGGAATAGTCTTGATGATTCATAAACCACATGGTTCTCAATGAATCATCCTTCAGTTAGCAGCTTGACATTCAATTTTTTTGCAAGGAAGTACGATAGTTGATTGACACGTGTACATATAAAAAAATGACACACATGAATAAACCCTTCAACTTAAAGTTAAAAAGTATACTTAAAAATATGAATTCCCATTTGGTTCTTCAAGTCAACTACATTTTTTCCTTAAGCCCCAAAATTTGGGATAGTTAAAAATATAACTTATAAATAGGATTTGGGGTCAAATATCATGCCTAATATCACAAGATACGTGAGGAAAAAATTCATCCAAAGTAGTTATAGTTCTTAGAAACAAATATAATCACCCTCCAAGAATATGGAGATGCTCTGTAGAATTCTAGGGAACACAATTGTAATAACTTAGTGAATCTCCAACTACCAACATTATCGTATCAATGACAATGACCAATAAGTAAAATAAGGGGAAGTTATTTCATTTAACCATTAGTATCAATGACAATGACCAGGAAGTAAAATAAGGAGAAGTTATTACATCTAACCATATTTACAACTCAAAGTTTTACAAATAGTTGTACCCAAGTGCAATTTGGCTAAGAAGTTCAATAATGACTAGTACATAAGGTAATAAAAGAACAATACAAATGTAGTGAATATCTTAGATACATGTTGGTTTAGAAATGTGCACTAGAAATTAGAAGAAGAAAATGAGGTTTCAAAGTCCAATTTTGGGTTTGCTTCTCAAGTTTGTCTCTAAACTTGTTATCGTGATCTTGTCACTCTTTATTTCGTTCGAGATTGTTGTTTTTATTAAGGTTGTAGCTAATGTATTCTTTGTTGATACACATTCTATGCACGTTTTCATTAGTTTCCCTTCGACGTTGGGTTAGAATTGGAATCTCATTGTTTAAAAACAATGATATTGAATTATTTTTTATATATTTACGAGAACCACCATTTTTGGTTTTAAGTATACAATTACTATATTTTGAAGAGGATACTAGGATTTAATCTAAGTTAAAGGTAGACAATATACTATAATATATGGATTAATTAAATCTTTCATTTTTTGAAATTTATTAAGTTAAAATCTTTATTCTTAGGGACAATTTTTATTTATTTATTTATTTTATCATTCTATGCCTTCATTATTATTCCTCATAAATTTAAGTTTGTGAATGGTCTACATGGAATTTGTTCTTATAATTTTATAAATTAAAGTCTCCCTCTTATACACAAATAAGGATTTTCGTAATGATAGCTATTTTATTTTATGCAATCACTTTACACATATAAGGATATTCATTATCATACATATTTTATTTTACAAAATCAATTTGTTTTGTGTTAATGATCTAAGTCATTAAGAATATTTTACCGATATCAAAGATGTTGGGAACTTTCAAAACTCATGATTCAATATTCTATGATGAGAATAACCAATGATTTCTAATACGTGCCTAAAAATTGGTAAGATTGTGTATATCCTTTGGAGTATTGGTTTTTTTTCCTGTCCTATCTTTGTTAGATAATTATGATAAAGGGATTGAACTTCAATAACAAGATAAAAAGAAATTAGTCCGAGGAAATATTTTATGATAATAATTTAAATTTATTTAAATTTTTATATAGATGGTCAAACTATGAAACATCAAAGATACTTAATTATTTATATGGGCACGATACTATGCATGTAAATTATATATGAACACATGTAAACGATCAAAATATATATGAAAGTTTTTGCTTCTAGTTTTATTATCATTACAAGTGTAAGTAATGGATTTTTTCAATCCTATATGCATTGTCGAAAGATTGAAAAAAATCTGGCAGCACTTCTGCTTGCTAATACACACTTGAAAATAAACATTGTTGGCTTATGGCTTATGGTTTTTATTTTATGATTTATGATTACTGGTTAAAAGGTTTATGGTTGTCAATTTAGGCCCTTATGGTTACCGGCTAAAGGGTTTATGGTTCTCAGTTTATGGTTTATGGTTATTGGTTTACATATAATGGTTGTCAAAATTCATTGAACTAAACTTATTCTATTTTTTTATTATTTTAGTTTTTCAAAATCGACAGCATAAACACTGTCGGTTAATAAAGATTACATTGAAATTATTAAAAAATAAAAATATTGAAATTATTGAAAAATACAAAAATAGATGTATACAATTCAGATTTTTCCAGTTTGAAGTGGTCAAAATCTTAGTGCGGAGACCATTCGTTAATTGATTTGTAGCAGGAGGTGGTTAGGTTGGCTTTTGGTTGGTTTTTGGGTCATGGGTGCAAATGCTGGGTCAAGCTCCTCTCATAGTCACGTGAATGGAATAATAGCCCACGAGCTATTTGTTTGTTGTTTAAACCAATTACAACAACTTTATCAATATTTATACCTATCTCAATCAATATTTTATATCGATCAAGGTATAAAGCTCGATCGAGCTCAAGAGCTCGATCGAGGGCTTTGATAACCTTCGATCAATATTTTGAAAAAAGCTCAATCGAGGGCTTAATCAAAGTTCAGTTGAGGTCATTTTTTCTTTAGTTGCACCCTCCTCTTGGAAAAAAGTGTTACCCATATTTATGGGAACACCCTGACCGCTTTATCGACTATGGCACAATAAACAAATGGGACATCCATTAGAAAACTGTACACCCTATTTGAACATTGTTTTGACAATTCCTCTAGATCTGCATCACCTTCATTATGATCTTCAAAAATCATTATAGTAAGGCTCCTAGCTTGCAATCCCTAACAACATTGAAATTAGATGAGACTTTCTAGACAGGGAGATAAAATGGACTCACTCGAGTGCGAGTGGGCAGCTATGTTGATCATATGTGGTGAGTTCATCCATACTGAGGATGAAAACAAACCCCATGAAGTTATTTGAGGAAATGCTCTATAAATCGAACCTAGGTAAGAAGGAGGTTTTAATGCAAGGCCTTAAAAGAGGAGTTTATTTAGTGGAGTAGAATTTGATATATGGGTAATTTTTCTCCATCGTATTAGTGGTGACAAATGGGATGAGTATATTCCATCCAAGATGATGTCCCCTATTGTTGGGGATCTTGAAGAGGCCCAAATCCAAGTCCACATCTAGTACCCTTAGCTTAGGCTAAGAGGAGAGAAATTTGTCTAGAAAGAATCAATGTGCTAAGATGTCGATCATATGGTGTAGTGGCAACGGGGTGATGAGTGAGAGGGCAATGTAGCAATAGAGGAAATGATTGACGGTAAAAAATACATGGATGGTCATTTAACACTTCCAACGACCATGTAATCTCCACATGTAAAATTTAATCAATTGATTCCATAAGGGAAACACCTTACGACATAAACATACTTTTAATAGTAATTAAAAATACAAAACAATACTAGAAAACCATGATGATAAGAACAAATAGATTTAACCACTTTCAATTTGTAGTGGTTGAAATATTATATGAATATCAAAGATCTTGTCCTCGAGAAAGTAATGAACACTTACTGAGAGGAAAGGATAATCATATATGTATTTATTTTCAATAAGACAATGTACACATTATAATACATTAAAAGCATGCACATGGATTTTAGAGATAAGCAACATTTTTTTCTTAGTGTTCTAGAGTGTGTTGCTGCTTATACACAGTTGGGTAATGTGGCAGAAATATTCAAGCCACTTGGTGTGTCCTTGGGGGAAAGTATCAAGTCAAGTACTGTCACTTGATCTTGAATCCTCCATTTAGGCTAACTCCTGATGAATCCAAGGGGGTAGACCCTAAGAAATGTTACTAAGGATTTTAGTTCTTAGATGTTAGAATAGAAGTAATTTTTTTAGGATCTTTTTGATATATAATACCAAATCAAGGAAAGTACAAAATATATGAATTAGATCAACAACATGTAGCATATAAATATATCACATAAACAACAATAAAAATATATTAAGCACAAAAGTATAGTTGTAAATTTGATCAGTGCCAGATAGAGTCAAAATAAATGCCGTTGAAAATGAAATGTTTTGCAATTGTATCTTGGCCAGTTTTAGAATTATTATGATGAGTATATTACAGAAAAAAGGTTATGATATACCATAAGGTATGTGGAACCACGGGGGCTTCACTCAATAAACCGCTATCATAGCACGTTCATTCATGGCATATGAAACAATACCCCTAATTTCACTAAATATTGGAAAATACCTTCCAAAATCATTTTTTATCCCCCTCCCAATATGCCTTCCCAATTTAAAAAACCCCTATTTTCACTAGATATTGTATGTATCAATTTTTTCATTAACATTTTTTATACCCTTTTATATTTCTACCTAGTATATTGATATGATACCCCTCTTATGACCCCACATGCATTCTACAATGCACCTTGCTTCTTTCAATGTATAGTGTGGATGCACATTACTTCACCCACAATGCAATTACTCAACCACATATCATTATGATTTGCAACATCTAATGGTCTAATGAAGATATAGGATATCACTTCTTGTATGTCACTAGAGCCAATGCACATAGTACAACATTTAGATTGCATGTTGCAGTTCCCCAATTGCTGACTAAGCCTGTTGTGAGCTAGGTATCCAAGCCCCCAGGGCCTGTAACAAGATCTAGGAGGATGACTAAACCTCCCAAGGCCTATAATAGGCACGAGTGGTTAGGTATTCAAGCCCCTAAGGCCTAACGAGGGCCTATAAATGGCCCTGGAGGCTTAGAGTCTCCCAAGGCTATTGGTTACAATTGGTTGAGTGCTATTGGTAACAATTGGCTGTCAATGACCACTGTCTCTCGACTATGATCGACTGGAAACCCAATTCACCATGAAATCCATGGCCTCAAGCATGCCTCAAGATGTGATTTCCTTGCGTACCGGTAAGCTCGAGCCTTCCCTCAACCCGATTTCTCATCCGACTGTGATCCCGCCATCTCCATTTCTCATCTAGCGGTGATCCCTCCATCTCCATCTCCATATTTGTCAGCCCACCCATATAAAAAAGACCCCAAAGTAATTTTGTATTATTACATTAAATTAAAAAAACTCGTTGCCCCTTAATATATAAGCAATATAATTTTTAGGTTTTCATGAATATTTGATACCGCAATATGAATGAACATGATATTATAATTCCTTCTAGTGAAGCCCCCATGCGTGGAACAAAGTCCATACTTTACTGGATTTGGTTTCACAAAAGACGAAAGGCTAGATCATAGTTGTATGGGGATATCCAATACCACACCAATTGAGGGTGCATCCTGACAGGTCCCTACGGTCACTAACTAGTAGTTCCTTTCTCCTATTAAAATTTCCCCACATAAAGAAAAATGCATGACGTTGGATTTCCATCCTTTAAGGGAGTAAATTTTAATTAGGTGTGTTGTTAATTAGATGTGAAAAGTTATAAAGTCCAAGACCCCATTTCTGATTGTTCCAAAGGTCCAACCAACTGAAACTAGTATGTGATAGACAAGAGCATACGCAGAATGTAATGCCAAATATTCGTTCTGATTTTGCAAGTAAAATAAAGTTGTGATGCAAAAAAGTAAAAGAACTTGTAAAACAAATAGTGTTGTGCCAACTACTACTGACTAAGGTCACTTTTCTGATCATCCACCACTAATCAGAAAATCCTTTAGGTGGTGGTGAGAGTATACTTTGTGAACACAAAATCGACTTCATTACTTGATTGCAAAAGGAAATTATTATAAACTTTAAAAAATGAAACTAAATTAACTTAATATTACAAAAAAAGAAACTAAACTAACTTGGAAAAAAGGAAATTTTATTCTAAGGGTTAGTATAAAAAAATAAAAGCGAAAGGAAAAATCACACCAAAAAGGAGGCGATATAGATTCCCCTAATGGGGAACAGGTAGTGGGAGATGTTTATCCCACTTGATTCTTTTATTAATGATGTACAATGATAAATATAAGAATGCCTTTGATCCTTTGTAAAATGGGATCAAAGGTTTACAAAAAGTTAGAAAAAATGACCGTTTTTGGAGAGGATTTTGAGGAGGTACTTTGGAAGGCTCAAAACTTCAGAATTTCACCAGCACTTATGCTTGTGCTGGCGATAAATGACAAAAACCAGTAAGCTAAAAGGGTTAAGAGTTAGTGGCTTAAACAAAACAAAAGAATTTTTTTACTCATACTTAGCACTTGGAAAATTATCTGAAAAATTGCAGCTACAAGTACTAAAATAAACTAGATCTAAGCTCATGATATTAACTTTGAAACAAAACCATTTATATATAATTAAACATTAACAAGTACGATTTAAAATCTAAAACCTCAGAACTGATCTATACTTGTTATCTTTTAAGAAACAATACCCAGAAACAAATTTTGATTTTAAAGAAGGAAGAAGAAGAGTCTTAGGGACTAGAATGAAAAAGCTTGGAATTTTTGCTTTGGTGGAATGAAGAGGGTGTTTATCCTTGAACTATCTTGAAGATGTGGAGGGTGCAAGCAATCTCCAACCCTTCTCTAAGTGAGGCTACCTGAAATATTAACAATCCTTGCATAAACAAATGGTTAAATGAGGATATTTTTCAAGAGGAGAAAACCAGAAAGCATACAAATCAAACAAGAATGCATGCATCTCCAATAGATATACCATTAAAAAACAATAATATCATAAATAAACCTAGAACACTCTCTTACCCTGTTGGGAGGTAGCTCCCTATGTAATCCCACAACTACCCAATGAAAGCAAGATAAAATTAAGACATATTATACGTCATAAGAATTTGAGAAAAAAACATCCACACATGAAGATCACTACACCATTGATGATAATCCAAAGCCTTCTTTATTCATAAACAATACAACAATGATCATACAGAGTTTTGGCAGAGCTTCACTACTTGCATCTTAAGAGAGGAGGAACAACTTTCTTTTATAGGAAAATGGCCTTCAAACCCTTGGAGGGCACAATTCCCAATGGAGGAGGTGGAATGGGAGTTCTAAAGAGCATGGAAAGTGTCTTTCATGTGAGAAATGGGGATTCCACCTCTCATGAGGTGTCCCAAACACTCATGGGAGGATGCCACCTCTCCCAACCAACTCCAACAAGAGAGCCAAATGGGGAAATGTGCCCTCTCTTGGAGAGACTGCACCCCCCTCATGGAAGCACATCAAATCCACTCTCAAGAGGCAAAAAAATGCTTCAACAACTCATTTATTTACCCAAACAAGATTCCAACCAATCTGGACAACTTAGAGGCAAGCTACCATTGATTTAGAAATTCGATTTTCTCCAAATTTCCCAATTATTTGACCCAAAATGTCATTTTTAAGAGAAAATCAAAATTTGTAATTGAAATCACCAAATTGCTCTGAAAAGTGGGTTTAGGGGTTAAGTGGGGGCTCTGGGTCAAAAAATGAGCATACCCATGAAAAATCCTCCCCCTTAGACCCACTTTTACGACTTTTTGAAATTTCATAATTAAAATATACCTTATAGATGATTTTATTAAAAATTGAAAAATTAAAAAATCCTAGGGGGGACTTAGCGCATGTTCACGAAACTTTGGGATTATGACTAGCATGGTAATATACATAGAATCAAGTCTTGAAAATTCAATCCCATAGGCTTTAATAACCCTCCCAATGCATAATCAACACTTTCACCACCCCAACTTTGGAGGATTTTGAGTGAAAAACTCGAAAATTATGTGTCGCTAAAAAGCGTAACATAATTAACAAAGAAAAAACACTATAGGGTGATTAGTTTGATGAATAAGTCCTAGGAATTCCAAGCCTTTTACAAAATGTCATCATGCTACATCATTTATTACAATTTCTCCAAGGGGGTGTGAACATGCGAACAAACATAAAAAAGGGCCAAAAAGTGGTCTACTTGGATTTATGAATTCTGGTGATGAACAAATAACTTGTTCATTCTTTGCCGACTCACTTGAAATCCAACTAAGTACCACTTAGGTGGTAGCAGAGTGGACTTCCCGGACTTTCAACTATTTGTTACTGCTCAATGTTCAAATCTCTTGTATCTTCCATTTGTTATAGCTTAAAATGAACTACAAAACTTTAATAAATGTAGTTAGGATAATAGAGCGATTAATTTGTAAGTATCATAAGTTTAAGTCTATCATGTTTCCAATGTTAATAATCAAGGCATAATATTATGCCTTTAAAATAAATTTCTCCAAAAATAGTCTTCAAATGTCTCCTCATTTTTTTTAAAACAAAAACAAGGTATATAGATTTGTATTCAAAAAGGTTGTGCACAACCACTCATTACAAAAAAGAGAGCCTTGAAACATAAGAATATTTCAAATGGGGATTATATTTAAACCTGATTTGGCTCTGTTATAGTTTCTGAGCTGTTGTCTATTGTTTGTTACCAAATAGGAGGGATAAACCCTTACAAACTGGAAATTTAACAAGATGCAAAAAAACATTCAAACATTTAAACATAGAGGTAGCGACCCAACTGAAAAATAAGTATTCTATCCATAATTCTGTTGCTGAACTAAGGTTTCCTCTACAATTCTCATGTCCGCAAAAGGGCATTCCTGGAAGTGACTACATTGTGACATTGTAGCCATTTTTATGATTTCCTCTTTGATTACATCTACAGAACCCATCAATTCAAACACGTTTTGTTCTAAGTCATCAATTCATGAGTCCTGACAGGTTAACTTCTGGGAAATGTACCTCATATCCATGGCCGACTCCCTCTATTATTCTATGCCAATACAAACTACTTCATACACCTTCCGCATATGGTTTTTGAAGTCCTCCATGTTGGCTTTTAGATACGTCAAGCCATCTGCAAGGCTGGCCATTGAGCTACTATCTTGAAATAAAACTGGGTCGTTAGCCAGAGGAACCGAAAGAGCTAATTGTTTAAAGGACGCTGGAGGTCGAACAATGAAGGAGAGGGAATACAGACCGCTGAAGAGCCAAGAGGGAAAATTCACAGAAGGTTCAGAACGAGAGGGAATTGTCATGATGCTGAAACTAGGGCTGCATAGAAAGAAGAATGTAGAGGCCACGTTTAATCCTGATGCATGGATACTACCACTGAGGGGACAAGAGGGAGTGGGGCCATGTGAAGGCCACGCATCCTTTCAAAAGACGACGTTATAACATGAAAATTCCCTACCTTAACCATTCGTGACCGCCCTCGAGAGCGGATCTTAAGGTATGCACTTGTGGACTTCCTTCCCATTGCAATATTTAATTATTCCCATAGTGAGATTAACCCTTTGATTAGCAGCTTCGTCTGCTTGCTTATTATTTTCCCTAAGTATATGTAGAAATAGTACTTCAGAGGGGGAGGCTATCTGCTTAATCCTCCTTTGCATTCTATTACTTTTGGAATCTCCTTTCAGTGTCCCTGACCTCATTTTTTGGATGACATGTCTGGAATCTCCAAAAACCTTAAGTCTATTGATGGTGAGAGTCGAGATAAGTTCCATAGAATGAAATAGAGCTGACTATTTTGCTTCGTTGTTTGTTTTCTTTCCTAGTCCCCATGCATAGGAAATAATTTTATTTCCCTTGAATGAAAAATGATTCCACCAACACCTCCCTCACCTGCTTCAAATGTCTCCTCATTAATCAACATTTTTTAAAAATATTTATCAACATTCATTGAAACTCACTTTAAAAAACAAATATTTCCTTCCAAAATAATTGAAGAGGACTGAAAGGTACATTGTTTCCTCGTTAATCAATAACTTGTTAGAAAGCCTTCTCATATAAAGTAATAAGAACGACAACTTGTTGGAAAGCCTTCTCATATAAAGTAATAAGAACGAGGTGCTTTGTACATAGTCCTTACGTATAGAGTAATATAACAAGGTGTATCTATAGGTACTTGTGTCATCTTTATATGGTAATACATTAAATTAAAAATAATTTATGATATATGTTTTAGATTTTTGTTTTATTCTTTTACATGTTATTATGTTGTGAGTAAAATAACAAGGTACTTATGTCATGTTTATAAACTAAAATAAAAATAACTTATATGCTTTAGATTTTTATTTTTATTTTTTACATTCTTATTAGATTGTACTTATTTCTAGTTTTATTATTATATGTTTTGAGTTGGCATTTTATTTAAAGGTTTGTAAAAAGTTAAGAGAAATAATAAATAATAATATAAATTAAATATAAAATGTAAAATAAGAAATGAATAAATTTAATAATAATTTAATTTAATTAATAATTAGAAAAATAGATAAGAACATAATAAACTAGGGAGGGAAAGTCCAAATTAAGGAGTGATAAATATGTAAGAGAGTGGGATAATAGAGGAGTGATAAACTAAAAATTGAAAGGAAAAAACAAAAGAAGATAATCTAAGGCACATAATAATAATATAATAATAAATGGAAAGAATAAGAGAGTAGGATAATAAGGAATAATATAGGATGATTAATAAATCGAAAATTAAAGAAAGCGAAAATTAAAAAAAGGAAAAGAAAAGAAGAAGAAAAAAATAGAATGTAAAATATACAATAAGAAGTGGAAGATATACAATAACAATAAATGGAAGGAGGTGGAAAGAAGAGATAATACAATATAAAATCATAAAAAATGATAAGCATATGAAGTGGAGATCCTATGTCAATGAGAATGGGGAAGATAAGTTGTTCAGTTTATAATAAGAATGAGGGAGATTATTAGTAAAGTAAGAAGGATGAGAAAATGATGATGGTTTTTAAGATTAGGGTTTAAAATTGTTGTGATTTTTTTCAGAGGGTCAAAACATATAAGATATTTTGTATTGCCATAATAGTGAGAAATGACAAGAAAAGCTAACAACGTATTGGAAATCTCAACAAATTTCCTCACATATCGTGGATATTAAGTCAAGCAAACCGATGGATGGAATAAAATCCATCAAACCCTGTCAAATTATTATAAATATTTACAATACTTATCATATTTAAAATTATTTTAAATAAAAAATAAAAATAAAACATGAATAAAATAATATAGTTTATGAAACCAATCCTTATAAAATGTAAACAATACAATTAATTATTAATTTTTCATTATTTAGTGTGACTTTAACCCAAAAAAAAAAATAATAAAAAACAAGTGTAATATTCTAATAACAAAATTTAAATAAAAACCAAAATAATAACTAATAGTTTTTTCCAAGTGTGCAAGATAGCTTAGGACAAAATAATAGTTTTTTTAATGCGCAATCAAGAATTAAAAAGAAAATTGTCTTCAAATAATGAAGTCAAAGCAATATTGAATTAAATTGAAAAAGCTATGTCATAATAAAGCATATATATATATGTGTTTTTTCTTTTTCTGAAAATAATAATAACGATGTCAAATCAATTTGGAGATTCCAAAATTGAACAGAAATGCCAAAACAGAATAGAAAAATGGTAATTTTAGAGTAGCTTAGGACAAAATAATTGTTTTTTAATGCGCAATCAAGAATTTGAAAGAAAATTTTCTTAAAATAATGAAGTCGAACCAATCAAACATATGCCAAAAATTTTCAAAGTAGCTAATGGTAATTTTCAAAGTAGCTAAAACCAAATATAACATTACAAAAACAATTGGAATTGACTATTTAAACTTCGAAAGGTTCACTAACTTACATCCTTCGAATATCACAAATAAACAAATCAAAATGATATTTTTTATATGCCGGTATTCCAGTAACTTTACATACCGTGGATAGGAGTCATTCATTTAATCTCTCTTCTTGATCATATATTTGGCAGAAACTTGAAAAAATATATTTGGTAGTCACGCGTTGACCTATCACATTTCATATCACCAAAGAGTTGCAATTTATTGGTTCACCAATATCACTTTCGGCATGCAAATCTTAATATTATAAGACTCTTCAACATTGAGCAATTTGGTCCTTGGTCATAAATTTTATTTCTTAAACTTCAAGTTTAAATTATATACGAAAAATCCCGAATATTGCAAGAAAATAAGTTAATATAAAAGTATATTAATACTTTATCCTCATGTTCCCATTAATTTGGGATAGGGTGGTTGCCAAAATATTATATGGTAGTGAAAAGACACAACTTGAATGGATTTTTCCTTTGTGTAGGTTACACATTCTACTAGGCTTGTAATGTCCCCAATTTGAGATTTTTTCCAATTTAGTCAATTTTCGAAACTTGGACTAGTAAAGCCTCAAACTGTCTCAAATGATTCCAAATCTTTTCGAATGGTGTATGGAGTGGATTGAGATATATTTAAACACATTAAAATAACTATTATATGCTTGGACACTTTACAAATACTTCAACAACTTGCATTTATACATAGAGAATGAAAGGCACAATTACTAGAAAAATCGATGTTGAAACCCCCAACGGTAGATGGCTCCAAAAGACTCTCGAGGATTTCGAATTGGGTATGAAGGTATATGAATGGTAATAAGACATAAAATGAACCTCATGGGTGCTTAATCGTTATCATAAGACTTCTCCAACATTCATTTAACTTCAGGAGAAGTTGGAGAGTTTTACTAGTAAATTTGAGGTTCAAACCCCCAAGGGTAGGGGACAAAGATGGCTTCCCAAATGCTGTAGTACCTTCCCAAATTTCAGAACAGAGACTTGGTAATGATAAAGGAATTTAATGGGCTCCCCAATGCATCATCAATTAGTTTCTATAGGCTTCTGCAACTCCCATAAATCAGAGATTTGTATACATGTCTTCACATAGGGGGAAATGATGGTAAACTTCACCACTTGTTATGAAATTCAAAATTTAGGTTCCAAGGACATGTGTAATGTTAATGAAACTTATTTAGAACATCAATGACACTCCTTACATTGACAAAATCACAGATATTGACTAATACAATTCGAAATAAAGCCTCTTCAAGCTCCAACAACAAGATATAGGGAAAAGACACCATTTATGCATTGTTTGATATTTTTACATAGTTTCACTTGGTATTTCGACCTGAGAGTCTTTTGAGCATCAAATACAGAGTATATATACCCGAATACAAATAAATAGAGATTCTTGGACTCTCACAAAGAGATCAGCATCTCACCAAAGGCGCAATTCCTCCATGAGCCAAAATATGCAAGGAAATGTGTGATAGAGAAGAGAACAAGTTGTAGAAGAAAGAACCACGAGCTGCCCCATAGCTTCAACCTGCAACTAATAACTCCATTGTAGCTCCAAATTAAAGGTCTGAATGGCCTCTCCAATTTCCAATTAGGATGGGAATCTTTCACCCTCGAAATTGGTACTAAGCCAAGTAGAGTAAACACTCCACTAGCATGGACAAGCTAGAAGCTCTCCAAATTGCAAAGATGCAAATAAAAAATGATCAAAAGCTACTGTCATTCTTTGTTCTTGTCTTTTATAAACTTCTCAAGTCCTCCATGGGTCGAATTCCTTCCAAAATATTTATTCCAACTCAAGTTGGGAAGAGATTCCAATGTGTGCCACTTGTCCACAATTCCTAATCTTCATCTTCCCTAATTTCGAATGGGTGTCTCTTTGGTTGCCCTAACTCCCTTGTGCGCCTTCTTGGAGGCCATTTTTATCCTTGACATGTCATATGTGTCATATGTCAGCATTCAGTTCTAATTTGTGTCATAAGTTTCATAGCATCTTCATCATTGTTGTCATAGAGCTAGGGAATATAGCCAAAGTGTCACAAATCTTCTAAGATGCCTCTTTCTGTTCCATAGGAGTTATTATTCCACTCCAATTCGACCTTACATGACTCATGCCATGAGTAATACCTCTGAAACTCCCCCAAGTATGTTACCCTTCATCTTGAACTCGAATTGGTGAGAGAATCATGCGAAGTGTAGTGGGGAATCTTGCCACAAGTGGGTCCCACAACCTCTTATGTGCCCTCATGGTCCAATGCCACCTTATTTTCTTTGTATTATTATTTAATTGACCCATTTAATGTGAATTTGTAAGTCTAAGGTTATTTTGGGTGTTGTAGCTCCTTTACTCCAACTTTTAATGCTTCCACCCCCAACCTTGGAAACTAGTAATTTTCCTCCATGATAGTTCATTTGGATGGGAATATTACAAACTTTGAATTGAGAATTTTCTCTTAATGTGACCTAGCTTTTCCACATGGATCTAATTTTACATTATTACTAACTTAGACATCATGCTTGGTAATTATTTGACCCTTATCATCAATTTGACATACTATAATGAATATGGCCAAGTGGTTTAGGCCATTGTGACCCAATGCAAATTTTTGGGACATGACAAATCGTTCCTTCCCAATTGTTACAATGTAATCTTCCACCCTGTGAGTATCAGCATTCCTTGGCCTATAGGATCCATTTCACTGACTCAGATCCACTTTATATCCTTCAGATAGAATATTTTCTCATTTTTTCTCTGACCAGCTTGTTGCATCACTATAGGAAGCGTACCCGCGAGTTGCATCACTATAGCCCACGGTGTTAGGAACCCATGTCTTTACTTTGTTAGTATATTGTTGTTGGACGCATATGCTTTGTAAGTCGTCCCATAGTATTTGTTGATCAATAGTTTGTGTTATTGTTGTTGGCGCATATGCTTTGTAAGTCGCCCATAGTATTGTTGATCCATAGTTTGTAGTGGCCCATGGTTTTGACCCATAGTATTAGCGCTTAGACTTAGTATATAAGTGTGTGTTGAGACCTATGAAGGCACAGTGAAGTTATTTGTATTAAGCTTGCTCATAGGAAGTTGCCCCATCGAAGTGGCCTATGATCAATATAAAAGTGATTCTGAGTTTTGTCATTTCTGTTATTTCGCATATTCTTATTAATTAATTGTTGCAGGTGCTTCACATCTGGTATTAGAGTACTTTCTTGGGCTCACTGGGTGAAATTTCTGCCAAATTTTTTTTCGCATCTGTTGCAGGTTCGGATTTGGGAATAATCCCTATCCGCTTAACTGTGGGAAGTACTTGGGAATAAGCCCTAAAACTCATTATGAGGAGCACCACAGAAACCCCGAAGTAGCTGGCCCATTAAGAGGACCTGCCAGCAAAAAGGGCAACGACCCCTACCTGATTGACTAGTTCCCACCTGTGAAGTAAACCAAGAGCTGTCGTTTGTGGCAAAGCGGTTATCAGTTTTACCTGAGCCGTGGAGTGAGGGGTACTGCCCCAATACGCAAGCCATCAGACAGCATTGGTGGCCGAGTGAAACCCCTAAACTGTTAGGAAGCTGCACATACCTGAGGTCCATATCTATTTTCAGCTGAACTGTTGTCGATCACTGTTGCGCCATTTCAGATCCAGTCATTCAGATCCATTCTGAAAGCTGTTCCAGATCCATCCGTTTTCAATCCATTCGGCGTTGTTTCAGATCCCTCTATTTCTGCTCACTTCTGGGCTGTTGCAGATTTATTTGTTCCAGATCCCTTCCTAGCCATAGCCGCTCGAGTCTGGAAAAAAAAAAAAATCAGTTTTTTCTCCATATCTCCCTTGTTTTCACTCTGTTTCCCTTGAAATTTTTGGGGAACCCCTGTCATCCCATTCTGCATATTTCATTCTTGAGGACCCTATCCCCAATTCCCCTTCCCAAAGCCCGAAATCCCACATTTGTCTATTTTTAGGGTTTGCCATAACTTCCTCAGATTTCACCCAATCACCTTCAAATTTTACCACAGAGTTCCTTTCTGAATTCTGCTTCTTTGTCCCCCTCTACCAAATTTTCCTATTCTTTCACCCCGCTTCTGAAATCCTCATTTTTGCTTCCTTGTCTATTCAACAGTGTCCAAAACCTAGTCAAACCCCAATTACCCTTCAGATTTTTTCCCAAGTCCAAATTTTTCTTTACTGAAGCAGTTTCTATTTTTGTTTTCCTACCTAGTTAACCAAAAAAAAAAAAAAAAACTCCTGGTTATGGTTGTCACCCGTGTAGGAGCAAAAACCATGGAAGACGCACTTGCAGCCATCCAAGCCAAAGTCCAGGATCTAGATGAAAAATTTCTCGGCCTCCATCTTGAACATTTAGCTATGAACAACAAACGGTAGTCCGAGTCTTCATCAGACAATGGGTTCTCTTCTTCCAGCAATTTCCGTGGTTCGAAGCTTGATTTTCCTCGCTTCAATGGTACTGATCCAACTGGATGGATCTATCGTGCAGAACATTATTTCAGTCTGCATAATACTTTTGATGTCAACAAAGTTCCACTTGCATCCTTTCATTTGGAACAGGAAGCTCTTTAATGATACCATTGGTACATCAAGGCTCATGAAGAGCCAAAATGGCCAGACTTTTGCCAGCTCCTTTTGCAACGATTTGGTCCTAGTGCTTTTGATGACTTCACAGGAGCCCTCACTAAACTTCGCCAAATTGGCACTGTGAGAGAGTATCAAACCGAATTTGAGAAACTAGCCAACCACACTGAAGGATTGTCTGATGACTTTTACCGGAGTTGTTTTATCAGTGGTCTAAAGGATTTCATCCGCTCTGAGGTCAAAATGTTCTGTCCCAACACAATGATAGAAGCCCTAGGGTTGGCTAAGTTGGCAGAAGACAAGATTACATCCCAACAACGCTCCAAGCCCACTTTTGTTTCCTTCTGAAATATGGGTTCTCAATGACCACCTATACCGCAGGCTCCTCAACCAACTCCTATTAAGCATTTGTTTGAAACAGAGATGCAAGCACGCAAAGAAAAGAGGCTTTGCTATAATTGTGATGAGAAATTCACTCGGGGACATAGATGTGTTCAGCAAAAGCTCTATCTCTTGGATGTGGATTCTCCGCCTGCCTCTGAAATTGGTGACGAAGATCCATAAACAATGGATGCTCCGATCAACATTCAGGAACTGCCTATTGACCCTTCGTCTCAAGATGACCAGCCAGAGATATCTCTCCATGCTTTAGCTGGAATCACCACTCCCCAAACAATGCGGGTCAGGGGTTACTTCAAGCATGGGGGCTTCACTCAATAAACCGCTATCATAGCACGTTCGTTCATGGCATATGAAACAATACCCCTAATTTCAATAAATATTGGAAAATACCTTCCAAAATCATATTTTTTAACCCCCTCCCAATATGCCTTCCCAATTTAAAAAAACCCCTATTTTCACTAGATATTGTATGTATCAATTTTTTCATTAGCATTTTTTATACCCCTTTATATTTCTACCTAGTATATTGATATGATACCCCTCTTATGACCCCACATGCATTCTACACTGCACCTTGCTTCTTTCGATGTATATTGTGGATGCACATTACTTCACCCACAATGCAATTACTCAACCACATATCATTATGATTTGCAACATCTAATGGTCTAATAAATATATAGGAGATCACTTCTTGTATGTCACTAGAGCCAATGCACATAGTACAACATTTAGATTGCATGTTGCAGTTCTCCACTCGCTGACTAAGCTTGTTGTGGGCTAGGTATCCAAGACCCCAGGACCTGTAACAATCTCTAGGAGGCTGAATAAACCTCCCAATGCCTGTAATAGGCACGAGTGGTTGGATATTCAAGCCCCCAAGGCATATTGAGGGCCTATAACAGGCCCTGGAGGCTTACAACCTCCCAAGTCTATTGGTAACAATTGGCTGAGTGCTATTGGTAATAATTGGCTGTCAATAACCATTGTCTCTCAACTGGAAACCCACTTCACCACGAAACCCCTGGCCTCAAGCATGCCTCAAGATGCAATTTCCCCGCGTACTGGTAAGCCCGAGCCTTGCCTCAACCCGATTTCTCATCCGGCCGTGATCCCGCCATCTCCATTTGGCGGATATTTGTCAGCCCGCCCATATAAAAAAGACCCCAAAGTAGTTTTGTATTGCTACATTAAATAAAAAAACCCTTTGCCCCTTAATATATAAGCAATATAATTTTTAGGTTTTCATGAATATTTAATACCGCAATATGAATGAACGTGATATTATATTGCCTTCTAGTGAAGCCCCCGTGACTTCAAGAAGCTTCCTCTTACAATACTCATTGATTCTGGTAGCACTCATAATTTCATTGACCATCGAATCACCAAACAAGCTGATTGTTTTATCCATCCTTGCTCCAACTTTGAAGTCATGGTTGCCAATGGGGGCACCTTACCTTGCAAAGGGAAGTGTCGAAATGTGCGTATCTCTATGGGAGATTATACCTTGCGCTCTGACATGTTTTCCTTGACCTTAGGCAGATGTGATGTGGTTTTGGGTGCTCAATGGCTACGCACACTTGGCCCTATCTTATGGGATTTTGCTGAACTTTGGATGCAGTTTTCCCTCAATGGACAAAAACACACATTGACAGGATTACAACTAGGTTCTCTCAGCATCATCAGTTCACATCGCATGGAAAAACTCCTCAAGAAGAATTCACATGGTGTCATCGCTCAGATCCATCCCATTCAGATGCAACCATCAGCGGTCTCCACTACTCCTTCGGATCTACAACAAATTCTAGATCGATATACAGGTGTCTTTGCTGAACCAGTGGGATTGCCACCTTCCAGGCCAAAAGACCATCGTATTTAGCTCCTTCCTGGCAGCGTTCCTCCCAACATCGGGCCCTATCACTACCCATTTCACCAAAAAATGGAGATTGAAATGATCGTTCAGGACTTATTGAAGCAAGGTATTATTCGCCCAAGCACTAGTTCCTTTTCTTCTCCAGTTCTTCTTGTCCGCAAAAAAGATGCGTCATGGCGCCTTTGCATTGACTTCCGAACACTTAATCACCTCACCATCAAGGATAAGTTTCCAATTCCTATTGTTGATGAGCTTCATGGGGCTCACTTTTTCTCCAAGTTGGATCTTCGTTCTGGGTATCATCAAATTTAGGTTCATGAGGATTATATCCCTAAAATAGCTTTTCGCACACATGATGGCCATTATGAGTTTTTGGTCATGCCCTTTGGCCTCACTAATGCTCCTTCCACATTCCAGGCCTTAATGAATAAAATACTTCAACCCTACTTGCGGAAATTCATTCTGGTATTCTTTGATGATATCCTCATCTACATTAAAACATGGGATGAACATCTCCAGCATCTGGATCTTGTCATGCAACTTTTCTCTGACCATCATCTCCACGCCAAGCAGTCTAAATGTGTTTTTGGACAGCAGGAAGTTGAGTATCACGGGCACATTATCTCAACACAAGGGGTTCGCGTGGATCCTGCCAAAATCGATGCCATGAACAATTGGCCGCATCCTCAGACACTCAAGAGCCTTCGTGGTTTTTTGGATTTTACTGGCTACTACCACAAGTTTTTCAAGGATTATGGGAAGATTGCAGCTCCATTAACTGCTCTATTGAAAAAATATGCTTTTACATGGACACATGCTGCTCAGTGTGCATTTGACAAACTAAAACAAGCTATGTGTACTACACCTGTTCTAGCTATGCCTGCTTTTTCCAAGCCCTTCACTATTGAGAGTGATGCTTGTGGCAATGGACTTGGTGTTGTTCTCCTTCAAGATGAACACCCCATTGCGTTCACCAGCAAAGCCCTTTCAGGTAAGAATTTAGATTCCTCTACCTATGAGAAGGAAATGATGGCTATTTTGCATGTAGTACAGAAGTGGTGACCATACCTATTAGGGAATCATTTCTGCATCAAGACTGATCACCAGAGTCTGAAATATTTCTTGGAACAGCGTGTCTCCTCCCCAGGACAACAGAAATGGGTTAGAAAACTCATGGGTTATGACTATGAGATCACTTACAAGAAGGGTAAAGACGATATTGTGGCAGATGCTCTTTCTCGCACATTTGATGCCCAAGGTTCTCTTTCAGCTATTTCTATGCCTATTCCAAATTGGTTGCAATCTGTTCAACAGGGTTATGTCAATGACTCTTCCTTATCTCAAATCATCCAACGCTTGACTAGCAACCCTTATGCTATACCACATTACTCTTGGGATGGTGCTTCTCTGAGATACAAGGGTCGTTTGGTACTTCCCCAGAGCACAGATCTTCAAGAGGCTGTCTTCTATGAACTCCATGCTTCTCCATCGGCAGGGCACTCTGGATTCCTCAAAACATATGAATAGGCACGGCGTAACTTCTTTTGGCAGGGCATGAAAATGACAATTCAACAGATGGTGGCCGAATGTGATACCTGCCAGCGCAATAAGGGTGAAACAACACTCCTTCCAGGATTGCTCGAACCCTTTCCCATACCTACACGGATTTGGACAAATATTTCTATGGATTTCATTGAAGGGATCCCTAAATCTGGTGGGAAGATAGTGATTCTCATTGTGGTTGATCGCCTCTCCAAATATAGTCATTTTTGTGCTCTCAGCCATCCCTATACAGCCTCCTCAGTCGCTCAAATTTTCCTGGACCAAATCTTTCGTCTTCATGGCATCCCTTCTTCCATTGTCTCAGATCGTGATGCGACTTTCACTAGTCATTTTTGGACAGAACTATTTCGCCACACTAGCACCAAACTGAAGATGAGTTCAGGGTATCACCCACAAACAGATGGTCAGACTGAAATTATCAATAAATGCTTGAAAACTTATCTTCGTTGCTTCACCTCTGAACAACAACATTAGTGGGAAAAGTGGCTCCCTCTCGCTGAATGGTAGTACAATACCTCTTACCACATTGCCTCTAAAATGACCCCATATGAAGCAGTCTATGGTCAGGAACCTCCAGTTCTTCTTCCATACACCCCCAATAGTTCACCAGTTCAAGAAGTTGACACGGTCCTTTGAAACCGCGATCAGATTCTTCGCATTTTGCGGGACAATCTTCACATGGCAAGAAACCGCATGAAGCAACAAGCTGATCAGCACCGTTCTGAGCGCACTTTTCAAGTAGGCAATATGGTTTTTCTTCGTCTCCAGCTGTACAAGCAATCCTCCCTAAAACTCAAAGGGCGTCATAAGCTCGCTCCAAAGTTCTATGGGCCATATCGAATTCTTCAGAAGATTGGGTCTGTTGCTTATAAATTGGAACTTCCTCCTTCTTCCCGCATTCATCCAGTCTTTCATGTCTCTTGTCTGAAGAAAGTGCTTGGCACCAACATCAGTGGATAAATGATTTTACCCGAACTGGATAATGAAGGATCCATCCTTTTGGAGCTGGAGGCCATCCTCAATCGGTGCACTCGTCAGCTTCGCTCTCGCTCTATCATAGAGGTCTTAATTCAGTGGCACGGCATGCAACCAAAGGATGCTACATGGGAACCACTCCTTCAGATTCAACAACAATTTCCACATCTAAAGCTTTGAAGACAAAGCTTTTTTTAAGGGGGAGGGGATATTAGGAACCCATGTCTTTACTTTGTTAGTATATTGTTGTTGGACGCATATGCTTTGTAAGTTGTCCCGTAGTATTTGTTGATCAATAGTTTGTGTTATTGTTGTTGGCGCATATGCTTTGTAAGTCACCCATAGTATTTTTGATCCATAGTTTGTAGTGGCCCATGGTTTTGACCCATAGTATTGGTGCCTAGACTTAGTATATAAGTGTGTGTTGAGACCTATGAAGGCACGGTGAAGTTATTTGTATTGAGCTTGCTCATAGGAGGTTGCCCCCTCGAAGTGGCCTATGATCAATATAAAAGTGATTCTGAGTTCTGTCATTTCTGTTATTTTGTATATTCTTATTAATTAATTGTTGCAGGTGCTTCACACGCGGGTATCAAGTAAAATGGTAAAAATCACTAGTTTATTACTTTTTGCTCCCAAAAATCAGTCATTGGGTGACCTTTGGCTCTCCATCTACCTAAGTAACGTCTCGATGTGTCATTTCACTTACCTTTGAGAGGACTATATATTGAGCACATATGGCTTATGGACGGGAGGAGAAAGAAGAGCAAGAGAACTCTAGTGGATTTTTTCCCTATCTTGAGTCTATGCTCATTGATCCTTGTAGTTGTGAACCCTTTATGTTCACCTTCCAAATTCCTATCTAGTTTGAGTTTGCCATTCATGGAGGATTGAAGTGGTGAAGGCACAAGTGGATTGATCCATATCTTGGTTCAAATTGGTTGCCGACAAGAGGTCATATCACTTTGTACTTCTTCTTGTTTATTAATAGAAATACTCATATTCTCGTCCATTAATGTTGTAAATGTTGTTTATCTTACATTGGGTTGCATTTACTTGTTATGTCACAGACCATTGCTATTGATGATGTTAATGTCGTTTATATATTATATGTACTTGTTGTGTATTGGCTGTCAAGACTAATTTGCAGATTCAAGTGCACGGATCAGAAAGCTCCAATGGGGATCTACATCAAATGTTTGGATTGTGGTTGGTTATCTTCTTCATTATCTTAGCATTGTCATTTATATAGCATAGTTCTGAGAATTGAGTTGATTTCTAGTAGTCATCTGTCTATTGTGGTATACCCCAAGCCATAATGAGTTTTCTCCAACACAGAAATGGCGACTCCGCTAGGGAAAACATCCATTTTGGGGATTTTTGAGCATTAGTCCATAATTAGAGTTGTTGTTTATCGAAGCTCTGTGTCACTTATCTATTGTTGAGATACACTCTAGAAAACTTGATTTTTCTGAGCCATTGGACTCTTTGTTTGCCAATTTACCTTTCCTCACCCAAGGGCTAGCTTAGCTCTACCCGAGTACACCCACCTCTGTTTACTCTACTACTCGCGGGTACCCGCAGGTATTCTTTCGACAGTAACGTACAACTCCGGCTTTTGTTGGTTTATGACCTTTAGTTGTTGTTGGGTTGGTTTTGGTTGATCCTGAGTCGTTGTTGGCGTGTTTATTGACTGTTCCATGCCTTGGTTGTGACCAGAACTCTTCGTTTCTCTTAGTTGAGCCTTGTTGGTTTTTTACCCATCTTTGGATTTAGCTTCGTTGGTTTTTTCCTTTTGAGCTCATTCCTTTGGTTGAGTCTTACTGTTTGGTATCTGCCTAGTTGTCTTAGTGATCTCTTTGGCATATCAGTGACTAGATAGTAGGATTTTGCTTGCATTTTTCATTTCCATATATTGAAAAATACAAAAAATAACACAGTTTTTTCATTTTCCTTTCGTTTATAAGAGAAAATACAATTTTTTTTTTTGCTTTTATGTATTGCATCTTGCATTGAGTGCTTTCTGCCTTCATTCATATTTTGATTGTGAATTTAAAAATATAAAAGGATTGCATAATTATTTCGAAATCGTTGGTTTGATTGTGCATATTAGGGGCATTGTTTTCATGGGGGCAGCCACGAAGTGGTACATTGAGTTTCCTGGAAATGCTTATAAGGGTTTTAATGAGATCGCTTTCCTTTTCTTAGATAATTTCCAGTTGTTGGTTTGCTATGATACTGGCACTGAACTTTTATCTACTTTCCGTCAGAACAAGGCCACGCATATTTCTGACCACGTTCAAGAGTGGCGTCGGTGGAAGAGGTCAGTGAAAGCCAACATTCCTCCAAAGTTCATGTTGGAATGGTTCCTCAAGTCTCTACTCCCATACATTGCTAAGGATGTTTTGATGTATGACATTGTGACTGAGGAACAAGCTATCTTGAAAGTCCAGCAGTTAGACTTATTATACTCTTAGTCTGGCATTTTGTATGACATCATCCCTGACACACCGCACACACGTCATGAGCCCACGTCAGTTCCTGGACCGCATGTCGATGGCATCGTTGGATCTGCAAACCCCTCCTCCTTCCCATATTTTACATACCTTTTAATCTAGCTCACTTGGTTCAAAGTTGCTTTATTCCTTAGTAGGTCTTGAGTTCAAGTCTTACGAAGTTATTTTTAAAAGAAAAAGTGCATGCAATTTCTATTTTCAAGTTACTTTATTGTAAAAATGCATCTCACTTAAATAATAAAAAATAAAAATAAAAAGTGAGTCACTTATGTTCATTTTATTGTTGCACTACTTAAACTAACATCATTGTAAAAGTGAAATCCCTTATTTTACAAAAGTGATTCATTTAAAACAACTTTCTTATAAAGTGATTGTCAAAGGTTCATCTTGGGAAGAGGGGGGTCATTTTTTTTAGGTGGTCATTCTCTATCTGCCACATCACTATTGGGGACATCTTTAACTTTTTCTTTGTTCAAGCATAACTTCATCATACGGAGTCAGTTTTCAGTGCCCTTTTTTTTAAAACTGCCCATTTTTTCGAGTTCTTCGCATCTAGACTATTGGTTTCTATTTGTATAGCTATTAATTTAAAATATGGCTTCCCCTTGTGATATTCTACTTACCAGTTCCAACTATTTCTCATGGAAATCTTGTATGGAGGATGTTCTATGAAGTAGGGGACTTTTCAAAATTACCTCAGAGAAAGAAATAGAACCCACTGATAATCACAAGAAAATAAAATTGGAAAATAGATGTGATGAAGCTCATGGATTGATTGGGATGTCAATCTCTACTGATTTGCGATTCCACATATCTGGAATTGATGAACTTGATGTTACTTGGGACAAGTTGGAATCTGTGTTTGGTAAACACAATGAAATTCGAGGTCACCAACTCGAAAATGAGTTGATTTATTTAAATCCAAGTGCTTTTTCATGCATACAAGATTATTTATCTAAGTGCAAAACTCTTAAACTCTTATGCGAAGAATGCAATATTAAGAGCCAAGACAAACAATGAATTTATCATATTCTTTCCAAACTTGGACCTGCATATTCTGTTTTTGTATCTACATTTTACTCCATGAAAGAATCCTTGAATGCAGCTAGTTATCAAGAGCCTAGTCTTGAATCCTTTTGTGATTCTTTGATTAGAGAGCAAGATAAGCTCATCCATCTTGGAAGAATTAACAATGCAGATACATCCGAGAAAGCCTTATTGTCCCAATAGAAAGAAAAGTCCAAGCCTCACAAGAAACAAAATTTTCACAATAATAAGTCAAACAAGGGTCCCAAACCCTTTTAGTCAGCTCCTTCTTTAAAAAATGACAAAGGATCCAAGCCAAAAGGCAAGAAGACTAAGCGTCATTACAACTATTGCAGGAAAGATAATCATGATGAATCTAAGTGTTTCAAGAAGATGGCAGCCTTGGAAGCAGCAATGAAGAAGCACCACATCAACCTAGATTCGCCTTCAGAATCTACCTCTCATGGACATGCACTTTGTGCTTCTGGTTATTCTTATAATGCATGTTCTTCTTCTACTTCAAATGAATGGCTCATTGATTCTAGAGCATCTTATCATATGGCTAAGGATCAAGCCATCTTTTCTACTATGCATGAATGTAACACCAAACAAATATTTGTTGGTGATGATAGATCTCTAAGTGTTGTAGGAGCTGGAACAGTTCCAGTAGATAATGGTCATTTCAGTGATGTACTATGTGTTCCAAGAATTTCCTGCAATTTGTTATCAGTCTATCAAATCACTCATTTTGGTGAAGGTAAAACTGTGATGTTTACACCTCACCAAGTTATAATCAAGGATTTTAAAGATCCTCAACAGGTCCTAGCTACCAGAATTGTTCATGATATTACCAGGTTTTACAAGTTTAACAACTTTGGGTCATCACCTTTTCGTTCAGTTTTTGTTGCTCATAGTGATAACTTGAGCAAACTTTGGCATGAGCGATTTGGTCACTTAAATTATCGCTCATTGCAACAACTATGTAAAGACAATATGGTGACAGGTATTTCGATGGTATCTTGCAGGGATGGTGTTTGTTTCGGTTGTGTACTTGGAAAACATCATTGGGACAGTTTTGACAAATGTGCCTCTTGGCACGCCTCAGTTCCCTTGGAGCTTATGCATAGTGACTTGTGTGGTCCTCTTCCATCTGCTTCATTTTCTGGTTTCAAATATTTCTTAACTTTCATTAATGATTACACCAGACGCACTTGGGTTTATTTCCTAAAACTTAAGAGAAAATTATTTAACATGTTCTTGGCCTATAAGGCCCTTGTTAAAAAACAATCTGGTCATCAAATTATTAAGTTAAGATCTGACAATGGAGGAGAATATGTTAACAAAAATTTCACTACTTTCTGCACTAAACAAGGAATCCAACAACAACACATTGTTCCATATACACCACAACAAAATGGTGTAGCTGAACGGAAGAACCACACTTTAAAAGAAATGGCTTATTGTATGATCCAATCTAAGGGACTAAGTCTTCAATTTTGTGCTGAAGCCATTAATTGTGCAAATTACATAGTTAATTGCACCCCCACTAAAGCATTATAAGGTATCACACCGGAAGAAGAATGGAATAAAATTAAACCAGATGTAAGTCACTTCCGTGTGTTTGGTAGTGAAGCATGGGCTCACATTCTGGATGAAAAACAGAAAACATTATAGCCTAAAAGTGATAAGTGCATATTTGTTGGATATTCTGAAGATGTAAAAGGTTATAGACTTCTTCAACCACATTCTCATGATGTAATCATTAGAAGAGATGTTAAGTTTGATGAAAATATCTTGGCCTGCGAGCCCAACTTGACGATTATGCCACCTTTGGCCTGCGAGCCTGATTCGGCGATTGTTCCTTCTTCTTCTTCTTCCAACTTCCTTGACAGGTTTCCAACTCCATTTTCTGATGATGACAATGAGGATGAAAATCCACCTCTGCTTGCTCATGTTCCTCTAGTTGCACCAGCATAAGTGCTTCCTCGATGGGTCCATTCAACATGTGAAGCAGCTGGTGATATTGCCAGTGATCCTAGAGATCAACGTCGAACTTGTTCTCAGTTTCAATGAGCCTCTTCTCTTTTGGCTCAAGTTTTCGAGAATCATGATCCAGAAACCTTTGCAGAAGCTTCAGGAAATCTAGATTGGGATGCTGTTATGGATGAAGAATATCGTTCCTTAATGGTGAACGATACCTGGGATCTTGTACCTCTTCCAAAAGGAAGAAAAATTGTCAGATGTAAATGGGTCTACAAAACTAAGTATGCATCAGACGGAAGTGTTGAAAGACTTAAGGCAAGGTTAGTTGCCAAAGGTTTTTCCCAAGTTGAAGGGATTGACTACAATGAAACCTTTGCTCCTGTCGCAAAAATGAACTCCATCCACCTGGTTCTTTCCCTTGCAGCCTTATACAACTGGGAAGTCCATCAAATGGATGTCACATCTACCTTCTTACATGGTGATTTACAGCAGGAAATTTACATGGAACAACCTCCTGGATATGTTCAAAATAACTTGTTGATGTATATGTAACTTCGGAATGTATTTCACATATATGTATATTGTATTCCTATAGAGATGTTATTATTCCTCTATATGGAAGTGTCGTCATTTATATTCTAATTGTTGTAACTTATACTTGATGGGTTATTAGACCACCTTGTTGGGGGTCGGCCTTGTATAAGTCATGTGGGTCAAAGGGTTATTAGACCACCCTATTGGGGGTCGGCCCAATCATCATTATGTTATGCGGTTAAGTTAAGACCGACCTAGTAAAGGTTATTAGGAAAGTCAAGTCAAGTATAAATAGAGTGTGGGAGGCACTCTATTTGATCATTCTATTCTCTCTCACACTCTCGGGAGAGTGGCGCACTTGTGGAGGAGGAGAAGATGCTGCTAGGAGATGTCTATCTCTTATGCTTGGGTTGTATCATCGCTCTATCTATCTCTGAGGAATTTATTGGGGTTTTTCACCTTTATGGTTTTCCCCAAGTAAACTCTGCGTCTCTTGTGTGCTTGCATTATTGTGTCCATGATTGATATGCTGTAGATATGCTGTACATGTTCTCTCAGTTAAGATCCTAGATCAGATTGAAGTAGATTCTGAAAAATTAACATGGTATCAGAGCTAGCTTGAAAGAAGGCATGCTATGGCATGTATGACACTTGTTGCACTTGTGATACTAGGGCTTGATATAGCAAAAACCAGTCATTGTAGCACTTTCACTGTAAATCCATTTTGGAAAAGTTTGCAAATTGAAAAATTTTATAGGTCGAATATCAGATCTCCATGTACCTTGTGTCCAAAGGAAAACTTCTAATTCGTTTTACTTTGTGTTTTATGATCTGTACAATCTAGGGTTTCTGCCTCTTCCAGATCTGAGTCATAAACAAGAGACCTAGGAAAAAAGGTCATAACTTGGGTTAGGAAGCTCCAAATGAAATTTCATAAAAATTGACAGATAGTGAATGGACTCTACTTTCTCAGGTAACTTTTTCAGTGGTTGAAACTAAACCAGCAACACGTGGCATGCCGTACAAGTGCGCTCCCATGTTTTATCCCATAAACAGGTCACGTTGCGACACTTGGCATAACTCTCTCTCATCGAATCCAATTGAGGTAAAAACTATGGGGTTGGAAAGATGACAGGTTGGGATACCACAGGTAGACATTTCAGACTCTTTGGATTGCAAAGTTCGGAGTTACACCAGAAACAATCTGGTACATATTTCTGTCAAAACATAATTATTTTTTAGCACCTTCATTCATGGCTTCGGGAATTTAGGGTTTCAGAGAAAGTTGGAATTTTTGTAATAGGAGACCACGGCTGAATGCTACTCATCAAATTCGAAATTTAGAGACCAAGATAAGAATTTTTGGTTGGGTAGAAGGCCGGGCTTGATCAGACCCTAGTTCGGGACTTTGATCGGAAAAGTGGAAAATTAGGGCTTATGCAAAAATGAGAATTTTTGAAATTTGTGACCACGGTTGGAAGCTCCTCAGAAAAATAGAAGCTTAGAGATTTGGATCAAACCTTTTGATTGGGTAGAAGGGTGGGCTTTATCAAACCCTAGTTCAGGGTCATGTCTAGTGAATCTGGAAGTTTCAAAGGCAAATTTGAGGGGTGAAACTTTGCAGTTTTCAAATTCTGAATATACCGGCTTGATCAGCTCATCAAGGCGCATCTTTCTATCCTTTTAGAAGTTTGAAATTTAAAGTTTGAATTTTTAAGGTTTCTCTGACAAACCCTATCCAGCTCCATATCCGGTTCCTCCAAATCAAGTGGATTAGGTTAATCCTAGAAAAGAATGGATTGGTCACCGCATAAGTGAAGAAGTTCCTGTTTTAGAGGGAGATGAGGCTAAGGCCTTACATAGAAGATTAAAAGCAATCTCGATAGGTATGACTTGTCCAGGTATGTTTCGATATTTGTTCATGATTAAGTTTATGCTATGTTTGTCTTCATATTATTACGGTTAGTACAATCTTGATTAAATTTAGACTTGTCGTATCACCTTAATAAAATTATGAATGCATGATAGAATATATTCATTGATTAGGGTGTTGACACTTATGATTGTACTAATGCATTATCGTGTTATAAGAGGTTTATGTTGTCCGCTAACATGAAAGGCACACCAAGAAAGACAAATCATGTTCTAGTTCAAGAACATATGATCATGGTGACATGAAAACAAAGATTCATCCATTGTCATGGATCACTTAAAGATCTATTTACAAGGTATGTATAACTTGGTTCTATAATGGTTAACTTATGAGATATGCAGGTTACTAGCACAAGTCATTGAAGAGAATAAGAAGACATCATGTGGGTACATTAGACATAACTAGCTAACATACTAATCCAGGTATGTTTTTCCTATATCAAGTTAGAATCCTACCTTGTGATAGGATCTCTTATATAAGTATACATGGCATGATTGATAATGGTTATTCATAGGTTTGAATAATCATGGGTGTCTGCATATTATGTTTCTTACCTTAGTTGATGATATGACTAACCAGAAGAGTCATGAAAGTATAGGTTTGAGTAATCACGGATTTAGGCATATTATGTTTCTTACTTTAATTTATGATATGACTAACCATAAGAGTCCTTGAATACTAATGCTTATTATTTCTGTTGGAAATGATCATGACTATACATGCTTAAGATTATTGTGTTTTGATAGTATTGAGAATATACTAATATATGTGTGATTATGTATGAGACCTTGAGGATAACACAATGATGATACTAATAAGCATGCATAGTGATGGATATAACTTCAAGGACAGGTAATCCAGGAATCAAAGATCAAGAGGGAGCACATTCCAGTTGTTCCTGCAAGGAAGCAAAGATCAAGAGGGAGTAGACTCTAGTTGTTCCTGCAAGGCAGCAAACAAATCAAGAAGGAGCACACTTCAATAGTTTCTGCAAGGATGCAGATATTCAGAGGGAGTTGACCACTTCTCACAATCCATATCAGAATGGAGTTGCAGAAAAGAAGTAAAGATTGAGAGGGAGTCAACCCAACAAACAAACAAAGATAAGTATTTGAATTATCATTCCTTGTATATTTTATTGTTTAAATAATATTGTTCAATAATTTATATACTCATGTTCCTAGAATTAGGTGGTGTATTATGCATATTAAAATAGTTACATTGATGAACAGTATACTACTAATATACATGGGTAAGTGGCCTATGGCACTATACAACATTCCATTGCTACTTATCTAGAATGAAACCTCTTTGCTGACATGTTGGGAGTTGTGCACACTCTTAACAATGTTCTGGTAGAGATTGGAAGGCATCTAAAAAGTTACGGGATATGGATAAATGTTGTATTGAAGCATTGGCTAAGATAATTGCATGACTGTATGACATATTTATTTATGTGTAAGAATTTGTTCTGAAAACCAAGAGATGTTTTCTAATCATGCAATTTAAATTGTTGTGTAGGAAAGATTGTATACCATCACCTATAAAAGAAGGACTACAGCATTTGTTCAACAACAAAGTTATCTATTGAAAATATTGAAGATATTGAAGTTCCCAGGATCTGGGAAGAATTCCATGATCGAGGAGTACTAGTCGATCATGAAGATGTTTGGGATGCAGTTCCAAGACCTGAAGGGGAGTCTGTAGTGACTTCCAAAAGAATCTACAAGATCAAGCATGCTGCAGGTGGTAGCATAGAGACTTTTGCTCCTGTAGCTAGATACACTTCCTTTAGATCCATACTTGCTCTAGTTGCAGTGATGAAATGGAAGATACACCAGATGGATTTCGAGACACCTTTCTTGAATGGTGTAGTTGAAGAAGAAGTGTATGTGGAGCAGCCACTTGGTTCTGAGACACATGATAGGGAGTCATATATGTGCAGAACTTTGTATGGTAGGATAGACATCTTTCTATCCAGTTTGGGCTTTACCAAGAGTAAAGGAGATTCCAACCTTTACTACAAGGTTGAGGAAGGCAATCTAGTGATACTGCTTTTGTATGCGGACAACCTGTTTGTTACAGGTGAGGATAGATTGATTTCCAACACGCAGCAGAAGCTTGCTTCCAAGTTTGAGATGAAGAACTTGAGGATGATCACTACTTTCTAGGGATGAAGGTGTGGCAAAGTGCAGATGGAATCTTCCTTGGACAAGGGAAGTTTGTAGTAGAGATCCTGAAGAGATTCGAGATGATGGACTACAAGGCCATGGCCACACCTGTGGCATCAAACATGAAGCTTCTGTGTGATGCTTCATTTGATTTGGTTGATGTCACTATGTATCGTCAGATGATTAGGTCCTTGATGTACCTGACGAACACAAGACTCGATATTTTCTTTGCGGTGAACACATTGAGCCAGTTCCTGACGGATCCGAGGAGTGTTCACCTGGTTGTTGTAAAGCATATTCTGAGGTACCTACAGGGTACAGTTGATTATGGGATCAAGTATGATGTGAATCAAAAGTTTAACCTACAGGGTTATGTTGATTCAGATTGGGCAGGAAGTGCTATAGATAGGAAGAGCACTTCTGGGTGTTGCTTCATTATGGGATCATGTGTGATCTCTTGGTTTAACAGGAAGCAGTCCTGCATAGCACTGAGTACAGCCAAAGTAGAGTGTGTTGTAGCTTGTTCAACCAGTTGTGAGGTAGTATGGCTTCAGAAGCTACTGTCTGAGTTATTTGATCTACCGCTGGAGGCTACTGGTATCTTTTGTGACAACCAGAGTTGTGTGAAGCTGTCTGAGAACCCAGTGTTTCATGACAGGTTGAAACACATAGAGATAAAATATCACTATATCAGGGATATGGTGCAGACAGGAACAGTGAAGCTCCTGTATGTTGTGATGAATGAGCAGATTGCAGATGCGTTGATGAAGCCACTAGCCAGAGTGAAGTTCGAGTACTTCAGAGAGAGGCCTGGTGTCCTTCAGATTGATGACACTTTGAGGAAGAAGTGATGGAGACATTTGCTGAAGCCACTCCAAGCATGTTGGAAGGAGGATCCTTCACATGGCTATGGATGTAAGCGCTGGATGATGAGCATCAGGATGATGTTCTAGTTTCTGCTATGTATGATTAGTTGGATCATTTACATTTTATATGTATGCATCATGTTGATGTTGGATATGATCGGTTGGATCATTTGTGTATGTATGCATCATGTTGGATGTTGAATATGATCAGTTGGATCATTTATATGGATTTGTATATGTATCAAGTGGATATTGTGTATGACTAGGTAGATCATGTATGTTGATATATATCAGGTGGATACATTGTGTGGATCATGTATCTATGTATGTATCAGGTGGACACATTGTATGATCAGGTGGATCATGTATGGTGATATGTATCCGGTAGATACTTGGTATGCATCAGGTAGATGCATTGTATGATCAGGATGATCATGGAGGATGAGCTTCAGGATGTTGCTTCAGATGACTTACATCAGGACGATGCAGTGATGATGATCAGGATGATCATGTGTACATCAGGATGATGTATGGTGAGTATCGGGTTGATACTCTATGGCCGTGGACAGGTTGTGCAAAGAAAATCCTATATTTGTTCTAGGTCACATCCAGTATGAAAAAGGACTGGCACTGTGTATCACATGTAAGACCTGGGAGATCCGATAGGTTGGGCTGTGTGCCCGTAATAAGTCATGGGATGGTCTTTCGAGGGTTTGTGATAGTGGGCCACATGTAAGACCTGGGAGATCCGATAGGTTGGGCTGCGTACCCGTAATAAGTCTTGGGATGCTCTTTTGAGGGTTTGTGGTGGGATGCTACATGTAAGACCTGGGAGATCCGATAGGTTGGGCCGTGTGCCCGTAATAAGTCTTGGGATGCTCTTTAGAGGGTTTGTAGTAGAGGTCACATGTAATCAGTCCTGGAGATCTCGTCGGTCGTGCTTAGGCACATGAATGTTCCTGGGATGCTCTTTAGAGTTCTTGCCGGTCGTGCTATGCACATAAACGTTCCTGGGACACTCTTTTAAGGTTTTGTGATAGTCACATGTAATAAGTCCTAGAGATCTGGACAGGATGAAAAAGACCTTAGATGCTCTTTAGGGTTCTTGCTAGTCAAGAGACTCTTTTAAGGTTTTTTGATGCACGTAATAATTCCTGAGGATTCCACAGTATGGCCAGTGATGATGAAGACCTGCAGGTGGTAGGCCTACATCCAGTATGAAAAAGGACTAGCTCTATAGAACTTCCTATGACGAGTAGATTCATAGATTGATTGAGATAGCAGCAGCAGTGATGATGACGATGATCTAGAGAAGAAGACTTGTGCTAGAAGACCTTTGTCGAGAAATACCTTCCTAGTTAAGAGGGAGTGTTGATGTATATGTAACTTCAGAATATATTTCACATATATGTATATTGTATTCCTATAGAGATGTTATTATTCCTCTATACGGAAGTGTCGTCATTTATATTTTAATTGTTGTAACTTAAACTTGATCAGTTATTAGACCACCTTGTTGGGGGTCGGCCCTGTATAAGTCATGTGGGTCAAAGGGTTATTAGACCACACTATTGGGGATCGGCCCAGTCAGCATTATGTTATGTGGTTAAGTTAAGGCCGACCTAGTAAAGGTTATTAGGCAAGTCAAGTCAAGTATAAATAGAGTGCGGGAGGCACTCTATTTGATCATTCTATTCTCTCTCACACTCTCGGGAGAGTGGCGCACTTGTGGAGGAGGAGAAACTGCTGCTAGGAGATGTCTATCTCTTATGCTTGGGTTGTATCATTGCTCTATCTATCTCTGAGGAAGTTATTGGGGTTTTTCACCATTATGGTTTTCCCCAAGTAAACTCTGTGTCTTTTGTGTGCTTGCATTATTGTGTCCATGATTGATATGCTGTAGATATATTGTACATGTTGTTCTCTTAGTTAAGATCCTAGATCATATTGAAGTAAATTCTGAAAAATTAACATAACTCTATCCTTGTCTACCGCCTTAAGAAATCCTTATATGGCCTTAAGCAAGGTCCTAGAGCTTGGTATGCCAAAATGGATCGCTTTCTCCTTGACACTGGTTTTTCTAGATGCCATTCTGACCCCAATGTCTATACCAAGAAAATAGGAAACCATTTCATCATATTTGTTCTATATGTTGATGACCTTATTCTTACTGGTAGTGACCCTAAGCTTATAACCCATGTCAAATCCAGTATTAAGCAGAATTTTGAAATGTCAGACTTACGACATTTGCATTATTTACTTGGTCTCCAAGTCCTATAAATCAAAGAAGGAATCTTTCTTTCTCAGTCTAAGTTTGCTTGTGACCTTCTTCATCGCTTTCACATGGAAGATTGTACACCAGCCCCTTCTCCCTTCCAGTCCGGAGTCAGATTTTTTGCCACTTGTACTTCACCTGAAGTAGATGCCACCTTGTATCGTCAACTTGTTGGTAGTCTCTTATACTTGACTCATTCCCATCTTGACCTTTCCTTTGTCGTTGGTCATGTTGCCTGTTATATGCAAACACCTCATGAAAGTCACTGGAAAGCAGCTAAAAGAATACTTCGATGTATTCAAGGTACAATTCAGTTTGGGATTCATTACAGTACAGGGGGGAAACCTTTGTTGGTTGGTTTCACTGATTTAGATTGGGCCGGCGACCTTGATGATCGAAAGTCTACAGCAGGTTATGTTTTCAGTCTGGGATATGGACCTATCACTTGGGCTTGCAAGAAACAACAAGCTCTTGCTCTTTCTTCAGCAGAGGCAGAATATCGAGCCACTGTTAATGCCATTCAGGAAGCTTTATTGCTTTGACATATCATTTCAGAGTTTGGATTCGAGTAGCAGCAGCCTACTCCACTTTGGTGTGACAATCAAAGTGACATCAAGCTTGCCAAAGATCTAGTCCTACATCAACGCAACAAACACATTGAGTTACATATGGACTTCATCAGAAATCTTGTTCATGATCGTGTTCTTGAAGTGCTCTTTTGTCCTACAGATGATCAAGTTGCAGACATCTTCACCAAGTCTCTTACAGAAGCAAAGTTTTCTAAACTTCAATCTATGTTAGGAGTTCAAGAACTTGTCATTAAGGGGGGATAGGCTCTAATGCCTCCTTCCTTCTCCTAATAGTGTCACTTTTGTAAATCCTTCAATCCTAACCCAAGTTGTTCTTAAGGGGGGATGTTAGGATATTTAGACACTTAGGAGTTAGTTAAGATCAACTTGTGTAATAGATCCATTAGGTAAAGTATGTTTCTTTAGTATGCATTAGTATGCATTTGTAAATACTTAAATCAGACGGTCACGATATGTTCCTGACATAGAGTGATCTGACAGCTCAACTTCTCTTAGATCATACCTACCCTTGATCTGTGGCTTAACACTTGATTGGTCCATGATCTCTATTTAAAGAGCATGGAAGGTCACTGGAAAGTTGATCGATTATGAGAAGCTCGTTTATAACTTTCTTTATTTGCATAATAAATTGCTTCGTAGAAGCTATTTGGCCGGGGCCATGGAGTGTTTCCGTCATGAGGGTGTAAACCACGTCAAAACATCGGTGTATCGATATGTGATCTGTTTGTGTGAAGTGGTTTCTCTAGGTGTTCGGTTTTTTGGGAGTACCCTATGTACCTGAACAAGGGGAATGGGAAATTAAGGGTCAATCCTTTATCCTTTTCAGTATCCCCCTGTCTCTCCTATTTATCACGGTAACTTTCATATTGAAAGGGATTTTTCTTGCTTGCTGGTGAAGATAGGAGGAAGCCAAAGATTGCATTGCATTGTAACTGAAGTTTTCCAATTGAGCAATTGAGCTACCACTTAATGTTGGTTTTTATGTTTGGATTTCCAGCATAGAATATTTTCTTATTGCAATGTTTATGATATGTATAATTGGTCTTTGATTGTATTTGATTACTATGCAATAAAATAGCTCCCCCGAATCTTTAATGGTTAGCAATGATCTATGAAAACTACTATGAGAGTTGTAGGTATTTTGATTAGTATTATGGTTGCAAATTCATTGTATTTCCATAGTTATGGAAGCTTAAAAAACTAGATAATATCATCCATGGGATGCCCAATCGATCTCAGAGACCAAGGGACTCAATTTTAGAGTTGCTGCTACAAATAGGAGGTTTCTAATCTAGTATTTTCAAGAGGATTAAGCAATTTCTCTCTCGTCTCTCCTACCAGTGACAATACAAACCCAACGCCTCCTTCCTTGGGTTGATTTACCTCTTATTGGATGCTTTTTACAATTGTTAAGAATGTTTCTATGTCCTTAGATTGTGTTTATTTTGATTGGGGAGATTTTATCATTTTTAGGGGGGGATTGTATTGCTTGTGGCATTTATATCTATGCTTGGGGTGATTTTTCTTTTCCTAAGGTGAATTTATCATTTCTAGGGAAAATTGGTATTGATTGGCGCATTTCTATGTGTGTGCCTAGGTAGTTTTACCTGTATTCAGCAAGTTGAGTTTCTATTTGGGCGTGTTTTTCTTGTTGAGGACCATATGCACCTAATTCTCTCTCAACATTTTAGTCTCCAATTGGTCAATTTACCTTATGGTTAAGTGTGCTTAATAGTTGGTCAAGATTTAAGACAAACCCATCCCCCTTGGATTGGTCAAGAAATGATTTCAACTCATTGATAAATGTTGACTCAAACCTTGTTGACTAGGAGATAATAAAGTTAATGTGTTTCGTTGTTGTGAAATTTATTTTGGGCTTGTACATATAAAAATAAATTGGTTTGGCATAGAGTGAATCTCTTTAACTCACCATTAATTTTAATAGTCAAATTCTCACGTGATTTATTAACCTTCTTTTATTAATGTTTAATGGGAATGTTATCACATGAAGCTTGGAGGTGTACTTGAGTTTATTGAACTATTTACATTCCTGACAAGTTAGTTCAAGTACTAGGCTATCGAACAAAGTCTATCCTAGCATGATATCTCAAAACTATCATAGAACCACAAATTGTTGGAGTAGTTGATAAGGATGGTATTGTACTTAGGAAGCTATGATAATCTCTATTGAATTGAGTTGTTACATGGTGGAGAAGTGTAAGACATTAATAAAACATAGAGCAAGTTTTAGCACCTTTGTGAATAAGGTCCTTCAATTGAGCTTCTATGGGTTGAATGGAATAGACCCTAGAGAAAAACTAATGTTTTCCATAAGGTTGGACTTCCCAACCCTATTCAGTGTAATTGTGGCCATGAATTTCTAATTTTAGATTGAATGCAATAAAATAAATTTGTGAAGTATGCACTCAAATATTTGGCAAGAGCTCCACCTTCAATTGTAGGAAGTGGTGGGGGATCCACGGGAGATCACATTGAACATCATTCTTACGGGGGCATCCCTGTCGAGTATCAGAGTCAATGGGTGCATGAATGAGTTCTTGGAATAAATTTTGGATCAAGCAATTTACATACAATCATAAAACCCATGACCATGCTAAAATTCCAAGGTAACTATTGCATATGGTCCAATAGATTCTTCGAGCATGATTGAGATTATTTATCAAGATGAAAAAATATTTGTTAGTATGGAAGGGTCATATGGGATGAAGAAATATGAAACTGGAATATTCATGTATGGGAGAAGAAACATAGAAATGGGACACCAGTCAATTTTGTTTATTAAAATTTAATTTAATTTTTTATTAATTGAATTTTTAATTTTCTTTGGAAAATACCACTCGAGTTCATATGACAACATTTATACTTTGCTTGCAAATTATTGCAATAAAATCTTCATATGACAACATTTACTTTGCTTGCAAATTACTGCAATAAAAGTGCATTATTTTAATTGCTTTTATATCATTTCTTTACATATTTTCTCTCTTTAAAATCTAAATTCTGCACAATCTTGTTTGGTTTTGTTAATCTCACTTCCTTTTTTCCAACCTTGACTACCCACCGTGGCATGTAGGACATTGTGTCTCCTTATTTGCTCGATTCTATATTGTGATTTTAGTTATTTGGAATATTCTTGTGTATGCAATGGTGCAAGATGTAAAACCAACCATTGAAATTGGTTGTGGAACAAGTTAGTACCATGTTGAAGAGTTAGAATTTGTCGTCTTACATAGACTGTAGGCCCAAGTGGGAGGTTCAATAGAGAATACCACGTAGAGAGAATGGTGCTTTATTACAAATAAAGGGTTAAAATGCATAGTTTTCATGAACATTGGGTTAAATCAATGATGTGGTTGTAGTGACATTTGGGATGCCAACCTACTTTACATTATATTAGTATATATTGGAATTCACTGCTAGAGAATTAATAAGATTTCGTAATCATACATTGAGTATGTGCATGCTATCTAAATAAGTCTCTTGTAGGTGTGGTAGACGGAAGTATGTCCATAACATTGTTGATGATGAATCTATATACCAATGTTTGATCCAAATGTATGGCTCGTTCCAAAATGGTATAGACATGAGAATACATAGATGTGTTGTTTGTATTATCATATCTAGAAGGGAAAATCAAATCATCAAATCATTTTGAAATAGAGGAAGAATTGCAAGCGTAAAAATCAAATTTGAAATACATAAAGCTAGAAAGAAAAGATAAGGATCACAAATCTGAAAATGGTAAAAAGGTGACTCGGCAATATGTTAATATTCTCATAATTGTAAATGGGTGCATAATAACTATAAAATGCAGAGTGACGAGCTTGACTATTTTTATGTTAATATACAATTTGTATCATATTTAATGAGTTTTTGTATAAAAACATGGTTCAAATATAAGAAATTTAAGAAGGAAAAACATTTAATAATTTTAATAATTAAATAAAAAACTACTTATATTATAAAAACATGGTCAACAAATAGAAAATTTAAGAAAGAAAACATTTAATAATTTTAATAATTAAATTAAAAAACAACTTATATTATATAGCACAATTAATATAATGCAACGTAGAGAAACGTGACGACATTGTTCTTTTGCTCGATTTCTATGAGCAAGAATCCATATAATGCAACGTAGAGAATCGGTAGAAGTAAGGGCCACATATTTGTGTTGGTCCACCGGTTTGTTATATAAATTGTTAATTTATGAGAAAAAAAATATGTAGAGGCATAGGCAACAGACAGATCTTGTGTAAGGTTATTTTTCCAAAATTTTAAAAGTTAATTTTATGTTTTTTTAAAATTACGAAATTCAGTGAAGCCTTTAAACGACATGGTCGAGTGTTGGTCCACCATATCATGGTCTGAACATAATCAATCAACTTTTTTTTTTTTAGTTTGTAGATATTCTTGTATTCTTGTGCAGGTTCTTTTATGTTTTCGAAATATGTAAGCCAATCAAAATTCATAGGCGAACTAAACAACCTATGTTTTTTACAAATTTGACATGATTGACAGTTAAAAATGAATTAAAAATAGAAAAAACAACAGATCTATTCAAAAAATATATAATTAGAATCTACACACAGAGCTCGACAAGTGTGTGCAATTTCATCAATAGTGCACTAGTGGAGCATATGTAGAACTAAGCATGAAAAACATCAAGTTACATCATTTGATGTGTTCTTCCATAGATCAGACAGAGCCTCAAGGTTTGGAAATCTGAAGCTAATACCAAACCTACAAGGGCGCCAAAAACAGTTTTAATCTAGACAAGCGTGCGTGTAGATGCACGCACGCGCATAGGCGCGCACGTATTTCTATGCGCACACATGCATATGCATGCACACATTGATTCTATCTCTATAAAATCTAATTTCCATTCCTAGACATAAAAGTTCCAAACTATTTTCATTCACTATTTTTGTTGAATAAGATGAGATTGCCTCTAAGGTTGGGACCCCCCCCCCCCCACTCTCTTCCACTCTACCCAATCCCTCCTCCCTCCCTCACCCCTCTCTTCTCTCCTTCACCACAAGAGTTAGTAGATATCAAGTTGTTAATTGGAAACCTCCCAAAGAAGAGCACACACATGTCGAACACACTCCCTTGTAGGACCAAATTGTGAACGAAGAGCCACAACAAACCAGTGATGAGACTTGTACTTCATTTCTGACTCCCTTGCCTCGACTATCAAGCCCACGATGAAGAACTCCCAAACGTATTCATGTGGATGAAAGTACATTTTCAGGACTTGAAGGTAAGTTTCCCAACAGGTAACTTCTATCCTATAGCTTAAGATTTTACTTATCTACTTTGTAAGATTTCGTTTCTCCTCAGCATTTGACTTATGGTTTCTTTTATGTGGTTTTACTGGCAGGTGGTGGATGATGGTGCTCATGACGTTGGGTGTTGCTCGGTGAGTGAAAATGAGTTTTGGCATAAAAGAATGTAAGTCCAAGTCTTTCCAACCGTCGCCCCTTCCTATCGCAACTATGGGGGGAGAGTACTGTTTAGTTTCTTTTGAGAATGGAACTTCGTGATGCCCCTTGGCTTATTGTATGATCCAATCTAAGGGACTAAGTCTTCAATTTTGGGCTAAAGCCATTAATTGTGCAAATTACATAGTTAATTGCACCCCCACTAAAGCTTTACAAGGTATCACACCGAAAGAAGCATGGAGTAAAATTAAACCAGATGTAAGTCACTTCCATGTGTTTGGTAGTGAAGCATGGGCTCACATTCTGGATGAAAAACAGAAAGCATTACAGCCTAAAAGTGAGAAGTGCATATTTGTTGGATATTCTGAAGATGTAAAAGGTTATAGACTTCTTCAACCACATTCTCATGATATAATCATTAGAAGAAATGTTAAGTTTGATGAAAATATCTTGGCCTGCGAGCCCAACTTGACGATTATGCCAACTTTGGCCTGCGATCCTGATTCGGCGATTGTTCCTTCTTCTTCTTCTTCCAACTTCCTTGACAGGTTTCCAGCTCCATTTTCTCATGATGACAGTGAGGATGAAAATCCACCTCCGCCTGCTCATGTTCCTCTAGTTGCACCACCACAAGTGCTTCCTCGATGGGTCCATTCAACATGTGAAGCAGCTGGTGATCTTTCCAGTGATCTTAGAGATCAACGTCGAACTCGTTCTCAGTTTCAATGAGCCTCTTCTCTTTTGGCTCAAGTTTTCGAGAATCATGATCCAGAAACCTTTGCAGAAGCTTCAGGAAATCTAGATTGGGATGTCGTTATGGATGAAGAATATCGTTCCTTAATGGCGAACGATACTTGGGATCTTGTATCTCTTCCAAAAGGAAGAAAACTTGTCAGATGTAAATGGGTCTACAAAACTAAGTATGCGTCAGATGGAAGTGTTGAAAGACTTAAGGCAAGGTTAGTTGCCAAAGGTTTTTCCCAAGTTGAAGGGATTGACTACAATGAAACCTTTGCTCCTGTCGCAAAAATGAACTCCATCCGCCTGGTTCTTTCCCTTGCAACCTTATACAACTGGGAAGTCCATCAAATGGATGTCACATCTGCCTTCTTACATGGTGATTTATAGTAGAAAATTTACATGGAACAAACTCCTGGATATGTTCAGAATAACTTGTTGATGTATATGTAACTTCAGAATGTATTTCACATATATGTATATTGTATTCCTATAGAGATGTTATTATTCCTCTATACGAAAGTGTCGTCATTTCTATTGTAATTGTTGTAACTTATACTTGATGGGTTATTAGACCACCTTGTTGGGGGTCGACCTTGTATAAGTCATGTGGGTCAAAGGGTTATTAGACCACCCTATTGGGGGTCGGCCCAGTCATCATTATGTTATGTGCTTAAGTTAAGGCTGACCTAGTAAAGGTTATTAGGAAAGTCAAGTCAAGTATAAATAGAGTGCGGGAGGCACTCTATTTGATCATTCTATTCTCTCGCACACTCTCGGGAGAGTGGCGCACTTGTGGAGGAGGAGAAGCTGCTGCTAGGAGATGTCTATCTCTTATGCTTGGGTTGTATCATTGCTCTATCTATCTCTGAGGAAGTTATTGGGGTTTTTTACCTTTATGGTTTTCCCCAAGTAAACTCTGTGTCTCTTGTGTGCTTACATTATTGTGTCCATGATTGATATGTTGTACATGTTGTTTTCTCAGTTAAGATCCTAGATCAGATTGAAGTAAATTCTGAAAAATTAACATGGTATCAGAGCTAGCTTGAAAGAAGGCATGCTATGGCATGTATGACACTTGTTGCACTTGCGATACTAGGGCTTGATATATCAAAAAACAGTCATTGTAACACTTTCGCTGTAAATCCATTTTGGCAAATTTTGTAGATCAGAAACTTTTACAGGTCGAATATCAAATCCCCATGTACGTTGTGTCCAAAGGAAAACTTCTAATTCGTTTTACTTTGTGTTTTATGATATGTACAATCTAGGGTTTCTGCCTCTTTCAGATCTGAGTCATAAACATGAGACCTAGGAAAAAAGGTCATAACTTGGGTTAGGAAGCTCCAAATGAAATTTCGTAAAAATTGACAAGTAGTGAACGGACTCTACTTTCTCAGGTAACTTTTTTAGAGGCTGAAACTGAACCAGTGACATGTGGCATGCCGTATAAGTGCGCTCTCATGTTTTATCCCATAAACAGGTCACGTTGCGACACTTGGCATAACTCTCTCTCAGCAAATCCAATTGAGGTAAAACCTGTGGGGTTGGAAAGATGACAGGTCGGGATACCACAGGTAGACGTTTCAAACCATGTTGATTGGAAATCTCGGAGTTACACAAAAAAAATATGGTACATATTTCTGTCAAAACATAATTATTTTTTAGCACCTTCATTTATGGCTTCGGCAATTTAGGGTTTCGTAGAAATTTGGAATTTTTGTAATCGGAGACCACGGTTGAATGCTACTCATCAAATTTGAAATTTAGAGACCAAGATCAGAATTTTTGGTTGGGCAGAAGGTCGGGCTTGATCGGACCCTAGTTCGGGACTTTGGTCGAAAAAGTGGAAAATTAGGGCTTCTGCAAAAATGAGAATTTTTGAAATCTGTGACCACGGCTGGAAGCTCATCAGAAAAATAGAAGCTTAGAGCTTTGGATCAAACCTTTTGATTGGACAGAAGGGTGGGCTTTATCAAACCCTAGTTCAGGGTCATGTCTAGTGAATCTGAAAGTTTCAAAGGCAAATTTGAGGGGTGAAACTTTGCAGTTTTCAAATTCTGAATATACTGACTTGATCAGCTCATCAAGGCGCATCTTTCTATCCTTTCAGAAGTTTGAAATTCAAAGTTTGAATTTTTAAGGTTTCTCTGACAAACCCTAATCCAACTCCAGATCTGATTCCTCCAAATCAAGTGGATTGGGTTAATCCTAGAAAAGAATGGATTGGTCACCGCATACATGAAGAAGTTCCTGTTTCAGAGGGTGACGAGGCTAAGGCCTTACATAAGAAGATTACAAGCAATCTCGATAGGTATGACTTATCCAGGTATGTTTTGAGATTTGTTCATGATTAAGTTTATGCTATGTTTGTCTTCATATTATTATGGTTAGTACAATCTTGATTAAATTTAGACTTGTCGTATCACCTTAATAAAATTATGAATGCATGATAGAAGATATTCATTGATTAGGGTGTTGACACTTATGACTGTACTAATGCATTATGGTGTTGTATAAGGTTTATGTTGTCCGCTAACATGAAAGGTACACCAAGAAAGACAAATCATGTTGTAGTTCAAGAACATATGATCATGGTGACATGAAGACAAGGATTCATCCATTGTCATGGATCACTTAAAGATCTATTTACGAGGTATGTATAACTTGGTTCTATAATGGTTAACTTATGAGATATGCAGGTTACTAGCACAAGTCATTGAAGAGAATAAGAAGACATCATGTGGGTACGTTAGACATAACTAGCTAACATACTAATCCAAGTATGTTTTTCCTATATCAAGTTAGAATCCTACCTTGTGATAGGATCTCTTATATAAGTATACATGGCATGATTGATAATGGTTATTCATAGGTTTGAATAATCATGGGTGTATGCATATTATGTTTCTTACCTTCATTGATGATATGACTAACCAGAAGAGTCATGAAAGTATAGGTTTGAGTAATCATGGGTTTAGGCATATTATGTTTCTTACTTTAATTTATGATATGACTAACCATAAGAGTCCTTGAATACTAATGCTTATTATTTCTATTTGAAATGATCATGACTATACATGCTTAAGATTATTGTGTTTTGATAGTATTGAGAATATACTAATATATGTGTGATTATGTATGAGACCTCGAGGATAACACAATGATGATACTAATAAGCATGCATAGTGATGGATATAAGTTCAAGGACAGGTAATCCAGGAAGCAAAGATCAAGAGGGAGCACACTGCAATTGTTCCTACAAGGAAGCAAAGATCAAGAGGGAGCAGACTCTAGTTGTTCCTGCAAGGAAGCAAACAAATCAAGAAGGAGCACACTTCAGTAGTTTCTGCAAGGATGCAGATATTCAGAGGGAGTTGACCACTTCTCACAATCCACATCAGAATGGCGTTGCAGAAAAGAAGTAAAGACTAAGAGGGAGTCAACCCAACAAACAAACAAACATAAGTATTTGAATTATCATTCCTTGCATATTTTATTGTTTAAATAATACTATTCAATAATGTATATACTCATGTTCCTAGAATTAGGTGGTGTATTATGCATATTAAAATAGTTGCATTGATGAATAGTATACTACTAATATACATGGGTAAGTGGCCTATGGCATTGTACAACATTCCGTTGCTACTTATATAGAATGAAACCTCTTTACTGACATGTTGGGAGTTGTGCACACTCTTAACAATGTTCTGGTAGAGAATGGAAGGCATCTAGAAAGTTACGGGATATGGATAAATGTTGTATTGAAGCATTGGCTAAGATAATTGCATGACTGTATAACATATTTATTTATGTATAAGAATGTGTTCTAAAAACCATGAGATGTTTTCTAGTCATGCAATTTAACTTTTTGTGTAGGAAAGATCCTATACCATCACCTACAAAAGAAGGACTACAACATTTGTTCAGTAACAAAGTTATCTATTGAAAATATTGAAGATATTGAAGTTCCCAAGATCTGGGAAGAATTCCATGATCGAGGAGTACCAGTCGATCATGAAGATGTTTGGGATGCAATCCCGAGACCTGAAGGGGAGTCTGTAGTGAATTCCAAGAGAATCTACAAGATCAAGCATGCTGCAGGTGGTAGCATAGAGACTTTTGCTCCTGTAGCTAGACACACTTTCATTAGATCCGTACTTGCTCTAGTTGCAGTGATGAAATGGAAGATACACCAGATGGATTTCAAGACACCTTTCTTGATTGGTGTAGTTGAAGAAGAAGTGTATGTGGAGCAGCCACTTGGTTCTGAGACACATGACAGGGAGTCATATATGTGCAGAACTTGGTATGGTAGGATAGACAGCTTTCTATCCAGTTTGGGCTTTACCAAGAGTAAAGTAGATTCCAACCTTTACTACAAAGTTGAGGAAGGAAATCCAGTGATACTACTTTTGTATGCAGATAACCTGTTTGTTACAGGTGAGGATAGATTGATTGCCGACACGCAGCGGAAGCTTGCTTCCAAGTTCGAGATGAAGAACTTGTGGATGATGCACTACTTTCTAGGCATGAAGGTGTGGCAGAGTGCAGATGGACTGCAAGGACATGGCCACACCTATGGCATAAAACTTGAAGCTTATGTGTGATGCTTCATCTGATCCGGTTGATGTCACTATGTATCATCATATGATTGGGTCCTTGATGTACCTGACGAACACGAGACGAGATATTTGCTTTGCGGTGAACACATTGAGCCAGTTCCTGATGGATCCGAGGAGTGTTCACCTGGTTGTTGTAAAGCATATTTTGAGGTACCTGTAGGGTATGGTTGATTATGGGCTCAAGTATGATGTGAATCAAAAGTTTAACCTACAGGGTTATGTTGATTCAGATTGGGTAGGCAGTGCTATAGATAGGAAGAGCACTTCTGGGTTCTGCTTCATTATGGGATTAGGTGTGATCTCTTGGTTTAATAGGAAGCAGTCCTGCATAGCACTGAGTACAGCCGAAGCAGAGTATGTTGCAGCTTGTTCGGCTAGTTGTGAGGTACTATGGCTTCGGAAGCTACTGTCTGAGTTATTTGATCTACAACTGGAGGATACTGGTATCTTTTGTGACAACCAGAGTTGTGTGAAGCTGTCTGAGAACCCAGTGTTTCATGACAAGTCGAAACACATAGAGATAAAATATCACTATATCAGGGATATGGTGTAGAGAGGAGCAGTGAAGGTCTTGTATGTTGCGACGAATGAGCATATTGCAGATGTGTTGACGAAGCCACTAGCCAGAGTGAAGTTCGAGTACTTCAGAGAGAGGCTTGGTTTCCTTCAAATTGATGACACTTCGAGGAAGAAGTGATGGAGACATTTGCTGAAGCCACTCCAAGCATGTTGGAAGGAGGATCTTTCACATGGCTATGGATGTAAGTGCTGGATGATGAGCATCTGGATGATGTTCTAGTTTCTGCTCTGTATGATCAGTTGGATCATTTACATTTTATATGTATGCATCATGTTGATGTTGGATATGATTGGTTGGATCATTTGTGTATGTATGCATCATGTTGGATGTTGAATATGATCAGTTGGATCATTTATATGTATTTGTATATGCATCATGTTGAATGCTTGGACCATGTATCTGTATATATATCAGGTGGATACTATGTATGATCAGGTAGATCATGTATGTTGATAAATATCAGGTGGATACATTGTGTGGCTCATGTATCTATGTATGTATCAGGTGGACACATTGTATGATCAGGTGGATCATGTATGGTGATATGTGTTAGGTAGATACTTGGTATGCATCAGGTAGATGCATTGTATGATTAGGATGATCATGGATGATGAGCTTCAGGATGTTGCTCCAGATGACTTACATCAGGACGATGCAGTGATGATGATCAGGATGATCATGTGTACATTAGGATGATGTATAGTGAGTATTGGGTTGATACTTTGTGGCCGTGGAAAGGTTGTGCAAAGGAAATCCTATATTTGTTCTAGGTCACATCCAGTATGAAAAAGGACTGGCACTGTGTATCACATGTAAGACCTGGGATATCCAATAGGTTGGGCTGTGTGCCCGTAATAAGTCCTGGGATGCTCTTTCGAGGGTTTGTGATAGTAGGCCACATGTAAGACCTGGGAGATCAGATAGGTTGGGCTGCGTGCCCGTAATAACTCCTGTAATTCTCTTTCGAGGGTTTGTGGTGGGATGCTACATGTAAGACCTGGGAGATCCGATAGCTTGGGTTGTGTGCCCGTAATAAGTCTTGGGATGCTCTTTCGAGGGTTTGTAGCAGAGGTCACATGTAATCAGTCCTGGAGATCTTGTCGGTCGTGCTTAGGCACATAAATGTTCCTGGGATGCTCTTTAGAGTTCTTACCGGTCGTGCTATGCACATAAACGTTCCTAGGACACTCTTTTAAGGTTTTGTGATAGTCACATGTAATAAGTCCTGGAGATCTGGATAGGATGAAAAATTCCTCAGATGCTCTTTAGGGTTCTTGCTAGTCAAGAGACTCTTTTAAGGTTTTGTGATGCATGTAATAAGTCCTAAGGATTCCACAGTATGGCCAGTGATGATGAATACCTACAGGTGGGAGGCCTACATCCAGTATGAAAAAGGACTGACTCTGTAGAACTTCCTATGACGAGTAGATTCAGAGATTGATTGATATAGCAGCAGCAGTGATGATGATGATGATTCGATGATGATGATCTAGAGAAGAAGACTTGTGCTAGAAGACCTGTGTCAAGAAATACCTTCCTATTTACGAGGGAGTGTTGATGTATATGTAACTTCGGAATGTATTTCAGATATATGTATATTGTATTCATATAGAGATGTTATTATTCCTCTATACGGAAGTGTCTTCATTTATATTGTAATTGTTGTAACTTATACTTGATGGGTTATTAGACCACCTTGTTGGGGGTTGGCCCTATATAAGTCATGTGCGTCAAAGGGTTATTAGACCACCTTGTTGGGGGTCATCCCTATATAAGTCATGTGGGTCAAAGGGTTATTAGACCACCCTATTGGGGGTCGTCCATGTGGGTCAAAGGGTTATTAGACCACCCTATTGGAGGTTGTCCCAGTCAGCATTATGTTATGTGGTGAAGTTAAGGCCGACCTAGTAAAGGTTATTAGGCAAGTCAATTCAAGTATAAATAGAGTGCGGGAGGCACTCTATTTGATCATTCTATTCTCTCTCACACTCTCGGGAGAGTGGCGCACTTGTTTAGGAGGAGAAGCTGCTGCTAGGAGATGTCTATCTCTTATGCTTGGGTTGTATCATTGCTCTATCTATCTCTGAGGAAGTTATTGGGGTTTTTCACCTTTATGGTTTTCCCCAAGTAAACTCTGTGTCTCTTGTGTGCTTGCATTATTGTGTCCATGATTGATATGTTGTAGATATACTATACATGTTGTTCTCTCAGTTAAGATCCTAGATCAGATTGAAGTAAATTTTGAAAAATTAACATAACTCTAGCCTTGTCTACCGCCTTAAGAAATCCTTATATGGCCTTAAGCAAGCTCCTAGAGCTTGGTATGCCAAAATGGATAGCTTTCTCCTTAACACTGGTTTTTCTAGATGCCATTCTGACCCCAATGTCTATACCAAGAAAATAGGAAACCATCTCATCATACTTGTTCTATATGTTGATGACCTTATTCTTACTGGTACTGACCCTAAGCTTATAACCCGTGTGAAATCCAGTCTTAAGCAAAATTTTGAAATGTCAGACTTAGGACATTTGTATTATTTACTTGGTCTCCAAGTCCTACAAACCAAAGAAGGAATCTTTCTTTCTCAGTCTAAGTATGCTTGTGACCTTCTTCGTCGCTTTCACATGAAAGATTGTACACCAGCCCCTTCTCCCTTCCAGTCTGGAGTCAGATTTTATGCCACTTGTACTTCACCTAAAGTAGATGCCACCTTGTATCGTCAGCTTGTTGGTAGTCTCTTATACTTGACTCATTCCCGTCTTGACCTTTTCTTTGTCGTTGGTCATGTTGCCCATTATATGCAAACTCCTCATGAAAGTCACTGGAAAGCAGCTAAAAGAATACTTTGATGTATTTGAGGTACAATTTAGTTTGGGATTCATTACAGTACAGGGGAGAAACCTTTGTTGGTTGGTTTCACTAATTTAGATTGGGTTGGCGACCTTGATGATCAAAAGTCTACAGTAGGTTATGTTTTGAGTCTGGGATATGGACCTATCACTTGGGCTTGCAAGAAACAACAAGCTCTTGCTCTTTCTTCAGCAGAGGCAGAATATCGAGCCACAGTTAATGCCAGTCAGGAATCTTTATTGCTTCGACATATCGTTTCAGAGTTTGGATTCGAGAAACAGCAGCCTACTCCACTTTGGTGCGACAATCAAAGTGACATCAAGCTTGCCAAAGATCCAGTCCTACATCAACGCAGCAAACACATTGAGTTACATATGGAATTCATCAGAAATCTTGTTCATGATCATGTTCTTGAAGTGCTCTTTTGTCCTAGAGATGATCAAGTTGCAGACATCTTCACCAAGTCTCTTATAGAAGCGAAGTTTTCTAAAATTCGATCTATGTTAGGATTTCAAGAACTTGTCATTAAGGGGGGATAGGCCCCAATGCCTCCTTCCTTCTCCTAATAGTGTCACTTTTGTAAATCCTTCAATCCTATCCCAAGTTGTTGTTAAGTGGGGATGTTAGGATATTTAGACACTTAGGAGTTAGTTAAGATCAACTTGTGTAATAGATCCATTAGGTAAAGTGTGTTTCTTTAGTATGCATTAGTATGCATTTGTAAATATTTAAATCAGACGGTCACGATATGTTCCTGACATAGAGTGATTCGACGGCTCAACTTCTCTTAGATCATACCTACCCTTGATATGTGGATTAACACCTGATTGGTCCATGATCTCTATTTAAAGAGCATGGAGGGTCACTGGAAAGTTGATCGATTATGAGAAGCTCATTTGTAACTTTCTTTATTTGCATAATAAATTGCTCCGTAGAAGCTATTTGGCCGGGGCCGTGGAGTGTTTCCGTCACGAGGGTTTAAACCATGTCAAAACATCGGTGTATCGATCTGTGATCTGTTTGTGTGAAGTGGTTTCTCTAGGTGTTCGGTTTTTTGGGAGTACCCTATGTACCTGAACAACGGGAATGGGAAATTAAAGGTCAATCCTTTATCCTTTTCAGTATCCCCCGGTCTCTCCTATTTATCATGGTAACTTTCATATTGAAAGGGATTTTTCTTTCTTGCTGGTGAAGAGAAGAGGAAGCCAAAGATTGCATTGCATTGTAACTGAAGTTTTCCAATTGAGCAATTGAGCTACCACTTAATGTTGGTTTTTATGTTTGGATTTCCAGCATAGAATATTTTCTTATTGCAATTTTTATGATATGTATAATTGGTCTTTGATTGTATTTGATTACTATGCGATAAAATAGCTCCCCCGAATCTTTAATGGTTAGCAATGATCTATGAAAACTACTATGAGAGTTGTAGGTATTTTGATTAGTATTATGGTTGCAAATTCATTGTATTTGCATAGTTATGGAAGCTTAAAAACTAGATAATATCATCCATGGGATGCCCAATCGATCTCAGAGACCAAGGGACTCAATTTTAGAGTTGCTGCTACAAATAGGAGGTTTCTAATCTAGTATTTTCAAGAGGATGAAGCAATTTCTCTCTCGTCTCTCCTACCAGTGACAATACAAACCCAACGCCTCCTTCCTTGGGTTGATTTACCTCTTAATGGATGCTTTTTACAATTGTTGAGAATGTTTCTATGTCCTTAGATTGGGTTTATTTTGATTGTGGAGATTTTATCATTTTTACGGGGGGATTGTATTGCTTGTGGCATTTTTATCTATGCTTGGGGTGATTTTTCTTTTCCTAAGATGAATTTATCATTTCCAAGGAAAATTGGTATTGATTGGCGCATTTCTATGTGTGTGCCTAGGTAGTTTTACCTCTATTTAGCAAGCTGAGTTGCTATTTGGGCGTGTTTTTCTTGTTGAGGACCATATGCACCTAATTCTCTCTCAACATTTTAGTCTCCAATTGGTCAATTTACCTTATAGTTAAGTGTGCTTAATAGTTGGTCAAGATTTAAGACAACCCCATCCCCCTTGGATTGGTCGAGAAATTATTTCAACTCATTGATAAATGTTGACTCAAACCTTGTTGACTAGGAGATAATAAAGTTAATGTGTTTGGTTGTTGTGAAATTTATTTTGGGCTTGTACATATAAAAGTAAATTGGTTTGTCATAGAGTGAATCTCTTTAACTCACCATTCATTTTAATAGTCAAATTCTCACGTGATTTATTAACATTCTTTTATTAATGTTTAATGGGAATGGTTATCACATGAAGCTTGGAGGTGGACTTGAGTTTATTGAACTATTTACATTCCTGACAAGTTAGTTCAAGTACTAGGCTATCGAACAAAGTCTATCCTAGCATGATATCTCAAAACTATCATAGAACCACAAATTGTTGGAGTAGTTGATAAGGATGGTATCGTACTTAGGAAGCCATGATAATCTCTATCGAATTGAGTTGTTACATGGCGGAGAAGTGTAAGACATTAATAAAACATAGAGCAAGTTTTAGCACCTTTGTGAATAAGGTCCTTCAATTGAGCTTCTCTAGGTTGAATGGAATAGACCCTAGAGAAAAACTAATGTTTTCCATAAGGTTGGACTTCCTAACCTTATTCAGTGTAATTGTGGCCATGAATTTCTAATTTCATATTGAATGCAATAAAATAAATTTGTGAAGTATGCACTCAAATATTTGGCAAGAGCTCCACCTTCAATTGTAGGAAATGGTGGGGGGTCCATGGGAGATCACATTGAACATCATTCTTACGGGAGCATCCCTGTCGAATATCAGAGTCAATGGGTGCATGAATGAGTTCTTGGAATAAATTTTGGATCAAGCAATTTACATACAATCATAAAACCCATGACCATGCTAAAATTCCAAGGTAACTATTGCATATGGTCCAATGGATTCTTCAAGCATGACTGAGATTATTTATCAGGATGAAAAAATATTTGTTAGTATGGAAGGGTCATATGGGATGAAGAAATATGAAACTGGAATATTCATGTATGGGAGAAGAAACATAGAAATGGGACACCAGTCAATTTTGTTTATTAAAATTTAATTGAATTTTTTATTAATTGAATTTTTAATTTTCTTTGGAAAATACCACTCGAGTACATATGACAACATTTATACTTTGCTTGCAAATTATTGCAATAAAATCTTCATATGACAACATTTACTTTGCTTGCAAATTACTGCAATAAAAGTGTGTTATTTTAATTGCTTTTATATAATTTCGTTACATATTTTCTCTCTTTAAAATCTAAATTCTGCACAATCTTGTTTGGTTTTGTTAATCTCACTTCTTTTTTTCCAACCTTGACTACCCACCGTGGCATGTAGGAGATTGTGTCTCCTTATTTGCTCGATTCTATATTGTGATTTTAGTTGTTTGGAATATTCTTGTGTATGCAATGGTGCAAGATGTAAAACCAACCATTGAAATTGGTTGTGGAGCAAGTTAGTACCATGTTGAAGAGTTAGAATTTGTCGTCTTACATAGACTGTAGGCCCAAGTGGGAGGTTCAATAGAGAATACCACATAGAGAGAATGGTGCTTTAATATAAATAAAGGGTTAAAATGCATAGCTTTCATGAACATTGGGTTAAATCAATGATGCGGTTGTATTGACATTTGGGATGCCAACATACTTTACATGATATTTAAATATGTTGGAATTCACTACTAGAGAATTAATAAGATTTCGTAATTGTACATTGAGTATGTGCATGCTATCTAAATAAGTCTCTTGTAGGTGTAGTAGATGGAAGTATATCCATAACATTGTTGATGATGAATCTATGTACCAATGTTTGATCCAAATGTATGGCTCCTTCCAAAATGGTATGGCTCCTTCCAAAATGGTATAGACATGAGAATACATAGGTGTGTTGTTTGTATTATCATATCTAGAAGGGAAAATCAAATCATCAAATCATTTTGAAATAGAGGAAGAATTGCAAGTGTAAAAATCAAATTTGAAATACATAAAGCTAAAAAGAAAAGATAAGGATCACAAATCTGAAAATGTTAAAAAGGTGACTCGGCAATATGTTAATATTCTCATAATTGTAAATGGGTGCATAATAACTATAAAATGCAAAGTGACGAGCTTGACTATTTTTATGTTAATCTACAATTTGTATCATATTTAATGAGTTTTTGTATAAAAACATTGTTCAAATATAAGAAATTTAAGAAGGAAAAACATTTAATAATTAAATAAAAAACCACTTATATTATAAAAACACGGTTAACAAATAGAAAATTTAAGAAAGAAAACATTTAATAATTTTAATAATTAAATAAAAAAACAACTTATATTATATAGCACAATTGATATAATGCAACGTAGAGAAACGTGATGGCATTGTTCTTTCGCTCGATTTCTATGAGCAAGAATCCATATAATGCAACGTAGAGAATCGGTAGAAGTAAGCGCCACACGTTTTTCCCTTGGATTTTTATGACTGGGGGCGGCTCCCAGAGGAACAGCTCTTTTAAATAACGTGTTTGACATAATTAAAATATTAGAAGAAAGTTTATATATAGTTTTTTAGAAATTAAAATATTATAAAAACTTTTGTATATTTTTTTAAAATATTAAAATTAGAGAACCTAATATCTATGTTTCAAAGAAAGAGTTAAATTTATTTATAATAATTAACATTATAAGAATATTTATATATTAATTTTTAAAATGTTTATATATTATTATATTTTTAAAATTAAGTTAAGTATCGATTTCTATGAGCAAGGATCCATATAATGCAACGTAGAGAATCGGTAGAAGTAAGCGCCACACGTTTTTCCCTTGGATTTTTATGACTGGGGGCGGCTCCCAGAGGAACAACTCTTTTAAATAACGTGTTTGACATAATTAAAATATTAGAAGAAAGTTTATATGTTATTTTTTTTAGAAATTAAAATACTATAAAAACTTTTGTATATTTTCTTAAAATATTAAAATTAGAGAACTTAATATCTATGTTTCAAAGAAAGAGTTAAATTTATTTATAATAATTAACATTATGAGAATATTTATATATTAATTTTTAAAATGTTTATATATTATTATATTTTTAAAATTAAGTTAAGTTAGATTATGAATTGTTAATAAGTATTTTTATTGAAGAATCTTTTTATTAAATTTTAAATTAAAACTATAATTAATAGAATAATATAAATTTAAAAATTATTATTCAAAATATGTAGAATGGATAATGAATTTATCTGAATTGTTATGGTTGAATGCTAATTCCGCCCATCCAAGGGGCATGTAGCAAAGTCTACCAAAGCTATCATCGAACTGACACTCATGATGGTCCAAGAGACGGAAAGCTTCTCCACGTCCATTATTAAGTCATTATTAAGTCGGGGACTACCTCTTTAACACCCATTACAGATGAGATTTAATTTATGTTGATGAAAAAATTATATGTGTAGAGTTCACTGCATTTTTTATAGTGATTTAGAGCAAATTTGAGGTTTAAAGTGGATCTCATAAGAATTTGAAATCAAAAATTAATAATATTTCAATAAAAGAGTCAACCATAATGTGTGACATGGCATATTTGACAAAAAATAATAATTTAATTAATAAAATAATATTTATGAATTTTGGAGGAAGAAAAAACAACAATTTTTCTTTGTATTTTCAACATATCTCTCTGTCGTTTTACTCAAATTGCGAGTGGGAACACTCGTTAGATGCGGAATTTAATTTTGCATCCAATGAGTACTCGCACTGCATACTTTTGAGGTACCCACCGCATGAAAAATGAGAAATACTTCAAAAAGACATGTTACTTTTATGCAGTGTGGGTACTCGTCGAGTGCTCTTGTTCGAAATTTGAGTAAAACGACAGATATATATGTTGAAAATACGAAGAAGAAAGGTAGTTTTCTTCTCTTTTCCTCTAAAATTCATAAATAATATTTTATTATTTTCCTTAGGAGGTCCATTTTAGACCTCAATTTTTCTCTAATATGATAATTCAATGCAAATTTCATTTTTAAGGTTAGTGTAGGGGCTGGTACAAGTTAATGATACCCACTTATGACACGTTAGTTGCAATGACATGCTGGAAAAATAGAAATCTTATCATAAAAATGAATATATAACTTTTATTTATGGAAAAGTGGTATAACCACCCTAAAATGTCATTATTTTAAGTTTGGTATGTTATTTTTTCTCTAAAACATAATGCACATATTTGTGTTGGTCCACCGGTTTGTTATGTAAATTGTCAATTTATGAGGAAAAAAATATGTAGAGGCATAGGCAACAGACAGATCTTGTGCAAGGCTATTTTTCCAAAATTTTAAAAGTTAATTTTATGTTTTTTTTTAAATTACGAAATTTAGTGAAGCCTTCAAATGACATGGTCGAGTGTTGGTCCACCATATCATGGTCTGAACATAATCAATCAACTTTTTTTTTTAGTTTGTAGGTATTCTTGTACTCTTGTGCAGGTTCTTTTATGTTTTCGAAATATGTAAGCCAATCAAAATTCATAGGCCAAATAAACGACCTATGTTTTTTACAAATTTGACATGATTGGCAGTTAAAAATGAATTAAAAATAGAAAAAAACAACAGATCTATTCAAAAAATATATAATTGGAATCTACACACAGAGCTCGACAAGTGTGTGCAATTTCATCAATAGTGCACTAGTGGAGCATATGCAGAACTAAGCATGAAAAACATGAAGTTAGATCATTTGATGTGTTCTTCCACAGATCAAACAGAGCCTCAAGGTTTGGAAATTTGAAGCTAATACCAAACCTACAAGGACGCCAAAAAAAATTTGAATCTAGACATGCGTGTGTGTAGATGTGCGCACGCGCATAGGCGTGCATGTGTTTCTATGCGCACACATGCAGATGCACGCACACATTGATTCTATCTCTATAAAATCTAAGTTCCATTCCTAGACATAAAAGTTCCAAACTATTTTCATTCCCTATTTTTGTTGAATAAGATGAGATTGCCTCTAAGGTTGGGACCCCCCCCACTCTCTTCCACTCTACCCAATCCCTCCTCCCTCCCTCACCCCTCTCTTCTCTCCTTCACCACAAGGGTTAGGAGATATCAAGTTGTTAATTGGAAACCTCCCAAAGAAGAGCACACACATGTCGAACACTCTCCCTTGCATGACCAAATTGTGAACGAAGAGCCACAACAAACCGGTGACGAGACTTGTACTTCATTTCTGACTCCCTTGCCTTGACTATCAAGCCGATGACGAAGAACTCCCAAACGTATTCATGTGGATGAAAGTACATTTTCAGGACTTGAAGGTAAGTTTCCCAAATGCACTATTGATTTCCATTGTAATAGTATAATCAAATAATTTTTTGAATCCAAAATCAATGCAACAAAATGTCAATTGTTTCTAGCTTTGTTAAAATCACATTGTCTAGCTGATGTTAGGAGAATTTTGGGTATAAAGGTAGTTAGAAGTTCAGAGGCCAACAATCATGTTGTTAGAAATCTGCAGTCTTCATTTGATTTGATTGGAAAAACTTCTCATACAAAATATTTTAATGCGGTCCATTGTATACTATCGGAATCGATTGTAGACAAATCCACACGGAAACGTCACCTGCTATCACACACAATGTAATGTACCTAAAAATAGTAAAAATTCAAAAAAAAATCATCTTACTAAATATACTACCAAGATCAGATAATGTAAGGTAGATTAACTTCAGTACTGGGAAGTTGAGTTGATAATTTCTGTATGATGTCGTGGGGACTAGGTTCTAAGATGATTAGTCCCAAAAGTTATTTATTTTGCGGAAGCAGTGATAACTGATAAGTATAGATTAGTTTGGCAGTCTTAATGCCTTTTTCTTTAAGTACCTTGCCTTTAAAGTCCTAAATGCCTATTAGTTTGCGTTTTATATTTTAAACTAGTTTATGTCACTATTCCAGGCCTGATGGACTTGGTGAGGAAAGGATGAGTCCTTCTGAAATCTTGATGTTGCTATTCAAACTGCCGGCGAGGTTGCCGAGAGTAAGGGGTGAGTATTGGAGGTTTCTGGATTACTTAGCAAACTTCGCTAATGCACTCATTTGCAATGTGTCTTGCAGGTATCAACACCATGGCCTCTACCTAAACTGAAAATCCTAAACTATATCTAAAGTTATGCGAAATGGACTAAGGACTTTAGCAAATGTAATAAGTCTTTGGCATAGTGAATGGCTTGACTTACTTTCACGACTTGAATTATAGCGTAAGGGTAGTTTATTGAAATATTAAAGAAAGTTGTTGGAGTATTAAATGTTTACATGTGAAATTCACATGGCCATGTGGCCAGCTGGGCATAAGGGTTTTACCCTGCTCTTCACTTTCGCGTTTGGTCATTTTCGTGGTTTCCTAGCCGAGTGTGGCTCCTGGCTGCGTCAATTTTGGGAGGGCTCTGACTTGAGCTATGCTCATGGTCAGAGCACCTGTTGTCTTCAGTGTGAGGGAACAGAGAATTATGGCGTTTCACCAAGAGGTAACTTCTATCCTGTAGCTTAAGATTTTACTTATCTACTTTGTAAGATTTCGTTTCTCCTCAGCATTTGACTTATGGTTTCTTTTATGTGGTTTTACTGGTAGGTGGTGGATGATGATGCTTATGATGTTGGGTGTTTCTCAGTGAGTGAAAATGAGTTTTGGCATAAAAGAATGTAAGTCCAGGTCTTTCCAACCCTCGCCCCTTCCTATCGCAACTATGGGGGGAGATTACTGTTTAGTTTCTTTTGACAATGGAACTTCGTGATGCCCCTTGGCTCATTGTAATTTATTTGAAGTTCTTATAGGGTCTCCTTTTAGCTGGACCGTTATTTGGAATGTGGATGATGTGTTTATTTCGTTCATGGTGGGAGTAACCTTTGAAGGTTCTTATTTTTGATGTTGTAGTTCGATTGTTTGTCTCTGCGAAATATTTTAAAACTTTTAAATGGGAAACAAAACCTACGGGGTTTGAAAATATTTCTGGGAATGGTCCTATCACTGCATTTCTTTATGGCCTGTGCAAATGTATATGGAAAACCATCTCTGCATTTTTTTTTAGCATTGGTGTATAGGAACTATTCTTGCTGAATGTATGGTTGCGTTTTTATTAGTAGTGTAGTTCTATTGCACGAACTGTTGGTCCTTGGAGGCTTGATCTGGAAGGACATAAGGGTTTTAATCCTTCTATGGATTTCTTGTTTTGCTTCTATCTTGGTGAATGAATGCTTTCTAGTCTTTAAATGATAATGTATGTTTATGTCTAGATGTGGATTTGAATCCTGTTGAAAAATTAATGCCCACAAGGGTTTGATGATTTGTACCAGCAATTCGTAGACTTGGGGTTTGTATGCACAGTAAAGAAAAAATTCTTGGACTGGGTTTAAGAAACTCAGTGATCCAAATATCCACGTGGTAGCTATATGGGGAATCTGGACCTACGTTTGGTTGTCTTTCGTTTTGTTTCTTGAAATCTATCTTTCACGTATGTAAATATCATTTATGTTGAGGAGATTTAATTTCTAGAAACTCTAAAATAGAGGACCTGAAATTTCAGTTCGTTTTGTTCTTGGGAAGAAATGATATCTATAGTAGCTATTTTCTGTTGTAGTTCTTGGGTAAAGGGTAATCATCATGAATGTTTAGCTTTTGCAGTTTTGACCTGCGTTATTACTATCATGTTACCTAGATTTCAATATGGTGTAAACATGTCTTGGTTTGACCTGGAAAGAAAATAGTGATGTAATAGTTTTAAAGTGCCTATACCTATGTCTGTGATTCTATGTTACCTAGTCCTGCATTTTACTATTACTTGTTTGGTTCCAAGAATGTCTATGTGGTTACTGTCTATCCAATCGAATTTTCCTGAGTTTAGATGTAAGAGCTCGTTTAAAAGAATACTATGGTCCTGATTTAAAATGAGTTTGCAGGTATCGATAATTCTTGTTCAAAGTTTAAATAAAAGAAGTTTTACTTGTAAGGGTAGCTAGCATAGGCTATCTAGGCTAGCCATGCTATCTCATTGATATGTTTAGGGCAAAAAAATGGTATTTAAAAGAAAAATAAAAAGAAAACCCTAATGGCGAATGATCCCAAACAAAATTGCAAACCCGAGAGCCTATGCCCATTGGCCCGTGCTCTTATAAAAAAAGAATTAACATTTTAATGGGCAGAAATATAAATGTTGTATAATAGTTCCTACTGTAATCTCTAAAGCTACTTAAACTGTAATGACAAATTATAATTCATACCTAGTTATTTTGAAGCTGAGTCCTCCTCTACGAAACCTGCACACTCAAACAATAATTAATGGAGAAAACTTATGGACCTAGCTGACCTGTAGGATGATCTTTAAGTGGATAAATTTTGGACTACCATGTTCCTCCCAACCATGACCCTTAGACCGTTCCTGTTTCTAACTAGATCCCCTTGAGCTGGTTCCAACATGCAATAAGAGAAGTAGAGGCCCTAGGTTGAAATGTTGAATAAGTTCTGGAAATTAATATTGGGGTTGCTTCAATTCTGCAGAATAATTCTCTTCTGTTCATAAGAGAATGATTGTAGCAAAAAGATGATCCCCTCTCTTGGGATTCTGCCCTCCTTTATATAGGTGAGTCTTGTTTGGAAATATCGCTGTTTGAATAATTATATATTTGGTTTTTAATTTAATTTGAAATATAATATCTTTAAAATATATTTTACTAAATATTTAGTCCTTGTCTATCTAGGACCTTTATTTGTTTTAATTGGATGTAACTTAAGTTATTAACTTATAAATAATAATAATAATAATAGTTATATATTGTTACTAATATTAACAATATAAATAATAATACTATTAATAATATTAATAGCATGATAATGTAAGAGTCATTTTATGCATAACGTTTATGCATTATATATATAACAAACGTTTTTCTTTTAAGAAAATATTAATATTATTATTCTTAATACTATTAATAATAATATCAACTTTGAGAGTTATCTTATGCATAGCCTTTATGCATGTCATTCACATAAGAATATTTAAATTTAATTATTCAATAATTTAGTTATGGTAATTTTCTTTGATTTATTTATGTATATACCATAATACTTCTTTTAAATATTAAGTACAAGGTCCAGCTCTTTGGAAGGTGCCTTTTGGTAAGCTTTGTATAGTTGTCTTGGTTAGGTACCTCTAGGTCTCTCTCTTGCATGTTGGATTCCCTCGTTTAACACGGTAGTTCCCACAGTACTTGATGATAGATGGAAAATGATTCATTTAACCAATTAAAATAAATGTGATGAATAGAAGTTCTATTCAGAGTCTTCTCGACTCAACACTTTTTAAGATCGAGTAACCCCGAGTGCTCTTCAGAGCTTTAACTCAACACTCTCACATGGGCGTTATGCTAGTGAAATTCCAGAGCGTCCCGCTCAACACTAGTACTAGAATGTGGTTGTGAAGCACATCTAGAATGTACAAATGGCCTCGGATCCGGTATTCATTATCAAGCTTGGAGTGCTCCAGGGCTTATGCCCGACACTCTACATACATCAGGGCTTACACCCAGTACGTAATAAGTTCCTCTAGGTACATTAGGGCTTATGCCCAGTACGTAGGTCATCCATGTGTTCCTGACTCCACACTCAACATGCTACATAAATCAATCATGTAAATCATAACTCTGCACAGTATGTAACAAAAATGTCATCTCTGTATATTAGGGTTTGTACCCAATTCACATAACAAAACATAATCAATCCACTAGGGATTTCTTTCCCAATATATAACAATAATGCATCAGTCTGAGTCCACGCCCAATATGTAAATCTATAAAGGAAATGAATCATGTGCACTAGGGCTTATGCCCCATAATAAAAACAAATCATATATGTTAGGGTTTTAAGCCCAATATATAACATCAGAAATAGTTAGTCAAAATTTGGGACATTACATCCCTCCCCGCTTAGAAAAACACCGTCATGGTGTTCTAGGGACTAGAAATGAAGTCATGAAATAAGGCGGGGTATGCCTGTTTCATGGTTGTCTCATTTTTCCAAGTAGCCTCTTATGGTCAGAAGTGCCCCCATTGCACTTTCAACTAGGTGATGGTCCTTCTTCTAAGTTGCACCTCTCTCTTGTCCATAATGTGGAGTGCCTTTGACATGAACTCCCCTTCGGGTTCCAACTATAATATGGACCATTCAATGACATGTTTAGTATCATATACATATTTCTTTAATAAGGAAGCATGAAAAACATTATGAACTTTTACATGAGCTGGTAAGGATAACTCATATGCTACTGGGCCCTTCTTGGCCAGTATTTCAAAAGGTCCACAAAACCTGGGGGCTAGTTTCCCGCATCATCCTAAGCTCAAGGAGCTTTGTTTTTCCTTCACTTTTAGGAAAATATGTTTGCCGACTTGGTAGTCTTTATCTTTTCTTTTCTTATCCGCATAACTCTTTTGGCGGTCTTGTGCCTCCTTCAAGTTTTGTTGTACCTTAGAGACTAGCTGCTCCGAGTCTTTTAGTAAGTTGGGGCCTAGCATAAGTCTATCTACGAGACTATCTGAAGTCATAGGTGTCCGACACTTCTTGCCATAGAGTACCTCGAAAGGGCTCATCTTAGTAGACGGTTTGGTATCCGTTATTGTAAGCAAACTCTGCGAGGTGCAAATAATATTCCCAGTTTGTGGGGTTGTTCATAACATACATCCTTAGCATATCCTCAAGGATTTGGTTTACTCGTTTCGTTTGTCTGTCGGTTTCGGGATGGTATGCGATACTGAATTGTAGTTGTGTCTCGAAACCGAAGAACAATGCCCTGCAGAAGTTGCTAGTGAACTTCATATCTCGATTCGAAATTATTGCATTGGGTATCCCATGCAATCGAAAAATCTCTTTTAGGAAGATAATCGCGATGTGTACAGCTTTGTAGGTAGATTTTACCAGTATAAAATGTGCAGATTTGGATAACTTGTCTATTACTACAAAAATGGATTCATTCCGCCTCTTACTTTTTGGTAACCCGGTTATGAAATCCATACTGATGACCTCCCACTTCCACTTTGGAATGGGTAAAGTTTGTAGTAGTCCTAAAGGGTGCTGGTGTTCTGCTTTGACCAGCTGACACTCTTGGCACTTAGCAATGAATAAAGCTATGTAGGCTTTCAATTTAGGCCAAAAGAAGTGTTTCTTTACTGTCGATATCATCTTTTGATATCCTGGATGTCTCGAATAGGGTTTTTGGTGGAACTCAGTGAGGATGTTAGGTTTGATGTCTCTGCTTTCTAGAACATAAAGTCTCTATTTTGACCATAGCAGTCCCGAATCGTCTATCTTATACTCCTTTTGTTGTTGGAATACCTATTGGATCTTTTTAAGGATCTTGACATAGAATAAGTCACTTTGACATGTCGTTCTAATCCAATGGTGTAAATCTGAGTTGGTTTGACTCACGCTCACCTCATATAACATATGGGCTCATCGACTTAACGCATCGGCGGTCTTGTTCTCTTTTCCATTTATGTGTTCTAGTTTGAAGTGGTACTCACTAAGGAAGGCTAGCCACCTGGCCTGTCTATCATTTAGGTCCGGTTGGTCAAATAAGTACTTTAGACTCATGTTATCCGTCTTTAATAGAAATTCTTTCCCATAAGATAGTGCTTCCACATCTTCAAGGCATGGATAATGGCGACTAGTTCAAGATCATGTGTGGGGTAGTTCTATTCATATTCCTTTAACTTCCTTGAATCGTAACAGACAGTGAAGTCATTTTGCATAAGGACTCCACCGAGCCCTTCCTTGCTTGCATCTATGCAAACCACGAAGTCCCCTTCGGGGTTGGCAATCCGTAGGATGGGTGCACTAGTCAAAAGTTGTTTTAAATTTTGGAAACTTTCTTCGCATTTTGTTGTCCAAAGAAATTTGGTTGTTTTCTTCTGCAAGGCTGTCATAGGACAAGCAATTTGGGAGAAGTTCTCAATGAACTTTCGGTAGTACCCGACTAACCCTAAGAATGATCTTATGTCGGTTCCGCATGTGGGGGTAGGCCATTCTTCTATGGCTTTAATATTTTTGGGGTCAACTGCTATCCCCTTCTCCGAGATGATATGCCCTAAGTACTGTATCGGGGGTTTGTATAAATCACACTTGCTAAACTTAGTGTACAGTTGGTGTTCCCGCAGTATTCATAATACTATCGGGAAATGTTCTTCGTGTTCTTCTTCATTCTTGGATTAGATCAGAATGTCATCGATGAAGAATAGAATGAACTTGTCTAGTTATTTACTAAATATGTTGTTCATCATGCACATAAAGTTGGCAGGTGCGTTAGTTAGTCCGAAAGGAATGACCACAAACTCGTAATGGTCATACCGGGTTCGGAATGCAGTCCTACTGATGTCTTCATCACGGATTCTAACCTAGTGATATCTGGATTGTAGGTCGATCTTTGAGAAGATCTTTTCTCCTCTGACTTGATAAAAAAAGTCATCAATTATAGGGAGTGGGTATCAGTTCTTAATGGTCAATTTGTTGAGTTGGCGGTAATCGATGCACATCCACATCGTCCCATACTTATTCTTGACAAAGAGTATGGGTGCTCCCAAGGGAGACACACTAGGTCAGATATAAGATTTCTCGATCAACTCTTGTAGCTGAAGTTTGAGTTCCACAAATTTGGGTGGACTCAAGCGGTAAGGGGCTTTGGAAACTAATACGGAACCGGGTGTTAACTCTATGGAGAATTCTAGGTCTCGTTTGGGCAGTAGCCCCGGTATCTCCTCGAGAAATACTTCCTTGAATTCTACAAGGACAAGGAAATATTCGATCTTCTGTTCCCTATCAGTTTCTATGGTTCGAATGTTGACTGCAAAGAGTTTACAACCCTTCCTTACGTATTTCTTAGCTTGTAAGGAAGATATTTGTCTTACGGAAACTTTCTTAGGAATTCCTTGAATGGTTTTATGATTCCCTTGGTTATCTATGCATTGTATAGATTTGTTCAAACAATCAAGTAAGGCACGCTATTCTTCTAACCAATCCATTCCTATTAGTAAATCATAATATCCTAGTGGTACGATATTTAGATCCACTCTGGTCGGGAAACCGTTCAAATCTAACTCACAAGTGTTAACTAGTTTGGAGACTTTTCGTTTGGTACCAGTGGCTAGTTGTACCAACCATGGTTTCTCATGGCTCACTCGGTTTAACTTACACGTATCAACAATCTTAGGGGAGATGTAACTTCGGCATGCACCGGTATCTATCAAAACTGAAATGGCTATGTTTGAGATCTTACACTCAATTTCAACCATAGTGGCCCGGTGATCTACTTGCCAGCCATCCAATGCGGCATAAATCCTTGGTGTTCTTGCCATGTCGCCTACTATATGGTCTACTTGGACATTGTGTAATAATCTGTCTGTTTTGTTGGGGCATTCTCTAAAGTAGTGGGGCCCTTGGCATTTCCAATAGGTAATGATTGGTGGGGAAACCTTTTCCCCTTTGTTGAAAGATGGCTTGTTGGCATGCGGTGGGGGTGCACTTGTTCTTGTCTAAGGTCGGTTGAAGTTTCTATTGGGTGGGGAACTATTGTTTTGTTTCCGGTAAGGTGGTGGTCTAAAACCTGGCCTTCCGTTTTCTGAGAAGTTTCTGAATCTATCTCTGTTTTTTTTATGTTATCATTCCTTGGCTTCCCATGTTCATAACAAAGTCTTTCTTTGTGTAAAGCCACATCTAAGGTTTTGGGCATGTCAAATTCAATCTTTTCTCTAAAATTTGATGGTAGACATCCCAAGAATTGTTGTATCTTGAATTTTTCATCCTTGATGTATGGGACATAATGCAGCAGATCTAAGAATCTGTTTATGAATGCTTCCATGGTTAGGGAGCCCATTTTCAATTCATCGAATTATTTGATCTTCTTGTTAAAGAATCTTTCAGACATGTATTTGTCCTGAAATATTTTGCTGAAAGAATCCCATTTTATGTCCCTCATTTCCTACCCTTTGGTGTATTTCAAATCTCTCCACCATATGGATGCTTTACCATTCAGATTGTAAATGGCTAGTCGGGCTTGCATTTCACTGGAATAGTTGTGGACATTGAAATACTTGTCCATCCCTAACATCCACTCCTCATCCTTTTCCTTGTATTTATATCTGCATCATATGTTGGGGCTTTAATTTTCCAAGATTCTTCTTATAGACTGTCATCATTCATCCTCCTTTTCTTGCAAGGGGAAGGTGAGTAATCCTCATTGGAGGAGCTTTTACAGTCTTCTTACATGTAATCAAGTATGTGTCCTTCCTGCATGTCCTTTGTAGGACCGTTGGACCTTTTTGGGTGATAGTTATTTTCCTTGTTTTTGTTGGCTGATTGAGTGGACTGTCCATGGTACCTTGCCCCTATTAAGCTCTGTAGTAGAGCTTCATTTATGGCTTGTTGTTCCCATTTTTCTTGCATATTGTCATCCTTAAAACTCTGCAACTCATTTTGCAACTGTTGTATAGATTTCATTAACTGTGAGTTTAGTTCCACCAAGATTTCTTGCTCTCGTGGTGGTGAGTTCATATTTCCATGTATGTTGCTGTCTTTTTTTGTATTCATATTCAGACTGTGTTTTGTACCTGCAATGTTGTATAAATGTCAAGAACATAAAATCTATTAGTTCATCTTCACATATAAAATAAAATCATAAATGTATGTTTATGGTTTATGGGTATCTGCAATGGATCTTCTTTTTGTAATGATCCCAATATGTCACTTAGTTTTGTAGCTGGGCTCTGATACCACTTGTAATGTACCTAAAAATAGTAAAAATTAAAAAAAATCATCTCACTAAATATACTACCAACATTAGATAATGTAAGTAAATTAACTTTAGTATTGGGAAGTTGACTTGATCATTTCTATGTGATGCCATGGGGACTAGGTTCTAAGATGATTAGTCCTAAAAGTTATTTATTTTGCAGAAGCAGTGATAAGTGATAAGTATAGATCAGTTTGGTAGTCTTAACACCTTTTTCTTTAAGTACCTTGCCTTTAAAGTCCTAAATGCATATTAGTTTCCGTTTTATGTTTTAAACTGGTTTACGTCATTATTCCAAGCTTGATGGACTTGGTGAGGGAAGGATGAGTCCTTCTGAAACCTTGATGTTGCTATTCAAACTGTCAGCGAGGCTGCCGAGAGGTAAGGGGTGAGTATTGGAGGTTTCTGGCTTACTTAGCAAACTTTTCTAATGCACTCATTTGCAATGTGTCTTGCAAGTATCAACACCATGGCCTCTACCTAAATTGAAAATCCTAAACTATATCTAAAGTTATGAAAACTGAACGAAGGACTTTGGAAAATGTAATAAGTCTTTGGCATAGTGAATGGCTTGACTTACTTTCACGACTTGAACTATAGCATAAGGGTAGTTTATTGAAATATTAAAGAAAGTTGTTGGAGTATTAAATGTTTACATGTGAAATTCACGTGGCCATGTGGCCAGCTGGGAACAAGGGTTTTACCTTGCTCTTCACTTTCACATTTGGTCATTTTCATGGTTTCTTGGCCGAGTGTGGCTCCTGGCTGTGTCAGTTTTGGGAGGGATCTGACCTGAGCTACGCTCATGGTCAGAGCACCTGTTGTCTTCGATGTGAGGGAAGGGAGAATTATGGCATTTAACCAACAGGTAACTTCTATCCTGTAGCTTAAGATTTTACTTATCTTATTTGCAAGCTTTCGTTTCTCCTCAACATTTGACTTATGGTTTCTTTTTTGTGGTTTTACTGGCAGGTGGTGGATGATGGTGCTCATGGTGTTGGGTGTTGCTAGGTGAATGAAACTCGGTTTTGGCATAAAAGAATGTAAGTCTAGGTCTTTCCAACCCTCTCCCCTTCCTATCGCAGCTATGGGGGGAGAGTACTATTTAGTTGCTTTTGAGAATGGAACTTTGTTATTCCCCTTGGCTCATTGTAATTTATTTGAAGTTCCCATAGGGTTGCCTTTTGGCTAGACCGGTAACTGGAATGTGGATGATGTGTTTATTTCATTCATGGTGGGAGTAACCTTTGAGGGTTCTTATTTTTTATGTTGTAGTTCGATTGTTTGTCTTTGCGAAATATTTTAAAACTTTTAAATGGGAAACAAAACCTATGGAGTTTTAAAATATTTCTGCGAATGGTCCTATCACTACGTTTCTTTATGGCCTGTGCAAATGTCTATGGAAAACCATCTCCGCGTTTTCGTTTTAGCTTTGGTGTACAAGAACTCTTCCCGTTGAATGCATGGCTGTGTTTTTATTAGTAGTGTAGTTCTATTGCACGAACTGTTGGCCCGTGAAGGCTTGATCTAGAAGGACATAGGGGTTTTAATCCTTCTGTGGATTTCGTGTTTCATTTATATCTTGGTGAATTAAGGTTTTCTAGTATTTAAATGATAATGTATGTTTACGTCTAGATGTGGATTCGAATCCTGTTGAAAAAGTAATTCCCACAAGGGTTTGATGATTTGTACCAGCAATTCATAGACCTAGGGTTTGTATGCACAGTAAAGAAAAAATGCTTGGATCGGGGTTTAAGAAACTCAGCGATCCAAATATCCACGTGGTAGCTATATGGGGAATCTAGACTTGTGTTTGGTTTTCTTTCGTTTTGTTTCTTGAAATCTATCTTTCACGTATGTAAATATCATTTCTATTGAGGAGATTTAATTTCTAGAAACTCAAAAATAGAGGACCCGAAATTTCAATTCGTTTTGTTCTTGGGAAGAAATGATATCTATAGTAGCTATTTTTGTTGTAGTTCTTGGGAAGAAATGATATCTATAGAAACGATCCTGAATGTTTAGCTTTTGTAGTTTAGACCTGCATTATTACTATAGTGTTACCTAGATTTCGATATGGTGCAAACGTGTCTTGGTTTGACCCGAAAAGAAAATAGTGATGTAAAAGTTTTAAACTGCCTATACCTATGTCTGTTATTCTATGTTACCTGGTCTTGTGTTTTATGATTACTTGTTTGGTTCCAAGAATGTCCGTATGTGGTTACTATCTGTCCAATGGAATTTTCCCGAGTTTAGATGTAAGAGCTGGTTTAAAAGAATAATGTGGTCATGATTTAAAATGAGTTTTCAGGTATCGATAATTTTCGTTCAAAGTTTAAATAAAAGAAGTTTTACTTGTAAGGGTAACTAGCACAAGCTAGCCAGGCTAGCCCTGCTATCTCATTGATATGTTCAGGGCAGAAACTAGTATTTAAAAGAAAAAGAAAAAGAAAAACCTAATGGCGAATGATCCCAAATGAAATTGCAAACCCGAGATACTATGCCCATTTTCCCTTGCTCTTATAAAACAAGAATTAACATTTTAATGGGCAGAAATATAAACGTTGTATAATAGTTCCTACTGTAATATCTAAATCTACTTAAACTGTAATGACAAACTATAATTCGTACTTCGTTATTTTGAAGCTGAATCCTCTACGAAACCTACACACTCAAACAATAATTAATGGAGAAAACTTATGGACCTAGCTGACTTGTAGAATGTTCTTGTAAAATTAGTCACAACAGATCTAATGAACAAGTAAATCAATCACAACAAATGAACATAGAAAATATGGTGTAAAAATGTACAAAACATGCATCAGTGCTCAATATCCCAATAAGGGTGAATAATTACAATACAATTATCTGACAATGAGTGAGCAATTCAAATTGACTAAGTAGGCCATTCAAATTACTGAATGGTGTAGCTTGGCTCCAACTAGGAGTCCTCATCATCAATCAGTGGTGGTCATCAATGCACAAGAACCAGTCATCCAGGTGTCAATCTGAGTCTAATTGAGTATAACAAGTGTAACTGAAGTGTGTAGCACTAATATATGGAAGGAGATTCAGTGGAGGGCGCATCGGAGGCTTAACTGAAGTCAAAACAAGTCATCTAGTCTTTAGAGGTCCAATGGAGTGAAACAGTCAATCGGGAGTGAAACTAGCCTCAAATCAGGGAGAATCGGTGCTAACTGAGTGGGTAGGTGAAGAAGTGCGCCCTTCTCTAGCAGTAGGTGAGAAGTTGGTGCCTTCATGACTAGGAGGGATAAAATTCTGATGTAAGAAGGTCCCAGGTGCTAGAATGAAGTGGATAAGGTGTTGGAGGCATCAACCTGGTGACTGGGATGCATGCAAAATGCATGCAAACCCTAATTGCATGCAAGGTCCTGAAAATGATGATGTGGATATCTGAACACACCCCCTCAAGCTAGACTATGATATGCAAAAAATAATGTGGGGCCCTAGTTACTAAGACCTAAGGTCACACCAATACAATAATCCAAAAAATGATGAAAATAAACTAAGTGAGGAAAGAGGGAAAACCCAGTGGGAAGAAAGCCCCCCCTCAAGCTAAAACATAATAATGGATCAATCTGTCTCCACCATGATGGAACTCACCCCCAACAGTGAACGGAGGTAAGATAAATTCTTCTCAGTGAAGCTCTTGGTGAATATATCTGCAATTTGCTCATCAGTAGGGCAATATTGCAGAATGATGGTGCGATCATGCTCCAACTCTCGAATGTAGTGCATATGCATCTCAATGTGTTTGGTCCTCTGCCACTGAATTGGATCTGTGGAGATCTTGATATCACTTTGATTGTCACAAAAGAGGATATTCGAAGCAGTGCCACCAAAACCAAACTCTGAAAGAATACCCTGCAACCAAACTGCCTGAATGTAGGCATTGACTTCCCCTCGATACTCTGCCTCTGCTGAAGATAGTGCAATGATTACCTACTTTTTGCTGGACCAGCAAATAGGGCTATGACCAATCATGAAAACATAACCGGAAGTGGACTTCCAATCATTGCTATCACCTTCCCAATCTGAATCAGTAAAACCAATGAAATCAAGCTCAGAATCTGCAACATAATGTATGCCAAAATGTTTCGTACCTTGCACATACTGCAAGATCCTCTTAGCTGCTCGCCAATGAAGCTCATGGGGCTGCTGCATATACCTTGAAATAGCACTCACAGCATATGAAATGTCAGTCCTTGAGTGTGTCAATTAAAGTAGTGAACCAATCAACTGTCGATACATAGTGCAATCTGCAAGCGGTGTAGAATTTCCCTCCTCAAGACTGATTCCTGAGAGGAATGAGAATGGGGCTGCCTTACATTCAGCCATATTAAACTTCAATAACTGGTTGGAAGCATACTTTCTCTGAGATATAGTGATCCCATCAAAATTTTGAGCTATCTCCAAGCCCAAAAAATGATTCAGCAAGCCCAAATCGCTCATGTCAAAAGCTTATTTAAGGCAGTTTTTAGCTTGTTTATTGAAGTAAGAGTTCTACCAGTAATGAGAATATCATCAACATAAAGTACAATAACCAACAAGTTACCTTTAACTTTCTGTAGGTACACATTCGGATCAGATTTGTATCTTTTGAAATTTTGAGAAAGAAGGAAGGAGTCCATCTTTGCATATCAAGCTCTTGGGGCCTGTTTTAATCCATACAAAGATTTCTTCAATCTGCAAACTAATGATGGATCTGATGTGTAGCCTTCTGGATGTTTCATATATACCTCTTTAGCAAGATATCCATGTAGAAAAGAACTCTTCACATCCATGTGGTGCACTTCCCAGTGCTTGGATGCGGAAATTGCCAAAACTAGGTGGATGGAATCCATCTTTGCAACCGGTGCAAAGGTCTCAGTGTAGTCCACTCCTTGGACTTGGGAGAAACCTTTTGCCACCAACCTTTCTTTGTATTTTCTGATAGAGCCATCAGCAGGAACTTTCATGTGGTAGACCCATTTACATTGGACTAATTTTCTTCCAAGTGGAAGAGAACCTAACTCCCATGTATTGTTGTTTTGAAGAGAATTGTACTCTTCATCCATGACACTTTGCCATCTCAGATCTCGGTGGGCATGATAGTATGTTGTGGGATCTGAATCAGTCATCAATTAACAAATCTCGGGAATTAATGGATCAGAAATAGAAAGAGCCATACCTGCTCTTTGAAAGTCTGCTCTTGTTCGTCTTGGATCAGTAGGATTTCCAAGGTTCGAACCAGCAGATTGAAGAGTGTTTTGGGCCCACTTTGGTAACTGAGGAGGATCATAATGGTCGGATTCTGAACCTAATGTGTCATGATCATCATGTGCTACTAAAATATCAGAAATATCAGAACTAATACCTTCATTATCGCTGCTTGGATCTTCTTCTGGTGAAGGTGGTGAAACGACAGTTTCTTCCTCGACTAGTTGCAATTCTTGAAGTGGTTCTTCAAATTGCACACTGCGCTCTATGAATATCTTTTTGGATCTGATATCCATGAGTTTATATGCCTTTGATTCTTCCCCGTATCCTATCAGTATTCACTCAATACTTTGTGGATCCAAAGCTTGTCTCTTCTTGGAAGGAATTCTAGCCCATGCAGTAGAGCCAAAAAATCTCAAATTTGACACATCCGGTTTGTGACCAAAGAATGCTTCGAAAGGAGTCATACCTTTCACGGATGAATGTGGAACTCAGTTCTGAATGTATGCAGCAACATTGATTGCTTCAGACCAAATATTTGTAGCCAAACCTTTTGATTCAATCATGCAAGTAGCCATCTCTTTCAGTGACCGATTTTTCCTTTCCGCTACACCATTCTGCTGGGGTGTGTAGGGAACTGTATGTTGGATTTGAATTCCGATTTCGGCACAAAGTTGGAGCAACTCAGCCTTGATATATTCTCCACCATTATCATATCTAAGAGCTTTGATCTTTCTCTTAGTGGCGGTCTCAACAGAAGCCTTAAAATCCTTGAATTTTCCAAGCACTTATGATTTGTTTTTGAGAAAAAATACCCATGTAAAGTGGAAAAAATCATCAATAAATGTCAAAACATACCTTGAACCATTTAATGATCTGTGGGGAAGTGGACCACTGATATTAGAATGTATCAGCCCCAAAATTGTAGAATCTCTACTAGCTTTTCTGCGGTCGAACCTATGCTCGGGGTGCTTCCCAATATTGCAACCAATGCATATTCCCTTCGAGGAACGAAGCTGTGGAAGACCATCTACCATGGATTTGTTTGATAAAAACAGCAAATAATTATAATTAAGATGTCTAAATATTTCATGCCAAATCCTACTAACCTCATTACCATGTGTGCGAAGAGCAGTGGGCTTTGCAAGCGGAATAAAGTGTGAAAACTCATAGCATTTTGCGGTGTGGTTTGCCTTTCCGACTGCAATAAGTCTTCCACTTTTGATATCAGAAATTTCAACTATATTAGGGCTGAATGTAACTTTCTTCGGTTCACTAGTGTGTGTCATTTGATACACAGAAAGAATATTTGAAGCCAAGGAGGGCACATAGAGAACATTTTGAAAGCTTCCATGATCAACATGGGTTGTACCTTTGCCCTTTGTAGAAATTTTTGAGTCATCTCCCAAATGGATGGGGATGGAGCTGTTTGGATCAAATGAAGAAAAAGAATCAATATTTGTAGCCATATGATTCGATGCACCTGAATCTATCAAGAGAGTAGTGGGATTCGAAACAGTTTCCATGAGTGCTTGTCCTATTTCATGATCATCATTCATATCCTTCTTCCTTGCACCGTCAGGAAGAGTTATGTTATTCTTTTCCAAAAGGAGGGCCATTTGATCTATAGTCTTCTTCATGCATGAACTTTTGGGATGAAATCCACGGTCACAATAAGTACATTTAGATTTTTCCTTACCCTCTTTACCCTTTTGCTTGAACTTCGAAATGGATGGTGCATCCATCTGCTTGCCTTTCTCTCTTTGCTTGTGAGGTTCGAATTTGGGCTTCTCTTTCTTTTGCTTTCCTTTACCATTTGAATTCTTGGGTCCTTGAACAAATAGGGTTGAATCTTTGGAGCTTATGGACCCCATTTGAATCAACTTATCATGCTCTTTTGTGACGGACTCAATGAAGGCATTCAAGGTAGGCATCTTCCAATTCAGGGTAGTTAGTCGATTGGAATTGAAAGTAGAGACAAATACCAAATAGTCTTTACCAAGCTTGGTGAGAATAGAGAGGATCAATTGCTTATCCTCTTGGATAACTCCACTGTTCTTCAACTGCAATGTCAAGTGCTTGAATTTTGTGAAAAACTCATTGATGGTCTTGAAATTCTCAGGACTAAGAGCAATCAATTCATTCTCTAATTGAAAATCCCTAAGCTCTTCATGCATGCCAAATAGTGTTTCAAGTTTCTCCCATATTGATTTTGAAGTCTTCAATCCACTGTGATGGAAGTGAATATCTTTGGAGATGGAGAGACAAAGAAGACCATAAGCTTCATCAAGCTTGTTGTAGTGTTTGGTTCTTTCCGACAATGTACTTGGCTCCAATTCGAGGCCAATGGTGACTCTATAGTATCCTTTTCAACGCAATATGATCTCCATATCATCTTTCCAATCAAAATAATTGAAAGGGGTGAGGATAGGCTTTGAAGAAGAGTATTCCATTGCTAGGAGCGAGTGTACTTTAATGTAGAAAGGCTTGCAAAGGCAAGGTAGTGAATGCAATTGAAGGAGACAATAACCTGCAAATCACAATGAAAACAATCATTGTAAGGTCGAACAATCCACCCTTTTAGAGTTGCATCACTCCTGGGATTGGAGATCAAGCAATGTTGAATGGGTCCAATGTATCAAATCTAGGATTTATGTGGAAATTGAAGCTTCTGGAGTGGTATTGGAAGTATTTTTAAGCTTTACATGCACAGGAGCGAATGCTCTTGAGATCTTTCATGCCAAACTTTTTGCTATTTTGAATAAATTCACTCAAATCTCCTTGTAGAACATCTATAGAAAAGAGATCTTGTCCCTGCAATGGATTTGATACCATGTAAAATTAGTCACAGTAGATCTAATGAACAAGTAAATCAATCACAACAGATCAACATAGAAAATATGGTGTAAAATTGTGCAAAACATGCATCAGTGCTCAATATCCCAATAAGGGTGAATAATTACAATACAATTATCTGACAATGGGTGAGCAATTCGAATTGACTAAGTAGTCCATTCGAATTACTGAATGGTGTAGCTTGGCTCCAACTAGGATTCCTCATCATCAATCAGTGGTGGTCATCAATGCGCAAGAACCAGTCATCCAGGTGCCAATCTGAGTCTAACTTAGTGTAACAAGTGTAACAGAAGTGTGTAGCACTGATATAGGGAAGGAGACTCAGTGGAGGGTGCATGGGAGGCTTAACACTGAAGTCAAAACAAGTCATATAGTCAATATGGAGGTCCAAGGGAGTGAAATAGTCAGTCAAGAGTGAAACTAGCCTCAAATCAGGGAGAATCAGTGCTAACTGAGTGTAAACTGAGTGGGTAGGTGAAGAAGTGCGCCCTTCTCTGGTAGTAGGTGAGAAGTGGATGCCTTCATGACTAGGAGGGATAAAAGTATGATGTAAGAAGCTCCTGGGTGCTAGAATGAAGTGGATAAGTTGTTGGAGGCATGAACCTGGTGATTGGGATGCATGCAAAATGCATGCAAACCCTAATTGCATGCAAGGTCTTGAAAATGATGATGTGGATATTCGAACAGTTCTTTAACTAGATAACTTTGGGACTACCATGTTCCTCCCAACCATGGCCCTTAGATCGTTCCTGGTTCTAACTGGATCCCTTCGAGCTAGTTCCAACATGTAATAAGAGAAGTAGAGGCCCTAGGTTGAAATGATGAATCAGTTCTGGAAATTAATATTGGGGCTACTTCAATTTTGCAGAATAATTCTTTCTCTTCTGTTGATAAGAGAATGATTGTAGCAAAAAGATGATCCACTCTCTTGGGATTCTACCCTCCTTTATATAGGTGAGTCTTGTTTGGAAATATAGTTGTTTGAATAATTATATATTTAGTTTTTAATTTATTTTGAAATATAATATCTTTAAAAGATATTTTACTAAATATTTAGTCCTTGTCTATCTAGGACCTTTATTTGTTTTAATTGAATGTAACTTAAGTTAACTTATAAATAATAATAATAATAGTTATATATTATTATTAATATTAACAATATAAATAATAATACTATTAATAGCATGATAATGTGAGAGTCATTCTATGCATAACTTTTATGCATTATATATATATATAAGAAATGTTTTTCTTTTAAGAAAGTAATAATATTATTATTCTTAATACTATTAATAATAATATTAAATTTGAAAGTTATCTTATGCATAGCCTTTATGCATGTCATTCACATAAGAATATTTATATTTAATTATTCAATAATTTAGTTATGGTAATTTTCTTTGATTTATTTATGTATATACCATAATACTTCTTTTAAATATTAAGTACAAGGTCCAACTCTTTGGACGGTGTCTTTTGGTAAACTTTGGATAGTTGGCTTTGTTAGGTACCTCTAGGTCTCTCTCTTGCATGTTGTATTCCCTCGTTTAACATGGTAGTTCCCGCAGTATTTGATGATAGATGGAAAATGATTCATTTAACCAATTAAAATAAATGTGATGAATAGAAGTGCTATTCAGAGTCTTCTCGACTCAACACTTTTTAAGATCCAGTAACCCCGAGTGCTCTTTAGAGCGTTAACTCAACACTCTCACATGGGTGTTACACTAGTGTAATTCCAGAGCGTCTCACTCAACACTAGTACTAGAATGTGGTTGTGAAGCACATCTAGAATGTACAAATGGTCTCGGATCTGGTATTCATTGTCAAGCTTAGAGTGCTCTAGGGTTTATGCCCAACACTCTACATACATCGACGCTTACGCCCAGTACGTAATAAAGTCCTCTAGTTACATCGGAGCTTATTCCTAGTACGTAGGTCATCCGTGTGTTCTTGATTCCACGCTCAACATGCTACATAAATCAATCATGTGAATCATAACTCTGCATAGTATATTAGGGTTTGTACCCAATTCACATAAAAAAACATAATCAATCCATTAGGGATTTCTTTCCCAATATATAACAATAATGCATCAGTCAGGGTCCATGCCCAATATATAAATCTATAAAGGAAATGAATCATGTGCACTAGGAATTATGCCCCATAATCAAAACAAATCATATGTGTTGGGGCTTTCAACCCAATATATAACATCATAAATAGTTAGTCAAAATTTGGGATATTACACACAAGTAAAATATTTAAAGTAGATAGAAAGACTCTTAAAAATTAATCGGCTATTAGAGAAAAATTGAGACCCTAGGCCAAAAAGATTGTTGGGCCTTTGTTGGTAGGTTACTTCGGTCAGACATGAAGCTTATTGAAGCTATTAAATAACTAGTACAAAATTTTTGGCATGATAACACTAGACTGTCATTGAATCAAAGAGATGTGTTAAAGATGAGAAAAGGTGTGAAGGGGTGTGAACCCCATGTCAGTCACTTCCTTGACATGACACAAGCGGAACTCTATGAGAGGTTCAAGAATGAGCACACACAATTGAACTTGGGCCAAAGGTCCTATAAAAAATGCAAATCCTGGTATGTTAGAATTTGCATTGATCGCAACACATGTTGCTATAGATACCATGTAGAATTTGAGTACTATTATGATACATATAGACATATATTTTGTGATTTGCATGCTAACATTGTGAATGACTTCCCATCGTTGCAACCACCAAATGCATCCAGAGAATTTATACACAGGACAATGTGTCAAAGACCTGAAGGACAAAAATATTATAAAAGATCATGTTTATATGGCATATGTTTCAAGTGTAGTGGATTTGCATTATTGAGCCGCTGCATCCATGAAATTGAAGAGCTCAAATTTGGGAGGATGTTAGTAGAAATGTATAACTTCAAGTACGTAACATATCAAGTAGATAGCGCGAAGGAAAGTAAAATAATTGCATTGGTGAAGTCACAAGTAATCTAAGTTTGCATACTTTCATACTGTATATGTTGAATTTTACATATATATTTAGATTAAAAATGTCACGTTGTATTAATGCCCTTGGTTTTGTGGCACCATGTAAAAATTTGCGATTTCATGAAGGAATTCTACTAGAAGACTGAGCAGTATGTACAATGTGTCCATGTAGCATGATGGTAGGATGAACAACACAGATAGTGCAGGGACACCTTTCCCAATGGCACAATATTGTCGGTTGTGGACTTTGCCGGAAACTACAACCTACAGCCACAGAATGAGATTCAAAGTCAATACTACCATTCAGACCAAGTTAGCATAATGGTCCATATCACATACAGGAACGCGCCAGAGAGAAGCAATGACATGAGGATAATGTTGAAAGAGGCCAACTTCTACATCAGTGACGACAGGTGCCATGACCTGCACTATGTGCACCATTGCTTGAGAAGTTTCTATGATCAGTTGTAGGAGGTATACAGATGGATCGACATTGGATATGGTTAGATGGTTGCGTAGGCCAGTTCAAAAATGCACATGTATTCCAGTGGTTGAGTATTTTGCACAAGAATTATAATGTGCTTCATACATGGAACTATTTTGAGATCGGGCATGGAAAGGGATAGTATGATGGGGCTAGAGCATGTCTCAAAACTACCATACGAAGGGAGGAGATGAGGTGCATGACAAACCCTCATATTCGAGATGTAGAATCCATAGTTCAGTGGTGCTCTGCAAAAATGTCAGATCGAACCACAGAGCAACACAAACCAATAGGTAGAGGATATGTTGTAAGAAATTTATGGCATGTGGTTGATATAGATCTATCGTGTTCTTATAGTTGTAGTATTGTACAAGGCACTCATAGATTTCATTCGATTTGAAGATCAAACAACCCCTTATTTGAAATGTGGACGTGGAAACTTGCTTGATTTTGTGGGCCTTGAAATAGTTGTTAGTGGGATGAGTGTGAATCAATGGACGAATTATTGGTTGGCACGATGCATCCAGGGGAAGCAAACCCTCCTCGCACCATTAACTAATAGTGAAGGCATTACCTTTCCAACTGGCTCAATGGTTGTTTAGGGGGAATATCTTACAATAGATGGAAAGGGACCAAAGAGAAATGGCTACACATACATGGATTATAGACCAGGTTCACAGGTGTATCACTTTATGCACTTGATCATTGGTACAAACATCCAACTACAAATAATGTCAACGAAGTCATCTAACAAGGTATGCTACTTACTACCTCATGTAGAGCACAAGAGGTTGTTTGAGACAATAAAAAACTGAGAGGATCCAAAAGGCCTAATTGATTGAGGTACATAGTATAGTCATGTGATTGTTTATTCATGCATGTCTAATGTTATTCATGTTAGATAGTTTATTTAATATCGTTATCTTATATCGTTTATTTGATGTTTGAGTTATGATTAAGTTACTATTACAATACATTGATGTTTTACACCATCCACTCCAATTCAAGTTTCCATCCCTTTAGGAAAACTTCACATGCATAAAAAACATTGAAAACTCATCTTATATTATAACATTTCATAATATTCAATAGAAATTAGAATCAATACACATTAATGAGCACACATTTGTCATTCACAAATAACAATGAGACACATAAATGCACTGAAATTTGATAGGCATTGGGAAATAGCTCAAGATGTTACAACCATATTTCTCATTAAGTCATCAAAATAAAAATGTATTACAGAGATGTCGGAATGCCACTGGGCATTGGAAAATGCCAAATAGACTAATAGTAAATACAAAAAGGGGTGGATCAAGATGGAAGAATCTCATATTTCAGGTAGATCTAGAATAACTAAGAATTATAACTAACATTATTCTTCAGGGTCATTAGATTTCATTTTAAAACAAAACAAAAAAAATACTTTTTTTGATATATTATATGTGGATGGTAAGCACAGATTAATGTCAAAAGAATCAAGCAAATATGGACTCATTTCATCTCATTAGCAACATTTATGTAGCCATTTTTCATATGTAATTTCACTAGCCACTTCACCCAATTTTCATGACTTCGATCACGAATCCGTCGATTTTGATGGATCCAAGACACTAGGTTTCAGCTGGGGTCCCCCCACACTGTGCCTCAAAGTCTCAGAAACTATGTTATTTTTCCATCCCCGGAGCTAGGGTTTTGCTCATTGAATCCCATTCCAATATTGCTCAAGAGGGTCATTTACGATCTGAAGGCTCCCAGGCATGTGTGGCCATCGTGAACATGTCCACAATGGCCATGTGCACATGCAGGAGCTGATGGAACCCAAGTATGCTCGCCGGTTTGGGTTCCGTGACCCCAGAACGATTCCTCAATGTGTCCCTGAATGGCCATGGGGTGCCTGACAAAATTTCCTGTAGCAGCAAGCAATTGACTCTGATCATGAATCCTTTGATTTCAATGGATTCAGAACACTGGGTTTCATCTAGGGGACCCCCCACACCGTGCCTAGAAGTCTTGGAATAAGTGTTATTGTGCCATATCAGTAACTAGGTTTTTTCTTAGTGAAGACCATGCCAATCTTGCTCAAGGGGTAATTTCTCATCCGAAGGCTCCCAAGCGTATGTGGCCATAGTGAACACATTGACAATGGCCATGTGCACATGTGGGAGCTGACGGAACCCAAGTCCGCTCGTCGGTTTGGGTTCCGTGACCCCAGAGAAATTCCTCAAAGTGTCCCTAAATGGCCACGAGGTGCTCAACCAAAATTCCCCTACCACCAAAACAATGACTGCCATCTCGAATCCTTCTATTCCGATGGATCTAGAACACCTTGTTTTAGCTAGGGTACCCCCACATCATGCCTCAAAGTCTCAGAAACGGTGCTATTGTGCCATCTCAATAACTAGGGTTTTGCTGAGTGAAGGCCATGCAAATCTTGCTCAAGGGGGTCATTTCTCATTCGAAGGCTCTTGGCGTGCGTGGCCATCATGAACACGTCTACAAGGGCCACATGCACATGCAAGAGCTGATGGACCCCAAATCCGCTCATTGTCCGCTCGTTGGTTTGGGTTATGTGACCCTGGAGCAAATCCTCAAAGTGTCCTTGAATGGCCTCAGGGTGCCCGAACAAAATGCTTGTAGCACCAAAACCATGACTCCGATCGCAAATCCATCGATTTTGATGGATCTAGGACTCCATTTTTTAGCTAGGGGATCTCCCACACCGTGCCTCGAATTCTCAGAAATGGTGTTATTGTGCTATCTCTAGAGCTATGGTTTTGCTTAGTGAAGGCCATTCCAATATTGGTTAAGGGGGTAATTTATGATCCAAAGGCTCCCAGGCATGCATGGCCATATTGAACACAACCACAGTGGCCACCTTCACGTGCTGGAGCTGATGGAACCCAAGTTCGGTCGCCGGTTTGGATTTCGTTACCCCGAAGAAAATACTCAAAGTGTCACTAAATGGCCCCAGGGAGCCTGAACAAAATTCCCGTAGCACCAAAACCATCACTCTGATCATGAATCTGTCGATTCCAATGGATTTGGAACGTCGGGTTTCATCTATCCCCCCCCCCCATCATGGCTCGAAGTCTCGGAAATGATGTTATTATTCCATATCAGTAACTAGGGTTTTACTCAGTAAAGGCCATGCCAATCTTGCTCAAGGGGGTCATTTCTCATCCGAAGGATCCTGGGAGTTGGTGGCCATTGTGAACATGTCCACTATGGAAATGTTCATGTGCAGAAGGTGACGAAACGCAAGTCCGCTCGTCGGTTTGGGTTCTGTGACCCTCAAGAAATTCCTCAAAGTGTGCCTACATGTCCACGGGGTTCCCGACCAAAATTCCCGTAGCACCAAAACCATGACTCCCATCGCAAATTTGTCGATTCCAATGGATCTAGAGCATTGGGTTTCCACAAAGCCCCCCCCACACCATGCCTCGAAGTTTCAGAAATTGTGCTATTGTGCCATCTCAGTAACTAGGGTTTTTTTCAGTGAAGGCCTGGCATGCCAATCTTGCTCAAGGGGTTCATTTCTAATCCGAAGGATCCCGAGCATGCGTGGACATCGCGAACATGCCCAAAATGCCACATGCATGTGTGGGAGCTGACAGAACCCAATTCTGCTCGACGATTTGGGTTCCGTGACCTCATAGCAATTCCTCATAGTGTCGTTGAATGCACGGGGGGTTCACTTAGCGAACTTGTTACATAGCACGATCGTTCAGAAGATATTAAAGAATACCCCTAATTTCACAAAATATTGGAAAATGCATCCTAAAATTGTATTGTTGAACCCCCCTCCCAATATGCCTTTCCAATTAAGAAAACCCCTAGTTTCACCAGATATTGTAGGTATCCATTTTTATCAACCCATTTTTAACACCCCCTTTATATCATATTATCAAATTGTTACAAACAGGAGCCCTGCCACATCTTAGTATAAGCAAACAAGATGCTAAATAAAATAATAGTATAATGCTAATAATGATCCCACTAGGATTGCAAGGGTGACTGATCAATTTCTATCATTGGAAAGTGGAACACTCAAAGAAATAGTACTGGGGAAGAAAAAATGCATAAAACACAAGCTAATCAAGAGATCAACATAACAAAGAATGTAAAAGACCGATAGTCCAATTGTTAGGGCAATGCTTATAAAATATGAGAATTGCAAATGTTTCACACTGCAACCTTCCAATCTACCAATTTTATATCATGTAAATACAAATATAGTCATAGAGAACTCATGTTTTCTATAAGCTTAATGAATTAATCTCCATAAAAATGCAAAATTGAAACCCTTTATGGAAGGACACCCAGGCTACCTTCCTATCAAAACAAACATCATTGATGTTTGAACCCAAATGAACATAGAAAAATTCCTTTTACTTTTCAATAACACGATTGATCATGTGCATAGCTTGGATTTGGGTCATTCACAAGATCCAATGAATGGCCTCCACTTCCTCTACATTTATTCTTGCAATCACTGGAATTAACAACATTTAGTTACCTTCTCTTGGGTTATATCTATTTTTTTGTTATCTTTAAAGGATAGGGAAAAATCTCCATTGTTAGGTTTCAAGCATGTAATAGTTATAAAGATACACAGATAGTGAAACGTATATGATACCATTTCATGGTAACGATAACACATAGGGTATGCAAATAAGGATTTAGATTTTCACCTATGTTCATGTTAATTCTAGAATATAATATTAAGACAGATGCATTACATATAAGAATTAAAATTACAATTATGAATGTGCCAAATATAACTCAATCTAACAACTATTCCTAACTGGCAATGTGAAAATATTAAAGAAGAATATAAAAAGTTGAAAGAAATAATTAGTCAAGAAACATTGATCTAACTTTTCTTGGTTCCAGTGAGCCAAGAAAGATTGGTCTCACTTTTCTTGGTTGTTGTGGAGCAAGGTTTATATGAATCTCAATGCCCACCTAAACCCCAACCTAAAAAATGATGATTTAAATAGTTTACTTGAATTCCTACAAAAATAGAATACAATTGTTCAAGTCCGGAACTCCCATTTAACTACATCTCTTAACTTAAAAATGAAAAACAATATAACGTCAATTCAAAGCAAGACTAAATAAGCTATTACATGAGGATTTCTCAAGGACAATAATCCAAAGAGACTTCCATCGATATTATCATTGGTACATTATTATCAAATTTATGCAAAACTTAGGATCATAAACAATCTCAAATAAAAATGGAAGGTCCTTAAGTTTTAGGTGGGTATGAATTGAGCCTGTGATTTGGACGTATGAATCCATACTACGATTTGGAAGTTATTTTTCAGCATTCCCAAATAAAATAACCCCCAATATTTATATTACTATGTCAAATTAAAACCCCCCTTGACCCCTTAATACGGGGCACTATATTTTTGAGGTTTTTAAGAGTATTCAACCCCCCAATATGAATGGACGTGATATGATATTGCCTCACTAGTGAACCCCCCGTGGATGAATGGCCACAAGCTGCCCGACCAAAATTCCTTGTGGCACCAAAACCATAACTCTGATCATGAATCTGTCAACTCCAATGGTTCCAAAATGCTAGGTTTCAGCTAGCCCCCCCCCACACCATGCCTTGAATTCTCAGAAATAGTGATATTGTGCCATTTCTGGAGCTAGGGTTTTGCTAAGTGAAGGCCATGCCAATCTTGGTCAAGGGGGTCATTTCTCATTCGAAGGCTTTCGGGTGTGCGTGGCCATCATGAACACATCCACAATGGACACGTGCATTTGTTGGAGCTAAAGGAACCCAAGTTCACTCGCAGGTTTGGATTCCGTGACCCTGAAGAAAATCCTCAAAGTGTCCTTGAACGACCACGAGCTGCTTGACCAAAATGCCCGTAGCACCAAAAAAATGACTCTGATTAAAAAGCGGTTGATTCCAATGGATAGGAAACATTGGGTTTCAACTAGGGCCCCCGCACACACTATGCCTTTAAGTCTCAAAAATGGTGTTATTATGCCATCTCTGTAGCTAAGGTTTTGCTTAGTGAAGGCCATGCCAATCTTGCTCAAGGGGATCATTTACGATCTGAAGGCTCCCAAGCATGCGTGGCCATATTGAACACATCCACAATGGCCATGTGCACATGCAGGAGCTGATGGAACTCAAGTACACTCATTTTTTTGGGTTTCGTGACCCTTGAGCAAGACTGGCATGGCTTTCACTGAGCAAAATCCTAGTTACTGAGAAGACACATTAGCGCCATTTCCATGACTTTGAGGCACAGCATGGGGGGTCCCCTAGTTGAAGCTTGTTTTTTTGGATCCATCGGAATTGACAGATACGTGATCGGAGTCACGGTTTTTGTGCTACGAGCATTTTGGTCAGGCACCCTGTGGCCATTCATGGACACTTTGAGGATTTGCTTTGGGGCCACGGATCCCAGACCGGCAATTGTACTTGGGTTCCATTAGCTCCTGCACATGCAAGTGGCCATTGTGGACGTGTTCATGATGGCCACACATGCCCGGGATCCTTCAGATGCAAAATGACCCCCTTGAGCAAGATTGGCAAGGCCTTCATTGAGCAAAACCCGAGTTACTGAGATGGCACAATAGCATCATTTACGACACTTAGAGGCATGGTGTGGGGGGTTCGCTAGCTAAAACCAGGTGTTTTGGATCACTTGGAATCGACGGATTCACGATCAGAGTCTTGGTTTTGGTTCTACTGGCATTTTGGTCGAGTACCCCAATGACCATTCGAGCACACTTTGAGGATTTGCTCTAGGGTCACGGAACCCAAACCAACAAGAGGACTTGGGTTCCGTCAGCTCCTGCACATTTGTGTGGCCATTGTAGACATTTTCAAGATGGCCATGCACTCCCGATAGCCTTCCGATGATAAATGACCCCCTTGAACAAGATTGGCATGGCCTTCACTTAGCAAAACTCTAGTTACTGAGATGGAACAATAGCACTGTTTTTGAGACTTAGAGGCATGGTGTGGGGGGAACCCTAGCTAAAAATTGGTCTTGCAGATCCATCAGAATTGATAGATTCACAATCGAGTTCATGGTTTTTTTGTTACGAGAATTTTGTTCGAGCACCCTATGGCCATTCGAGGACACTTTGAGGAATTGCTCCAGGGTCACGGAACCCAAACCGGTGAGAGGAATTGGGTTCCGTCAGCTCCTGCACATGTACATGGCCATTGTGGACATGTTAACAATGGTCATGCATGCCTGGGAGCCTTTGTATGAGAAATGACCCCGTTGAGCAATATTGGCATGGCCTTCACTAAGAAAAACCCTGGTTACCAAGATGGCCCAGTAGCACCATTTCTGAGACTTCAAGGCATGGTGTGGGGGGTCCCTTAGCTAAAAACCAGTGTTCCAAATACATCATAATCGATGGATTCACGGGTTTGGTGCTACGGGTATTTTCCTCAGGAACCATGTGGCCATTCAGGGACACTTTGAGGATTTGATCCGGGGTCATGTAACCCAAACCAACAAGCAAACTTGGGTTCCGTCAAATCCTGCACATGCGCGTGGCCATTGTGGATGTGTTCATGATGGCCATGCATGCCTGGAATCCTTCAGATCATAAATGACCCCCTTGAGCAAGATTGGCATGGACTTCACTAGGCAAAACCTTAGCTTTGGAGATGGCACTATATCATTGTTTCTAGGACTTCAAGGCACAGTGAGGGGAGGAACCTAGCGGAAACCCTGTGTTCTGAATCCATTGGATTTGACGGATTCGTGATCGGAGTTATTTTTTTCTACTATGGGAATTTTGTTCGAGCACCTCAGGGCCATTCATGGACACTTTGATGAATTGCTCTGGGGGCACAAAACCCAAACTGGCGAGTGGAATTGGGTTCCGTCAGCTCTCGCATGTGCATGTGGCCATTTTGGACATGTTCACAATGGCCATGCACACCCGTGAACCTTCGGATCGTAAATGACCCCCTAGACCAAAATTGGAATGGCCTTCACTAAGAAAAACCCTAGGTCCAAAGATGGAACACTAATGCCATTTCTGAGACTTCAAGGCATGGTGTGGGTGGACCCCTAGCTGAAACCTGGCGTTCCAAATCCATGGAAATCAACAGATTTGTGATCGGAGTCATGGTTTTGGTGCTGTAGAAATTTTTGGCCAGGAAACCCTTGGCCATTCATGGACACTTTGTGGATTTTCTCCAGGGTCACAAAACCCAAACCCGCAAGCGGAACGGGATTCCGTTAGCTCCCACACATGCATAAAGGATATTTAAAACTACCATATAGGACATGTATTAGGGTTGTTTGGCTCCCAAGTGTTGATACATATGAAAAATGTCTAGGTAATTGTTTCTAATGAGATGAAATGAGGGTTGTGCTTGCTTAAATCCCTAAGGTCACACCTCACACAAGAGGTCATACACTTATAACCACATCGTAATGCTCCCTAAGCTATTGAGACAATATTGAGAATATGTGAGCCATTATAGAGTAACACCTTTGACCTCCTAATGTTATGTAAACACATAAGAAAGTGTTTTACCATAAGTCAATTAGAGAGGAAATTCCATAACACTGGTACCAACTGGATGTCCCCATTTTTATATGGCATGTGGAAAGGTAGGCTAAGTAGATTGAATGTAGACTAGAGGTATATTTGAGTTGGTTGAAACTGTCTCTATCAAGTGTCTATGGGAAAACCCTATAACTTTGATCTACTTAGTGGGCATATATGCATATTTAACATATTTAACACGTGGTTTTCGATTAGTGGGCACCATTAGGCGTTCTCCTTATGACAATGGACTATAGTATTTGGATTGTTTCTTTTTGTAGACTATACACATACTTATATAGAAAAAATTACTTGTAGTTCTTTGAGGTTGAGTTTCACTCTAGGTAAACCATATTATTTTGTTTTATCGATAATCTATGTTTTTTAGTGATTAGTTATATTGAACTACTAGTGAAAATTGTGAATACTGCAATTTTTTTAGGCTGAAACTGTGGTTTTCTTTGTTGGGGTTTTAATCATTGTTGTGAAAGCCCTGTAGTTGTTTTCCTATATATTGAAACCATATGTCAATTAAACGTTGTGTAGAATGGGTGAAGAAAGTCATTATAGCCTTTATTTACATGTGGATATACCTAGAAACATAAATTATGAGTGTCTATAGGTTGGGATTGTTACAAGGAATAGATGAAAATCAAGTTGTATTGAATGGATGAAGCAAGATAAGCATTACATCATTTCTTTGCATGCTGATCTACTTGAAACCCCTATTTATGACTATAGAGGTCAAGATAATTAGAAGGAACATTTTTAAAGGTATCGATTCCAATAGTAATGTATGCCTCGTTAACTAGAAAAAAGAGGTGGGTCTTACTAGATGTACTCACTATGTCATATTTACCCAATATGAGAATGGAATTGAATTGAAATGATTTTGTTTGTAAATTGATGCTAGTTGAAAATGTTAAATGAATATCTAGCTAAAAACACAAATATCCATGGAAATGCAAATCCCATTGTGTTCTATGTTAACATCCATGTGATTTTTGCCACTTATATGTCCTAATTCCATGCCCTATTTTCTAGCCCTTAACTTTTGAGTTTGATCAACTAGTAGTGAAATATATTAAATAGAACATTATGATATCCTAAATTTTCATTTAACCAGCTTCTTAGATATCCCTCACACCTACATATTGTCAGTACTCAAGAAATATGTCATAAAATATAAGATAGTCATTTTTTCATTTTTGCATTCTTAGTGATACTAACATTATTGAAAGTGCAACATGAGCTATAAATCAAGATATCCATGTGTGCACTACAACAAATTTTACATTTAGGGGCAGTTCCTTTCCTCCTCCAAAAGTAACTTTTGGGGGTGGTTTTGGATTTGGAGGCGGTCTTTCCAAAACTACTCTTAATAGCACCGACGCTAAAGGTTTTCACTTTTAGGGGCGGTTCAAGATGAGATCGAAACTGCCCCCAAAAGCGGGTTTTGGCAGCTGTTGATACCGCCCCCAAAATCCACTTTTGGGGGCAGCTCTAAACCCCCCCTAAGGTCACTGTTGGGGGTGGTTCATAATTGCCACCAAAAGTCACTTTAGGGGGATTTAGAACCACCCCCAAACGTGGCGGCTCTAAACACCGCCTAAAGTCACTGTTGGGGACGGTTCACAACCACTGCCAAAAGTCACTTTAAGGGGGGTTTAGAACCACCCCGAAATATGGTTTTTGGGGGCATTTGTACCCCCCTACCCTCCAAAAAAAGTTACTTTTGAAATGTTTGCGGCAGTTTCCTTCTGCCTCCAGAGGTTACTTTTGGGGGTGGTTTGGAGGCGGTCTTTAGAACACCGCCCCTAATAACACCGACGCTAAAAGGTTTGATTTCTAGTGGTGGTTATGGAAGAGATCAAAACTTCCACTAAAGTGACTATTGGCGGCGGTTCTAAACCCCTACAAAAGTGACTTTTATGGGTGGATACAAACCCCCTCGTAGGTACCTACGGGAGCAGTTTCGAACTGCCCTTAAACCACTTTACAAACATTTGGTGTGGTTATAAAACCACTTCGTAGGTTCCTATGGAGGCGGTTCAACACCTCCCCTAAAACTATTTACAAACATTTGGGGGCGGTTATAAACCCCCCTTGTAGGTACCTAAGGAGGTGGGTGAGAACCCCCGCTAAAAGGGTTTACAAATCTTTGGGGGCGGTTATGAACCCCCCTCGTAGGTACCTACGGAGGCAGTTCAAAATCCCTCCTAAAACTCTTTACAAACCTGTGGGTGCTGTTATAGGTCAAATTTGCACTTCTCCGTCCGTGATCACATTAAGATGTCGATCACACAAAAGGACAACATGGCTTAAAGAGCAAGATTTCCCTAGATGATACATGGACTTGATTTGCCCCTCAACAGTTGACAAAACCCTGTTTTAACCTACCTTTTGAAATGTGCACTACCCTACATGCATCATAGTAGCGCATTTCTTGAAGTGTGCGCTACTCTACATTTATGGGACGAGTTAGGCAGTTTGGATCGAGAGGTAGTTTGATTGGCAAGTTTGGGAAGTTGCAAAACCAACTGCAACTAATCCCAATTCGTCAAATTAATATATTTTTTATTACTTTTTAAGATGTGCGTGAGTATTTCATGGTAGAGTAGCGCACAATATGCAACTTCACTGCTTTACAACCAGCATTTGCAAGATTTTTAAATGTGCACTAGTTTTCTTAAGTAAAGTAGGGCATACTAGTAGGTGTGCGCTACTCTACAAGCATAATAGTAGCGCACACCTGCTAGTATGCCCTACTTTACTTAAGCAAACTAGTGCACATTTAAAAATATTGCAAACGCTGGTTGTAAAGTAGTGAAGTTGCATATTGTGCGCTACTCTACCGTGAAATACTCACGCACATATTAAAAAGTAATAAAAAATATATTAATTTGACGAATTGGGATTAGTTGCAGTTGGTTTTGCAACTTCCCAAACTTGCTAATCAAACTACCTCTTGATCCAAACTGCCTAACTTGTCCCGTAAATACAAGGGGGATAGATGAGAGAGGGGAGGACAAACTATGCATTAAGGGTTGTTACGCTGGAGGAATTCCAAATTTAGTGTGAAGAGCAAGAGCCCAGGATCCGGTTGCACAAGCACTCTGAATGATCAGGTATAATTGTACTGATTATTTGCTTTTGACAATAAAGGTTGAAATGCCCTTCCCATCGCAATGAAATGTCTAATGGACTGCATGTTTGTTTGGATTAAATGCTTGATTGTATTTGATATCTAAATTGTATTTCAATTTCATCATTGTTATATGAGTCAAGATACACTGAGGAAGGTATCTTTGTTTTACAGGTTTGTCAAACGGAAGATCAAGTGGAGGATCGATAGAAGGAGCAATCGAAAGCTAGGATCGAATGTCGTTAATAAGGTATGCCTTCAAGAACCTTGATCTCTTTCCTTTTGTAGAAGCCTATGTGATATGATTAATGTATTTACTTGTCACCCCAGAAGTTGGTAGTGTCCCTCTCCTTGCTATAGGGTACAATTCCTGAACAACAGACTGGCGACTCCACTGGAGATGTTAAATTTTGAGCATTAATTCACAATACTCTAGGATCTTTACTGAGAGAATAACATGTCTAGTATATCAATGCATAACAATCATAATAAGCATGACAAGCATCACAAGAATCAAAAGCATGAGAGACAAGAGACACAGAGTTTCCGTGGGGAAAACCCTAAGGTGAAAAACCCCACAACTTTCTCAGAGATAGAGAGAGCAATGGCTCAACCAAAGTACAACCAAAATACACTGAGATAGTCTCCTAGTAGCAGATGATCCTCCTCCTCACTAGTGTGCCACTTTCTGAGTGAGAGAAGTGTGAGTTTCTGAGTGATCAAATAGAGATCTCCCGACTTAACCTGTTTGCCCAGTTACACTATGGGGCCGACTTGTATAGCTAGGTACATCCACAATATAATATATATTTCAGGGCAAACCCCACACATGGTGGTCTAATAACCCATCGGAAAGTACACACACTTGCGACACTTGTCAATACACATGACGACACTTCCTTATAGAGGAATAACACATCTCTTATAAGGGTACAATAAATATATATGAAATACATGGATGAAATACATTCTGAAGTTACATATACATCAACACTCGCTCTTAACTAGGAAGGTATTTGTCGACACAAATCTGCTAGACAAGTCTTCTTCTCGGGATCATCGTCATCAATGCATTGTCAACATCATCGTCACTGCTACTGCTATATCAACCAATCTCTGACTCTACTCATCATAGGAAGTTCTACAGAGCTAGTCCTTTTACATACTGGATGTAGACCCACCACTTGTAGGTCTTCATCATCACTGGCCATACTGTGGATTCCTCAGGACTTATTACGTGAGTCAACAAAACCTCGAAAGAGCATAACAGGATTGATTACGAGCACACAGCTCAACCTATCAGATCTCCCAGGATCTTTTACATGCTACTACACAACCTGTCCATGGCCACTGAGTATCACGAAGCACAACCCAGATCCACACACATAGCACTTATACTCACCAGCATGGGAGGACCAACCTATCGCCATCCGTGAAAGGCTCACAACACTTACATCAATGACCATGTGAGAACACATCTGCCACCATGTCGGAAAGGCTATGCACTTACATCAACGCACATGGGAGAACACATCTACCACCATGTCGGAAAGGCCCTGCACTTACATCAACACACATGGGAGAACACATCTACCACCATGTCGAAAAGGCTCTGCACTTACATCAACGAACATGGGAGAACACATCTACCACCATGTTGGGAAGGCTCTGCACTTACATCAACGCACATGGGAGAACACATCTACCACCATGTCGGAAAGGCACTGTGCATCTGTGTCTTTGGAACTCATCAGACATAATCCAACTGATTATGTAATGTATCCACCTGATACATATGATCATCCTGATCATCATCACTGTACCATCCTGGTACATATCATCTGGAGCAACATCCTGAAGCTCGACATCATGATCATTTTGATCATACAATGCTTCTACCTGATGCATACCAAGTATCTACCTGATACATATCATCATACATGATCCACCTGATATACATATCAACACACATGATCTACCTGATCATACACAGTATCTACTTGATACATATACATATACATGGTCCAAGCATCCAACATGATGCATATACAAAATACATACAAATGATCCAACTGATCATATCCAGCATCCAACATGATGCACACATATACATATAAATGATACGACTGATCATACAGAGCAGAAACTAGAACATCATCCTGATGATCATCATCCAATGCTTACATCCACAGCCATGTGAAGGATCCTCCTTCCAACATGCTTGGAATGGCTTCAGCAAATTTCTCCATCACTTCTTCCTCGAAGTCTCATCGATCTAAAGAACACCAAGCCTCTCTCTGAAGTACACGAACTTCACTCTGGCTAATGGCTTCATCAATATATCTACAATCTGCTTGTCCGTCGCAACATACAGGATCTTCACTGCTCCTCTCTGCACCATATCCCTGATATAGTGATATTTTATCTCTATGTGTTTTGACCTGTCGTGAAACACTGGGTTCTCAGATAGCTTCACACAACTCTGGTTATCACAGAAGATACTAGTAGCATCCAACGGGAGATCAAATAGCTCAGACAGTAGCTTCCAAATCCATACTACCTCACAACTAGCTGAACAGGCTGCAACATACTCTACCTTAGATGTACTTAGTGCTACACAGGACTGCTTCTTGCTAAACCAAGAGATCACACCTGATCCCATACTGAAGCAGCACCCAGATGTGCTCTTTCTATCTACAGCACTGCCTACCCAATCTGAATCAATATAACCTTGTAGGTTAAACTTTTGATTCGCTTCATACTTGAGCCCATAATCAACTATACCCTTTAGGTGCCTCAGAATATGCTTTACAACAACCAGGTGAACACTCCTCGGATCCGTCAGGAACTGGCTCAATGTGTTCACAGCAAAGCAAATATCTGGTCTCGTGTTCATCAGGTACATCAAAGACCCAATCATCTGACGATACATAGAGACATCAACCGGCTCAGATGAAGCATCACATAGAAGCTTCAGATTCGATGCCATAGGTGTGGCCATGGCCTTGCAATCCATCATCCTGAACCTCTTCAGGATATCTACTGCATACTTTCCTTGTCCAAGGAAGATCCCATCTGCACTCTGCCACACCTCCATACCTAGGAAATAGTGCATCATCCCCAAGTTCTTCATCTCGAACTCGGCATCAAGCTTCCGCTGCATGTCGGCAATCAATCTATCATCTCCTATTACAAACAGGTCATCCATACAAAAGTAGTATCACTGGATTTCCTTCCTCAACCTTATAGTAAAGGTTGGTACCCCGCTTTACTCTTAGTAAAGCCCAAACTAGATAGAAAGATGTCTATCCTACCAAGTTCTACACATATCTGACTCCCTGTCATGTTCCTCAGAACCAAGTGGCTGCTCCACATATACTTCTTCTTCAACTACACCATTCAAGAAAGCTATCTTGAAATCCATCTGGTGTATCTTCCATTTCATCACTTTTATACTTCTATATGTTGTCATCTACAACATGCTTGATCTTGTAGATCCTCTTGGAAGTCACTACAGACTCCACTTCAGGTCTTGGTACTGCATCCCAAACATCATTCTTCGTGATCGACAGATCATGGCATTCTTCTATTTCTTCATCCCAGATCCTGGGAACTTTAATATCTTCAATATTCTTCAATAGATATCTTTGTTGCTGGAACAAATGTTGTAGTCCTTCTTTTGTAGGTGAAGGTATACAGTCTTTCCTACAAAACAAGTTAAATTGCATGATTAGAAACATCTCATAATTTTCAGAACAAATTCTTACACATAAGGAAATATGTCATACAGTTATGCAATTATGTTAGCCAATGCTTCAATACAACATTTATCCATGTTCTGTAACTTTCTAGATGCCTTCCAATCTCTACCAGAACATTGTTAAGAGTTTGCACTACTCCCAACATGTCAGCAAAGAGGTTTCATTCTATATAAGTAGCAATGGAATATTGTACAGTGCCATAGGCCTACTTACCCATCAAATGCATATTAGTAGTATACTGTTCATTAATGCAATCATTCTAATATGCATAATACACATCCTAAGTCTAGGAACATAAGCATATACATCATTGAACAATATTATTTAAACAAACAAGTATGGAAGAAATGACAATTAAAATACTTATCTCTGTTTGTTGGGTGGACTCCCTCTGAGTCTTTGCTTCCTTGTAGGGGCTGCTGGAGTCCTAATTTGAACTAGCTTCTTCTACACCTTTCTGTTGTGGAATGGAGAGAGATGGTCAACTCCCTCTGAATATCTGCATCCTTGCAGAAACCACTAGAGTGTGCTCCCTCTTGATCTTTGCTTCCTGGATTACCTGTTCTTGAACTTATATTCATTCTCGATTCCTATGCATGCTTATTAGTATCATCATTGTGTTATCCTCGAGGTCTCATAAAATATTCATTAGTATAATATTAATATTATCAAAACACAATAATATCAAGCATGTATAGTCAGGATCATTTCAAACAGATATAATAAGCATTCTTATGGTTAGTCATAAACATAATATACGTAAACCTATGATTACTCAAACCTATGACTGTTCTAGTTAGTCATATCATCAATTAAGGTAAGAAACATAATATGCATAAGCCCTAGATTACTCAAACTTGTAACTTCAAGAGTAATCATTATCAATCATACAAAAGTATACGATCTATATAACAACAACATACCTGGTCATCATATTTGCTAGTTATGTCTAGCAATGTGTTCTTGTTCTCTTCAATGACCTGCATAACTCATTAGTTAACCTTTGCAAAAACAAATTATACATACCTCTATGTGATCCATGACTATGGATGAATCTTTGTCTTCATAGCATGTTCAAGTTGTCCCTTTAATTTGTACAATCCTCCCTCTTACTCTCCAATCAGTACTGCATCATCTATGGTCTTTCCCTTTGTCCATATTAGAACTTGGCCATCCACAAATGCAACCTCATACCTTTTGCATCCAATGCGGATATGAAGAGTAGGTTCTTTTTGAGCCCAGGTACATACAAAACATATTTCATCTTCAAATACTTCCCAGAGTCTAGATTGTAGGAGGCCTCACCACTTCCTTTGATAAGGTATTGGTAGTCATCCCCAAGTTTCACTTTATGGGGTGATTCATGTTTAGATATATTTACAAAATATTCTTTAAACCTAGTCATGTGTTTGGAAGCCCCACTGTCAATTAACCAATCATTACAACCAGGGGAGGTAGTACCTATGAGAGCAGAGATTAGAACATACTCTTCTTCACTTGATGAGTCATTATCACTTTTTGCCCTAGCTTTCTTCTTTGGAGGTTCATCATCTTTGGTAGCATGATCAGGGTACCTTCTTTTTCTACCCTTCTTCTTTTTGTTGGAGTTGTTGTTATCCATTTAGTTCTTGGGACATTCTAAAGCAAAGTGACCTTCTCATTGCAATTGAAGCACCTCAGATCTTTCTTTTCTTTGTGATAAGGATGAGAAGATTTCTTCTTATGATGGGATGGCTCGCTCTTGACTCCTTGCCTTTATTGGTGTGTGCTGTGAGAGCCTGATCTTCATTCCCCATCTTTTCTTCTCGTGCCACAAGCCTTGCTTCTTCTTGAGAGAATTCCTCCCACAGTCTACTGAAGGACATTAATTTATTTCCTGCACAGATCCCTTGGATAAAAGAGTCCCATGACCTAGGTAGGCCATTCAAAGTGGTCATAACAATTTCACCATTCTCCACCATTTCATCCACAGCTTCAAGTTGTTCCTTGATCTGAGAGAGCTTGGAGAAATAGGATTGAATGGTTTCTCCATTCGACATCTTGATCCCTTTCAATTGATTCCACAGGGTCATCTTCTGATTTATGTTCCTCCCTTCAAATAGCTTGGTCAAAGAGTCAAACATCTCCTTGGGTGTCTTCAGAGATGACTCATGTGGTATGAGATGGTCTTTGATCGAATCAGAAATGATTCTATTTGCTTTGAGGAAATTCTTCTTATGCAATATTTTAGCCTCTTCATCCTCTGGGATAGGGATGTCTTCTTTTACATATGAGTCCAACTCATTCTCTTCTAGGATTAACCCAATCCTATACTTCCAGGCTCATAAGTTATTAGCCCCTTTAAGATTATCCTCAAGCTTGGTGTGGTTAGACATCTTAAAGAGTACTTCAAATGGAAATAGAAAAGATTTAGGTCTTACCACTTGAATTGCTGAAAACTGGATCTAGGCCCACATTAGGGTTTGTTAGAAAAACCCTAAAAATTTAAAATGTGAATTTCAACTTTCTGAAAGGATAGAAAGATGCGCCTTGATGAGCTGATCAACCTAGTCTATTCAAAATTTGAGATCAGCAAAGCTTTGCCCTTCAGATTTGCCTTTTTGTCCTCCTGGGTTCACTAGAGAGAACCCTGAATTAGGGTTTGAGTTTCTCGGAGATCTACCCAGCCAAAAATCTTGATCCAAAGCTCTAAACTTCGATTTTTGCAAGGCGCTTCTAGCTATGTCTTCAGATTTCAGAAATTCCTGTTTTTGTGGAAACCCTAATTTTTAGGGCCAAATCTGGAAATGCTCAGAATTGAATTCTGATTGGACAGATAGATTCTACTTGATGAGTAGAGTCAATCTACTATACTTATTTTCCAAAATCTGTGGAGAGAAACCCAATAAACAAGAAACCCTAGTTTCAGTCACTACACAGTGTCTTCTTCTCAGGTTAGCTCTGATACCATGTTAAATTTTGAGCATTAATTCACAATAATCTAGGATCTTTACTGAGAGAATAACATGTACAGTATATCAATGCATAAAAATCATAATAAGCATGAAAAGCATCACAAGAATCAAAAGCATGAGAGACAAGAGACATAGAGTTTCCGTGGGGAAAACCCTAAGGTGAAAAACCCCACAACTTTCTCAGAGATAGAGAGAGCAATGGCTCAACCAAAGTACAACCAAAATACACTGAAATAGTCTCCTAGTAGCAAATGATCCTCCTCCTCACTAGTGCGCCACTTTCTGAGTGAGAGAAGTGTGAGTTTCCGAGTGGTCAAATAGAGATCTCCCGATCTCTATTTATACTTAACCTGTTTGCCCAGTTACACTATGGGGCCGACTTGTCTAGCTAGGTACATCCACAATATAATATATATTTCAGGGCCGACCCCACACATGGTGTTCTAATAACCCATCGGCAAGTGCACACACTTGCGACACTTGTCAATACACATGACGACACTTCCTTATAGAGGAATAATACATCTCTGATAAGGGTACAATAAATATATATGAAATACATGGATGAAATATATTCCAAAGTTACATATACATCAACAGTGCACCGGTTGTTTTTTACTTTAGGAGACATCGTTAGTTTTCCTTCCAGTACTTTTGGGTCTTTTTGGTCTTATTGATCCTCTAAGAGGCCCTGTAGGTCACTTGTACCTGCTTCCTTTTGATTGACTCACCTCAGTTTTGAAGTTTTAGAGCCTGTTTCAGACCTCCTCTGACATGTGCACTAGTCTACCTTATACACAATAGCGCATACCTGATGATGAGCGCTACTTTCACTACTGTAAAGTAGGGCACATCTCCCTGTGTGCGCTGGTCTATGAACTATGCAGTAGCGCATACCCCTATAACTCTCTGTCTGCTGTGGGGTTTTGATTTCCACTTGTTTGGTTTGATTTCCAGTCTCTTGCCTTGCTTTCTTAACTGATCCTTGAGGTATTTATGCCCATGTTGAGTCTTGTTTGCCTCTCCTAAGTACCTTAGGTCATCTTTTGCTTGCTTGAGTACTTTTGAGGTGTCTTGTCTGTTTGTGACTCTTTTTGAAGATCGCTTACTATTCCTTGTTGGACATAGCTACATTCCTTTACCCTAGATGCTTGTTGTAGGTATACAAACCTTTGTTTTGTAAAATTTTTTATTTGTGGAAACACTAAGAATACTTTGATGGTTTTGTGACCTTTGATTTAGGGTTTGACCTCGAGTTGGAGTCCTTAGGGTGTTTTCAAAATCCTTTTAAGACTAGACACTTCTTGATTGCTTTGTCAGTTTCAGTTTCAAGAAACTTGAAGTCTTTCAGTTTGCTTCCTTTTGAGTCTTTGTGATTGTAAGGCCATCTTATGGTTTGCTTTCCTACCATTAGCTTGGCTTAGTGCTTTTTAGGGTTCTTGATGCTTTGGAGAAACCTTTGAGGTTTGCCTTTCCATTTTAAGCGTCTCTTATCCTTCTTTTCTTTTCACTTTGTTTTCCAAGCCCAAGGTTTTCTCCCTTTAAAAACTTCGTAGGACAAGTCTTCGTCAAGTAATCAAGTTGATTGGTGTGAGCCTTAGAGTTGCTTTTCCTTACATACATTGCTCTTTTAGGTCTTACTGGATTCCATTTTTGAGTTCTTTTTCTTTTACGTATATCAGAAAAAACAAAAAATGAGTTTGGTAGTTTAAAGTAGTAAGGCTTATGATCATTTCAAAGTAGTGTAGTTTACTTTGCTTTGAATTTGAAAAGAAAAGAAAAAAGAGATTTGTTTTAGGTTTGCTTAGTTTTTATTTTGGAAAGAGCATAAACATAAAAAGAAAAAGAGTCTTTTGTTGCTTTGAAAGTTATTTCTTTTGCACTTTGCTTTCTCAAACCATTCCACACAATGCACTACCCTGTTGAGTAAAAAGTTGTCTTAAATTTTTTTTTTAATAAAATCAATTAGAAACATTTTCTTTTTAGGTATACATGACATCAACTAGCTTAGGCTAGAGTTGCGAGCTTAAATCACCTTAAACTACTCAGAACTGGCTTCATTACGCAACAAACGTAGTACAACTTTCATTTAGGTAAACACATATATATCAAATATTCCTGGGATACTCTACTCAAACCAGAGTTAAGCACAAGGCCGTGGGAGACTTGAATTTTTTAGGATATCCCCTCACTTTCCTTTTGACCATTAACCAGAGTCGATTTGCGTACAGGGGTCCTTTTGGACTTCGGGCTTTGCTACCCTGCCCATGCGTTTTGACTAGGCTAGTGACTGTCCCCTCAGGATATTTCGTATTTATGGTAGCGTTAGTATCAGACGTTTAGGATCTTACACAGGTAGAGTGGGCGATTATTCCCACTTCACCTAAGACAGGCGTGGAAGGTAACCCTCTCGCAGTAATTCCAGGAAAGCGATTTGGTGATTCAAGCACTTGCACCCAGTGGACCTCTGGTGGACGCAACCAAACTGACCATCAGTACTCTGTTAGTATGTTCTGGGCCTTAATCATCCTAGACTTACTTTCGAGAGTACTTGCTATCCGTTTGATTGGTTTGACTACTTAGGATTTTTTTGTGGTATGTTGTTTGCCCCTTAGTCTTAGTGGCTACTAGGTTTTTTTATGTAGTGTATTTTTTATATAATTGTGGAAGACCAACAACTTCATAGGTCTCAGAGGTTGCAAAACCTTTCCCCACTCATTGTGGAGCCACTACCGCCACGACGACGGCGTAGGACAGACTCTAGTGGTCTTTTTGAACTTATTGGTGAAATAGAGGTTCCTGGTGAACCACAGCACAGAACCCTGGATCGACAAGTTCTTAAAACTGTCGAGGTTGAGGATATTACTTCTAGTGAGTTTAACACTCCTTTCAACCCTCCTCTCATCAGATCAGACAATCCGTTTCTAGTTCCTGTAGGTTTCCAGCAACCCGAGTATAGTGCATATATTTTCACACCTAGGCACATTATGACTAACCTAGGAGATGAGCAGGGAGTTCCACAGACTCCCACAATGGGTATGAATACAAGGATTGTGAATCCTTCTTCCATTGCTACACCGAGTTCGTCGCAGACAGCTTCTGCTTCAACTCCGTCTTCTAGTTTTAACACTGGTACTTTAGGCATGCCAAGCATAATAGCTTTGACATCTGCCTCAGTTGCCACCCCTACTTTTGGACCCAACAATGCAGTGAATGTCACTCCATCTCCTGCGGCTCAACAATCATACCGTATACCTAGTACTTGGATTTCCACACCCAATGTCGGTCCAAGTCCCTCTGCAAATATGCCTGTCATGAGTACCATGAATGCACTGTCCACCTTGGCTACCCTTGGTTTTAACACCTTTGCAGGTTACAATATGAATCAAAGTAACATACCTGCAGGAAATATCCCTTTTTATTTATTTTCTGGAGGAGGGGGTAATATTTTTAACCAACAATATGGTGGGGATAACACCCATCCATAGTGGACAAATGTACAGTGTGCCAACCCACTTTCATTTGGGTGGGGGAATTTCAACAACACTTTCACACAACAACATATGGCTGGGGTCAACCCCTACCAGCAGATGGTCGGGGGAAACCCCTACTAACAAATGGCTGGGGGCAACCCTAACCAGCAATTTATGGGTCAAACTATGGGAGGTTCCCCCTTCATGACTCCATCTTATCGAATGCCATCTGATAGACGTTGTTTACCATTTCTGGCAACTCTGAATTTGCCAATTATTTCCAAGTTAACGAACGATCTGTTGTGCCATAACGTTATGTGGCTACCATTTCCCACTAAGCTACCTTCGGACATTCCAAAATTCGAAGGTAAAATAGGTGAGGATACTGGTGATCATGTTACCACTTTTCATCTCTAGTGTTCTTTGAACTCGTTGAAAGAAGATTCCGTTAGGTTGAGACTTTTCTAAGAACCTTGACTAGTGCTGCAGCCAAATGGTCCATTGAGTTACCTGCAGCCACCTTTTTTAACTTTCGGGATCTCACTATGGTTTTTTTGAACCACTTCCAGCTTCCTGTTCGGTACGATGTCGGGATAGATCTTTTGTCTAGCTTTAGACAAAACAAAGCCACCCATTTATCTGATCATATTCAGGAGTGGCAGAGATGCAAGAGGCTCATTAAGGCCAATATCCCCCCATAATTCTTATTAGAGTGGTATCTGAAATCACTCATTCTTTATGTTTCTAAGGAAGTAGCTACCTCTGGGGTGTCATCGGAAGAAGAATCCATTTTAAGGACCCAACAACTAGACTTGGTTTATGCTCAATCTAGGCTCCTTTAGGAGATTATACCTGATGCACCACGATCGAACATTGATATAGGTAGACCAAAACCTGGACCACATGCTGACGGCATAGTACCTTCAGTTGAATCTGTAGCTTTTGAAGCATTGACTAAACAGATTCATGCCTTATCAGTCAAACAATCGACTGCAGAACTGACTCCCATCACAACCTCTCCTTCTACTACTGAATCTATACAGCAGGTTCAGACTAATCAAAAGGACCCTCGGTAGCCCAACAACAACAAGAAGGGCAAGAAAGGAGAGGGGAACCAACAAAAGCCCAAAAACAAAGAAAATGTCGAGGAGAGTAGCAGAGAAAAGAAGAGGGTTAAGTTCCCTTGCAAGATTTGCAAGAAGGACCACCTCACTCACCAATGTGTTGGTTGTGGAGCCAGATCTTTCAGTCTCATAGATGATATTGTCTTAGCCATGCACCTCGGAGGATTGTACATCCATTCTGCATTTTTAGGGGCTGTTTTCTTCAGCTATTTTGTGGGCCCATGGTTTTGGGTATCCCATGGTATTTTCCCATTGTATTTCCCCTATAAAATAAATACATTGTAATACGGCTAGGGAAAGATGTATTAGGTTTTATGCATTGTAAAGATCTCTGAGATCTGTGAAGAGAGACTGTGAGACAGTGAAGAGGAAGTGCAACGACAGTGTTGCAGGTTGTATCCCTTCACCTTGCTGGATGGTAATAATAATAAGGACTGGCAAATTTAGTGTGGACGTAGCCCAAGTTGGAGTGAACCACAATATATCTGTGTCTCTCTTGTAATGTGTGTGTGATTATATTTTCATTAATGTTTATTGTTATTGCTCCGTGATCCTGTTTTTCTAACAATTGGTATCAGAGCCAAAGGTCTATTTGGCAGATAAACCCGCAGGAAGCTAGGGTTTCTGGTTCGACTGGGAGCAATGGCAGAAGAAGGAAAGTTTAAGGTCGAGATGTTTAATGGCAAAAATTTCCAGTTATGGAAGATGCAAATGGAGGACTATCTGTACCAGAAGGATCTATTCCTACCGTTGGGAGGAAGAGCAAAGTAGCTGAAGGCCATGAAGGATGAAGAATGGGAGGTTCATGACAGAAAGGCTTTGGGAACAATACGGCTGAGCATGGCTTCGTCGGTGGCTTTCAATATCTCAAAAGAAACGACAACGAAGGGTTTGATGAGTGCACTGGGTAAGCTGTATGAAAAACCCTCGGCCTCCAATAAGGTATTTCTAATGAAGCGTTTATTTAATATGAAGATGTCTGAAGGTGGATCTGTTACTAATCATTTAAATAAGTTTAATACAATTACAAATTAGCTAAGTTCTATAAGTGTGAACTTTGATGATGAGGTTAGGGATCTTCTAATCTTGTATTCATTTCCAGAGAGTTGGAATAGCTTGGTCATGGCTGTAAGTAACTTTGTCTCTAGTTCAAATACCTTGAAATTCGATGATATTATTGGTGTTATTCTTAGCAAGGAAATGTGAAGAAAAAGCACAGATGAGACATCAGGTAATGTGTTGACCATGGAGAGCAGGGGAAGACAAAAGGAGAGAGGAAAGAGCCAAGGTAATCATGGCAAGTCTAAAATGGGTAGATCTAAGTCTAGACTGGAAAAAATAGAGTGCTAGAACTGTGGAAAGAAAGGACATCTGAAGAAAGACTACATATCTCTAAAGAAGAAAGGAGATGCATAAAAGGAAACTACACAGGAAGCAAATGTAGCAGGTGATGTGTTACAAGATGCTTTGATTCTTGCATTAGATAATACTAGCGATTATTGGGTAGTAGATTCAAGAGCTTCATGTCATGCTACACCCCACAGGAAATACTTTCATGAGTATGTTCCTGGTGATTTTGGACATGTTTTATTGGGTGATGATGAGCCATGTAAAATTGTTGGAATGGGTAAGGTATGGATAAAAGTTAAGAATGGAACTGACTGGTTGTTGAAAGATGTTAGGCATATTACTGTTATGAAAAGAAATCTGATCTCAATAGGGCAATTGTGAGATGGTGGCTATCTATCTACATTTGGAGAAAAGTGGTTGAAGATCACTAAAGGATCAATGGTGATAAAAAAAGGAGACATGATAGGTATGTTGTATTTATGTCCTCATAATACTGACCATTCTATCTCTTTAGCTTCCATAGGAATAGATACAGCATTGTGGCATCATAGGCTTGGCCACATGAGTGAGAAGGCAATGCAGATTCTCCACTTAGGGAATTTGCTGCCAGATTTGAAGCAGGTAAGTTTGGAATTCTATGAAAACTATGTTTATGGAAAACATAAGAGAGTCAGATTTCTCAGGGTTGGGAAACAGAAGAAGAATGAAAAGTTAGAGCTAGTGCATACAGATGTATGGGGACTGGCTTAGGTACAATCTCTTGGTGGCTCTCATTATTTTGTTACATTTATTGATGATGCAACTAGGAAAACTTGGTTTTATTGCATTAGATAGAAATTTGAAGTGTTTGCTACTTTTAGGAAGTGGAAAGATTTGGTTGAGAATGAGACAGGGAAAAGGTTGAAGCGTCTCAGATCTGATAATGGAGGTGAGTACTGCGGAAAGGAGTTTGATAGTTACTGTTCATTGTAAAATTAGTCACAACAGATCTAATGAACAAGTAAATCAATCACAACAGATGAATATAGAAAATATGGTGTAAAACTGTGCAAAACATGCAGCAGTGCTCAATATCCCAGAAAGGGTGAATGAATTACAATAGAATACAATATCTGTCAATGAGGAATTCGAATTGACTAAGTAGGCCATTCGAATCACTGAATGGAGTAGCTTGACTCCAACTAGGATTCCTCATCATCAATCGGTGGTGGTCATCAATGCACAAGAACCAGTCATCCAGGTGTCAATCTGAGTCTAACTGAGTGTGTCATGTGTAACTGAAGTGTGTAGCACTGATTAAGGGAAGGAGGCTCAGTGGGGGGCACATGGGAGGCTAACTGAAGTCAGAACAAGTCATCTAGTCAAACTGGAGGTCCAACGGAAGTGAAATAGTTAGTCGGGAGTGAAACTAGCCTCAAATCAGGGAGAATCGGAGCTAACTGAATGTAACTGAAGTGGAACTGTAGTGGTAGGTGAAAAAGTGTGCCCTTCTCTGGAAGTAGGTGAGAAGTGGGAGCCTTCCTGACTAAGAGGTCTAAAACTCTGAAGTAAGTGGCTCTCGGGTGCTAGAATAAGGTGGCTAAGGTGATGGAGGCATCAACCTGGTGACTGGGATGCATGCAAAGTGCATGCAAACCCTAGAATTTGCATGCAAACCCTAATTGCGTGCAAGATCCTGAAAAAGATGATGTGGATATCCGAACACCCCCCCTCAAGCTAGACTATGATGTGCAAAAAATAATGTGGGGCCCTGGTAACTAAGACCAAAGGTCACCCCAATACAATAATAATCCAAATTAATAACAGTAAATAAATCGAGGAAATGGGGAAAACCTCATGGGAAAAATACCCCCCCTCAAAATGAACTGTAACACACCAAAAGATTTAACTGCTCCAAACTCAAATAGATATGTATGGAGGTATCTTACTCTTGGGATTAAATGGATTATGCTCCAAAAACATGTGCTTGAATTCTCCATCAGTGGATGCAAGCGAATGTGGAGACTTTATGAACTTGCTCTTCATACCGAAAAAGGTGAGAACAAATCTGAAAATATGAGGATGATCCTGGAACCTGTGATTCGAACCAAGTCAGGTAGGAATAGCTCCAATTGGATCAAATAGATCTTGAAACTTGAACTGCTTATCAATAGAAGTTAAATCAGCTCCAAAAATAGATGAATGGTTTCTTGAGATCTCCTTTGAACCAACAAGGGTGAGATCAAAACCAAAATCAGCAAAAAGTGCATGAGAATTGAACTCAAGCGAATGGTAGTGCTCTTCATCTTCATTAAAAATATGAGAAACTTTGCAAATGATAGAACATAAGTCTATAGGAGGCATGCAATCAAGGAGGGCGAATGATTCACCTCCAAAATCAGATTTTACCTCCAAAACTTCAAGTAGATCATTATTCTGCATGTCGGCAAACTCATGTGAAAGAGAGGACTCAAGAACCTCTTCAGAATCTAGAGTATGAGCTGGTTTATCTTGCTCAGAATTCAAAATAGAAGACTTTGAGAGAGTGAGTTTTGAATCTACAGTTTCTTCTTCATCTTGAACAATTGTTGAGGCCAACACATGATCGAAAAGAACACATAAGGAGATCTCACTGGGCTTGTTCTCCAAAAGGTTAGCATGATCCTCTTCTTCCTGCTTTCCAAATTCTCTGTCAAGTTGGAACCATAGATCACTTGGATTTTTAGCAGTATTACTGAGGTGGCGCATACAAGGAGACATAGCAAGACACATTGCTCCAAAAGCTCTATCACAATCATTGAGCCAATCATTCTCCTCTTCATCGGAATCAAAATCTCTTGTATTACCAATGCACATATCAAAAAGACATTGTCTCTTCAAGAATGCAATCATCTTTGGTTTCCATTCATCATAGTTGAATGGAGTAAGAATATTTTGTAAAGAAGAAGTCTCCATCTTTGCATTAGCGAATGCACATGGAGGAAGTAAGAAACCTGCAAATCACACACAAACAAACACTATGTTTTCAGCCTTGCATGCACATGAGCGAATGCACATGAGATTTTCCATGCCGCTTCTGAAATATATTGGTGAGCAAAGATTGCTCTCTCTTCATGTAGAACACCTGTAGAAAAGAAATCTTGTCCCTGCCATGGCTCTGATACCATGTAAAATTAGTCACAGCAGATCTAATGAACAAGTAAAACAATCACAACAGATGAATATAGAAAATATGGTGTAAAACTGTGCAAAACATGCAGCAGTGCTCAATATCTCAGAAAGGGTGAATGAATTACAATAGAATACAATATCTGTCAATGAGAAATTTGAATTGACTAAGTAGGCCATTCGAATCACTGAATGGAGTAGCTTGACTCCAACTAGGAGTCCTCATCATCAATCGGTGGTGGTCATCAATGCACAAGAACCAGTTATCCAGGTGTCAATCTGAGTCTAACTGAGTGTGTCATGTGTAACTGAAGTGTGTAGCACTGATTAAGGGAAGGAGGCTCAGTGGGGGGCGCATGGGAGGCTAACTGAATTCAGAACAAGTCATCTAGTCAAACTGGAGGTCCACCGGAAGTGAAACAGTCAGTCGGGAGTGAAACTAGCCTCAAATCAGGGAGAATCGGAGCTAACTCAATGTAACTGAAGTGGAACTGCAGTGGTAGGTGAACAAGTGCGCCCTTCTCTGGCAGTAGGTGAGAAGTGGGTGCCTTCTTGACTAGGAGGGCTAAAACTCTGAAGTAAGTGGCTCCCGAGTGCTAGAATAAGGTGGCTAAGGTGCTGGAGGCATCAACCTAGTGACTGGGATGCATGCAAAGTGCATGCAAACCCTAGAATTTGCATGCAAACCCTAATTGCATGCAAGATCCTGAAAAAGATGATGTGGATATCCGAACATTCATACCATGGGATTCGTAGAGAGAAGACAGTCCCAGGAACACCACAAGAAAATGGTGTGTTAGAAAGGATGAACAAAATGATCATGGAGTGTGCAAGGTGTATGAGACTGCATGCAGGGTTGCCCTTACAGTTTTGGGTGGATGCTGTAAATACTGCTGTTTATTTAATAAACAGAGGACCTTCAAGTGGTTTGGATGGTGGTATTCCAGAGGAGGCATGGACATATAAAAAGTTAAACTACTCATTTGTGAGAATGTTTGGTTGTGAAGCATTTGTCCATATTGATAAAGAAAATAGAACAAAGCTTGAAGCTAAATCCAAGAAATGTACCTTTATTGGATATGGGGTCGATGAATTTGGTTATCACTTATGGGATTATGATAATAACAAAATCATCAGGAGTAGAGATGTGATATTCAATGAAAAGTTCATGTATAAAGATCAGTTGCAGGGAAAGAAACTGGAAAATGAAGTTCCAAAGGTGCCAGAAAATCAAGAACAATAGCAAGTACCTGAAACTCCTACAACTACAAGAAGATCTACCAGGTTAAGTAGACTCCTTGAACGATACTATCCTTCAATGTATTATTTGTTGATGACTAATGCTGGTGAACCAGAATCTTATGAAGAAGCAATGCAGGTGAAAACTAGAAAGAAGTGGGAGCAAGGCATGAATGAGGAGATGGACTCATTGGTAGGAAACCAGACTTGGGATCTGGTTCAGTTGCCTGCTGGTAAAAGAGCATTGCAGAACAAATGGATTTACAGGTTGAAAGCAGAAGAAGGAGGCAAGAAGCGATACAAGGCCAGACTTGTCATAAAGGGGTTTGCACAGAAGAAAGGTATTGATTTTGATGAAATATTTTATCTTGTTGTTAAGATGACTTCAATTAGGACTATCTTAAGTCTAGTGGCGGTAGAAGATTTGCATCTTGAATAGTTAGATGTAAAAACAGACTTTCTCCATGGGGATTTGGAGGAAGAGATATATATGCAGCAGCCACAAGGGTATGAGGTCAAAGGAAAGGAGGATTTGGTATGCAGGTTGAAAAAGAGTTTGTATGGCTTGAAGCAAGCTCCAAGGCAGTGGTATTTAAAATTTGGCAGGTTTATGACAGAAGAAGGTTATAGTAGATGTCATTCTGACCACTGTGTTTACTTCAAGAAGCTAGACAATGAAAGATATATTATCTTGTTATTGTATGTGGATGACATGTGTGTTGCAGGGTCTAACATGCAGGATATAAATGTACTCAAAAGGAAGCTAGCTAATTCATTTGCGATGAAGGATTTGGGTGCTGCAAAGCAAATCCTTGGTATGAGAATAATGAGAGATAGGAAAAATTGCAAATTGACATTGTCTCAGGGTGAGTACATACAAAAGGTGTTGGAGAGGTTCAGAATGCAGAATGTAAAACTAGTTAGTACACCTTTGGCCAGCCATTTCAGTCTAAGTAAGGAAATGTGTCCCAAGACACAAGAAGAGACAGATTACATGTCCAAGATTCCCTGTTAATCAGCAGTTGGCAGCTTGATGTATGCCATGGTGTGCACAAGACTAGATATTGCACATGCAGTGGGAGTTGTGAGCAGATATATGAGCAATCTAGGTAAAGAACATTGGAGGGCAGTACAGTGGATTCTTAGGTATTTGAGAGGTACTACCACTCAAGCATTATGTTTTGGAGGTTCAGACACTGTTCTACAGGGATATGTTGATGCAGATATGGCAGGTGATAAGGATAGCAGGAGGAGCACCATAGGGTATGTGTTTATTGTAGGTGGAACAAGAGTAAGCTGGATTTTGAAACTAAAGAAGGTTGTTTCACTTTCAACAACGGAAGCAGAGTATGTTTCTATTGCAGAGGCTAGTAAAGAGATGATTTGGTTGCAGAGGTTTATGGAGGAAGTGGGTAAGAAATAGAAGGATAGCAGGTTGTATAGTGATAGCCAGAGTGCCATTCATCTTGCAAAGTACTCAGCATTCCATTTCAGGACTAAACATATACAACTCAAGTACCACTTCATACGCTCTGTTCTGGAAGATGAACTGTTGAAGCTGGAAAAGATACATACTAGCTAGAATCCTGCAGACATGTTCACAAAGGTAGTGAATAGAGAGAAACTAAGTTCTTGCTCAGTTTTAGTTGGCCTTCTAGCATGAAGGTGAAGAGGAGAAATTTGCCAAGCCCAATTCCAGCAAGTACAACGGTAGTGGAGTTGCTGTGATCAGTATCCAAGTGGGAGATTGTTGTTTGTGGAGCCAGATCTTCCAGTCTCATAGATGATACTGTCTTAGCCGTGCACCCTGGAGGACTATACACCCATTCTGCATTTTTAGGGGTTCCACGATATTTTTTCCTGGTCTTATGAGGAGATGCCACGCATCGATCCTGCCATTGTTGAGAATGTCATCACAACGTATCCTAATGCGAAACCTATGAGACAAAAGCTCCATCCAGTAAATCCTTGAAAAGAATCCGCCATTAAGGTGGAGGTTGAAAAATTGCTTAAAGTCGGATTTGTCTATCCGATCGACATGACAAAATGGGTTTCGAATCCTGTTCCGGTTGATAAAAAGCAAGGTACCATTTGAGTCTGTACTGACTTCCGGGATCTGAACAAAGCTTGTCCGAAAGATAACTACCCCACAGCATTTATTGACCAGATCATAGATGCATGTGCAGGACACGAGATGTTTTCTTTCATGGATGGATTTTCGGGATATAATCAAATTCAAATCAAACCCGAAGATCAACATAAACAACTTTTATTTTCCCGTGGGGAACCTTTTCCTATCGGAAGATGCCATTTGGCTTAAAGAATGCTGGAGCTACTTTCCAGCGAGCAATGAATTTCGCTTTTCACGATATCAAGCACATAGTTGAACCCTACTTGGATGACCTCCCGGCACGATCTCGCAAGAGATGGGATCATCCAACTCATTTGAGATTTGTGTTTGAACTGTGCCAACAATACAAGATTTGACTGAATCCTAATAAGTGTGTATTATGCGTCGAGTCTGGACGATTGATGGGTTTCATTGTATCCAGTCGTGGCATAATGGTCGACCCGTTAAAAGTTGAGGCGATTGTAAATCTGCCTCCTCCTCACAATTTGAGACAACTCCAAAGTTTGCAAGGCATGTCTAACTTCCTATGACGTTTTATCATAAACTATGCCAAAATTACAAAGGGTTTCATGAGACTGCTTAAACAAGATACCTACTTTTTGTGGGATGAGGATGCTCAAACATCGTTTGAGGCCTTCAAAAAGGCATTACTATCAGCCCCCTTGTTAAGCCCACCTAATTATACAAAGGATTTCCTCTTATATCTAGCAGCATCACTATACACAATTGGCATAGTACTAGTTCAGGAGGACGACACGCTCCAAGAGCATGTCGTTTCTTATCTCTCGCACGCATTGATAGCTCCTGAGATCAAGTATTCACATGTTGAGAAGTTAGCACTAGCTGCGGTCTATGCGGTGCAGAGGCTTCATCACTATATACTTTTACGAACCACTACTGTGATTGTGGAATTCAATACTTTCCAATATGTTCTCACTCGACGTATAATCGGTGGGAAATATAATAAATGGATTGTAACCCTACAAGAGTTTGATTTGGTTTTTTAGTCTGCCAAGTCGAAGAAATCACTTGTGTTCACTGAATTAATTTTAGAATTTTCGAGTGACTTAGTGCATATTGAGGAAGATTTATCATTCCCGGATGAACATATCTTCCTTATTGCTTCCTCTAACCCATGTTATGGGTATATTTTAGTATATCTCCAGACTTTGAGGTGTCCTACCACTTTTTCTAGAGAAGAATGACGCAAACTGAAAAGTCATGCAAAAAACTGTCTCATTATTTCTGATATTTTGTAAAGACGTGGGATAGACTCCATCTTACGACGTTGTTTGAATTTAGAAGAAGAAGAGTCAGCATTGAATGATTCTCACAGTGGAGCTTGTGGGGGTCATCTTTTTGGGTTGGCAACAAATCAGAAAATACTGCGTGCTGGGTATTTTTGGCCTACAATCTTTAAAGATTGTGTGGAAGCTGTGAAACACTACCGTCCATTTTAGTTTTTCACCAAAAAAATGAGAACACATCTAGCTCCTCTTCATCCTGTGATCAAAGCAGGTCCCTTTACCAAATGGGGGGTTGATTATATGACTTGTAATCCAGTTTCGGCTGGAGGCCATCGTTATATTATCATTTTCGTCGACTACTTCACCAAGTGGGCCGAGGCAATGCCTACTGTTAAAGAGGATGGAGAAACGACCACTTATTTTGTATTCAATTAGATTATTGCAAGGTTCGGCATACCCAAAGTGATCATGATAGATCACGGTCATTGTTTTCAGAACATCATGATGATCGAGCTTTATGGCATGCTAGGTTTTGATCAGGAGCATTCATCTTTGTTCTATCCATAGGCGAATGGTCAGGTCGAAGAGGTTAACAAAACTTTGAAGACAATTCTACAAAGAACCGTTAATGTCAGTCAGAATAACTAGCACATCATGTTGTATCCTTCTCTTTGAGCTTATCGAGCAAATGTAAAGACTACTACTAGGTTCTCTCCCTTCCAACTTGTGCATGGGATAGAAGCAGTTATTCCGATTGAATGTGAGATTCCCTCATTAAAGTTGGTTGTCCAACTGTTACAAAAACTTCAATACTAGAAGAACATTTGCTACATTTAGAGCATCTAGATGAGCAGTGCCGCAATGCGCTCACAACAAATGAGATCCATAAGAAATGAGTCCAAGGACAGTACGATAAGTCCGTCAGACCTAGGGTTTTTCTCAAAGGAGACCTTGTTCTACTTTGGGATCAAGACAAGGAACCTTTAGGGGCTGGCAAGTTTAAGTCCATGTGGCTCGGTCCTTATATAATATCGAAAGTACTGAAGAAAGGTGCTTATGAGCTAATGGACTACGAGGGTAATAAGCTACCCGAGCCTAGAAATGGGCTCTACCTGAAGAAGTACTACGCTTAGGCATTTGCGCTTTTTCATGTATTATAGTTGTACATTTTGTAGAACTAGTTTTTGCTTGTGATCGTTAGTTGACCTTATGTGTGTTTTCTTGCTTCGTGCTTCAGATGTCGACTAAACACTTTTTAGGATTTGCTGATGGTGCCAGTCGCCACACCGAACAACTGGCTTCAATAGCTTGGGTCATTTACTCACTGACTGGCCAACTGGTTTCTTTGGGGGGGGTTTGTTTGGGTCCCACAACGAATAATGTAGCTGAGTACAGTGCAGTCATATAACTTCTCCGGGATGCTCTTGTCCAGGGCATTTCACATTTGGAGGTAAGACTTGATTCACAACTAGTTGTATTTTAGTTGACAGGTGTTTATCAAATCAGAGATCCTGTTTTTCTATGACAATTTTTGTGAGTTAAATTATTGGAAAGACAGTTTGATTCCATCATATATCAATATATTCCAAGAAATTTGAATGCATTAGCCGATTCATTTCTAAATTATGTTTTAGATTGGCATTTGTATCATACACTTCCACAAATAAACATTACACATAAAGTTAAACACACACATGTAAATATAAGCTGATACTGTATCAAAAAATAGTATGAGTTTGGAACACAGGTTTATCACAAAGTCATATCATAGGATACAAAATTGGGCTCGATGGCCTCAAAATATACATAAAATATCCTTCTCCTTTGGAGGAGGTGGGGCCTCATCAGCATCCACTACCTCTCGGTAGCATATGAACAGCCTAGCTACCTTCCACAACAATCTAATCCAGGCTGGGGGCACACCGACTACACCCTCGTACATGTCTACAGGCATCCGCTCAATGCGGTATGTGGGAATGTCATGAGTCAACCAACTCATCTTCCTCTCTATAGCCCCTAGAGTAGCATCAGCTGCACCCACATCAATGGGACTCACAAAAGTAGGATGTCCCTTGGGATGAATTGGTCCAACATCTGCATATGACACATTGTTTTAGTATTTCAAACTCACCATAAAAATAATATACTTGAAATTGAAAAAATTAAATAATTTTCAAAACATAAACATACCTATATCTCCCCAGGCACCACCTGGATGAATTACCAGCTCTAGATCATGACGGACGTCTAAACCAACATACGGAAACTGCTCAAATGCTGGCAACTGTCTCTCCCACCACCCCTAGAAATCATCGGCGTGATAGCAAAAGTGGCTTTCAACACCAACCTGGCAGAGAAAAATGTCACCCCAATGGCCCAATCTCGGCTCACAAGGAATGACTGGGGGCAAAGGCATGCCCAAACTAAGAGCAGGTACCCTCTCGAAGAAGAAGGTACAAAGAAAGCTACCATATCCAAAGTTTTTCATTCTCTTGGTCTTACACCCTGAGAGTTGAATCTTCATGTTTGCTAATAGACTAGTGCACCAGTCATACGCATGACCTTGCAAGCATTTGATACCAATATGCATGTAGTGCCTTGTGTTAGTTTTTCAGAATTTACTTCAATTTGATCTAGGATATTAACTGAGAGAACAACATGTACAGCATATCTACAGCATATCAATCATGGAAATAATAATGCAAGCACACAAGAGACAATAGACACACATAGTTTCACTGGGGAAAACCATAAAGGTGAAAAACCCCACAACTTCCTTAGAGATAGATAGAGAAATGATACAACCCAAGCATAAGAGATTGTCTTCTCCTCCTCCACAAGTGCACCACTCTCCAATGACAGTATGAGTGAGAAAGTGAATGATCAAATAGAGTGCCTCCCTCACTCTATTTATACTTGACTTGACTTGCCTAATGACATTTACTAGGTCGGCCTTAACTTAATCACATAACATAATGCTGACAGGGCCGACCCCCGATAAGGTTGTGTAATAACCCTTTAACCCACATGAATTATACAGGGCCGACCCCAACAAGGTGGTTTAATAACCCATCAAGTATAAGTTACGACACTTACAATATAAATGATGACACTTTCGTATATAGGAATAATAACATCTCTATAGGAATACAATATACATGTATGAAATATATTCCGAAGTTACAAATACATCAACACTCCCTCTTAGCTAGGAAGGTATTTCTCGACATAGGTCTTCTAGCACAAGTCTTCTTCTTTAGATCATCTTCACTGGATCATCGACATCGAATCATCGACATCAAATCATCGTCATCGTCATTGCTGCTGCTATCTTAATGAATCTCCAATCTAGTCGTCATAGGATGTTCTACAGAGCCAGTCCTTTTTCATACTAGATGTAGGCCCACCACCTGCAGGTCTTCATCACTAGCCATACTATGGAATCCTCAGGACTTATTATGTGCATCAACAAAACCTCAAAAGAGCATCCCAGGGATTTTATGAGCACATAGCTCAACCTATCAGATCTCCCAGGATGTTTTACATGGGACTATTACAAAACCTTAAAAGAGTGTCTTTCCAAGCAAGATCTTTAAAGAGCATCTGAGGCCTTTTTCATCCTATCCAGATCTCCAGGACTTATTACATGTGACCCCTACCACAAAATCTTAAAAGAGTTTCTTGCCAAGCAATATCTCTAAAGAGTATCTGAGGCCTTTTTCATCCTATCCAGATCTCCAGGACTTATTACATGTGGTCCCCACAAAACCTTAAAAGAGTGTCTTGCCAAGCAAGATCTCTAAAGAGCATCTGAGGCCTTTTTCATCCTGTCCAGACCTCCAGGAATTATTACATGTGGTCTAGCAAAACATTAAAAGAGTGTCTTACCAAACAAGATCTCTAAAGAGCATCTGAGGCCTTTTTCATCCTATCCAGATCTCCAGGACTTATTACATGCTACCCTTGCACAACCTATCCATGACCACAGAGTATCAACCTGATAGTCACCATACATCATCCTGATGTACATGATCATCCTAATCATCATCATTGCATCATCCTAATGCATGTCATCTGGAGCAACATACTAAAGCTCGTCATCTATGATCATCCTGATCATACAATGCATCCTCCTGATGCATACCAAGTATCTACCTGATACATATCACCATACATGATCCAACTGATCATAACAAGCATCCAACATGATGCATATACAGCGCAGTAACTGGAGCATCGTCCTAATGCTCATCATCCAGCGCTTACATCCATAGCCACGGGAAGGATCCTTCTCAACATGCTTGGAATGGCTCTTGCAAATGTGTCCATCACTTCTTCCTCGAAGTGTTGTCAATCTGAAGAACACCAAGCCTCTCTATGAAGTACTCAAACTTCACTTTGGCTAGTGGTTTCATCAACACATCTGCAACCTGCTCATCCGTTGCAACATACATGAGCTTCACTACTCCTCTCTGCGCCATATCCATGATATAGTGATATTTTATCTCAATGTGCTTCAACCTATGGTGGAACACCGGGTTCTCAGACAGCTTCACACAACTCTGGTTGTCACAAAAGATACCAGTAGCCTCCACTAGGAGATCAAATAGCTCAGACAATAGCTTTCAGAGCCATACTGCCTCACAACTAGCTGAACAAGCTGCAACATACTCTGCTTCGGCTATACTCAGTGCTACACAGGACTACTTCCTGCTAAACCAAGAGATCACACCTGATCCCATACTAAAGCAACACCCAGATGTGCTCTGTAGCACTGCCTGCCCAATCTGAATCAACATAACCTTGCAGGTTAAATTTTTTATTCGCATCATACTTCAGCCCATAATCAATTATACCCTTCAGGTACCTCAGAATATGGTGTACAACAACCAAGTGAACACCTCTAGGATCCGTCAGGAACTGGCTCAATGTGTTCACTGTAAAGCAAATATCTCGTCTCGTATTTGTCAGGTACACCAAGGACCCAATCATCTGATGATACATATTGACATCAACCGGATCAGATGAAGCATCCCACAGAAGCTTTAGGTTCGATGCCATAGGTGTGGCCATGGCCTTGCAGTCCATCATCCCGAACCTCTTCAGGATCTCTACTGCATACTTCCCTTGTCCAAGGAAGATTACATCTGCACTCTGCCACACCTCCATGCCTAGAAAGTAGTGCATCATACCCAAGTCCTTCATCTCGAACTCAGCAACAAGCTTCCTCTTGGTATTGGCAATCAATCTATCCTCACCTGTTACAAACAGGTCATCCACATACAATAGTAGTATCATTGGATTTCCTTCCTCAACCTTGTAGTAAAGGTTGGAATCCGCTTTACTCTTGATAAATCCCAAACTGGATAGGAAGCCATCTATCCTGCCATACCAGGTCTTGGGTTCCTGTTTCAAACCATACAGGGCTTTCTTCAGTTTGCACACATGTGACTCTCGGTCATGTGTCTCAAACACGAGTGGCTGATCTACATACACTTCCTCTTCAACTACACCATTCAAGAAAGCTATCTTGAAATCCATTTGGTGTAACTTTCATTTCATCACTACAGCCAGAGCAAGTGCTAATCTAATGGAAGTGAATCTGGCTACAGGTGCAAAAGTCTCTTCATAGTCAATTCCTCTTTCTGGGAGGACCCACGAGCTACAACCTCACTTTGTATTTATCCATGCTACCATCTGCAGCATGCTTGATCTTATAGATCACTTGGAAGTCACAACAAACTTCCCTTTAGGTATTGAGACCACATCCCAAACATGATCGATTGGTGCTTCTCGACCATGGCATCCTTTTACTAAATCCCGTATCCTGGGAACTTCAGATTCTTCAATATCTTCAATAGATAGTTTGAACTTTATTGCTGGAACAACTGTTGTAGTTCTTCTTTTGTAGGTTATGGTATATGATCTTTCCTAAAAAACAAGTCAAATTGCATGATTAGGAAACATCTCATAGTTTTCGGAACAAATTCTTACACATAAAGAAATATGTCATACATTCATGCAATTATTTTAGCCAATGCTTCAATACAACATTTATCCATATCCCATAACTTTCTAGATGCCTTCCAATCTCTACCATAACATTGTTAAGAGTGTGCACAACTCCCAACATGTCATCAAAGAGGTTTCATTCTAGATAAGTAGCAATGGAATGTTGTATAGTGCCATAGGCCACTTACCCATAACATGCATATTAGTAGTATACTGTTTATTAATGTAATTATTCTAATATGCATAATACACATCCTAAGTTTAGGAACATAAGCATATACATCATTGAGCAATATTATTTAAACAAACAAATATGCAAGAAATGAAAATTCAAATACTTATCTTTGTTTGGTTTGTAGGGTGGAATCCCTCTCAATATTTGCTTCCTTGCAGGAACTACTGGAGTGTGCTCCCTCTTGATCTTTGCTTCCTGGATTACTTGTCCTTGAACTTATATCCATCCTTGATCACTTATGCATACTTACTAGTATCATCATTGTGTTACCCTCGAGATCTCATACATAATCATACATTCATTAGTATAATCTCAATTCTATCAAAACACAATAATCTTAAACATGTATAGTCATGATCATTTCAAACACAGATAATACGCATTAGCATTCAATGTTTCAGGGAAGACTTCTCTTACTCATGCATATTCTTATTTGACCATAGAACTCTTCTGGTTAGTCATATCATCAATCAAGGTAAGAGACATAATATGCATAAACCCTCGATTTATTACATTTCTAACTTCATGAATAATCATTATCAACCATACAATAGTATAAGATCCTAACACAAGGTAGGATTCTAACTTGATATAGGAAAAACATACCTGGTTATCATATTTGCTAGTTATGTCTAGCAATGTCTTCTTGTTCTCTTCAATGGCTTGTGCTAGTAACCTGCATATCTCATAGGTTCAGCATTGTAGAACCAAATTATACATACCTCGTAAGTAGAGCTTTAATGTGATCCATGACAATGGATGAATCTTTGTCTTCATGTCACCATGGTCATATGTTCTTGAACTAGAACATGGCTTGTCTTTCTTGATGTACCTTTCATGTTAGTGGACAACATCAACCTCATACAACACCACAATGCATTAGTACAATCATAAGTGCCAAAAACCCTAATCAATGAATATTTGCATTCATAATTTTGTTAAGGTGATACAACAAGTCTAAAGTTAATCAATATTGTACTAACCTTAATGAAGACAAACATACCATAAACTTAATCATGAACAGATCTTGAAACATACCTAGATAAGTCATACCTGTCGAGATTTCTTGTAATATTCTTATGTAAGGCCTTAGCCTCATCTCCCTTTGAAATTGGAACTTCTTCACTTATGTAGGTGACCAATCCATTCTCTTCTAGGATTAACCCAATCCACTTGATTTGCAGAAACTGGATCTGGAGCTGGATTAGGGTTTCTCAGGGAAACCCTAAAAATTCAAAATTTGAATTTCAAACTTCTAAAAGGATAGAAAGATGCGCCTTTCTGAGCTAGTCAAGCTGGTATACTCAGAATTTGAAAACTGCAAAGTTTCACCCCTCAAAATTGCCTTTTAGATTTCTGGATTCATTAGGGAGGACTCTGAATTAGGGTTTGAGTTTTCCAGAGCTTCACCCAATCAAATAGTTTGATCCAAAGCTCTAAACTTTGATTTTTTCAAGGAGCTTCCAACTATGGTCATAGATTTCAAAAATTCCCATTTTTGTGGAAGCCCTAAATTTTCACTTTTTCGATCAAAGTCCCGAACTAGGGTTTGATCAAGCCCAACCTTCTACCCAACCTAAAAATTTGATCTTGGTCTCTAAATTTCAATTTTGATGATTAGCATTCATCCTTGATATCCGATTACAAAAATACCAACTTTCTCCGAAACCCTAATTCCCGGAGCCATGAATGAAGGTGCTTAAAATCTAATTCTGGTTTGACATAAATATGCACCTGATTGTTTCTAATGTAACTCTAAAATTACAAATCCAAAGGGTCAGAAACTTTGAGTTGTGGTAGCCCGACCTATCATATTTCCAACCCCATAGGTTTGACCTCAATTGGATTCTCTGAGAGAGTGTTATGCCAAGTGTCGTAACATGACCTGTTTATGGGATAAAACATGAGAGCGAACTTGTATGGCATTCCATGTGTCACTAGTTAAACTTCGGCCTCTGAAAACCTTACCTGAGAAACTACAATCCATTCCTTACCTTTCACATCTTACGAAATTTCATTTGGAGCTTCCTATCCCAAGTTGTGAACTTTTTTCCTAGGTCACTTATTTATGACTGAGATCTGGGAGAGGCAGAAACCCTATATTGTACAAATCATAAATCTAAAAGTACAACCAATTAGAGGTTCTCCTTTGGATACAAGGTACATGGGGATCTTATATTCGACCTGTAATATTTTTAGATCTTGAAACCTCTCTTAAATTAATTTATAGAGAAAGTGCTACAATGACTGGTTTTTGCTATATCAAGCCCTAGCTTCACAAGTGGAACAAGTGTAATAAATGCCATACCATGCGTTCTATTAGGCTAGATCTGATACCATGTTAATTTTTCAGAATTTACTTCAATCTGATCTAGGATCTTAACTGAGAGAACAACATGTACAACATATCTACAGCATATCAATCATGGACATAATAATGCAAGCACACAAGAGACAATAGACACACAGAGTTTCACTAGGGAAAATCATAAAGGTGAAAAACCCCACAACTTCCTCAGATAGATAGAGAAATGATACAACCCAAGCATAAGAGATAGTCTTCTCCTCCTCCACAAGTGCACCACTCTCCAATGAGAGTATGAGTGAGAAAGTGAATGATCAAATAGAGTGCCTCCCGCACTCTATTTATACTTGACTTGACTTGCCTAATAACCTTTACTAGGTCGGCCTTAACTTAACCACATAACATAATGCTGATAGGGCCGACCTCCAATAGGGTGGTCTAATAACCCTTTAATGCACATGAATTATATAGGGCCGACCCCAACAAGGTGGTCTAATAACCCATCAAGTATAAGTTACGACACTTACAATATAAATGACGACACTTCTGTATAGAGGAATAATAACATCTCTATAGGAATACAAACACTTCCGTATATGTTAAATTTTGAGCATTAATTCACAATAATTTAGGATCTTTGCTGAGAGAATAACATATATAGTATATCAATGCATGACAATCACAATATGACAAGCATCACAAGAATCAAAAGCATAAGAGACAAGAGACACACAGTTTCCGTGGGGAAAACCCTAAGGTGAAAAACCCCACAACTTCCTCAGAGATAGAGAGAGAAATGGCTCAACCAAAGTACAACCAAAATACACTAAGATAGTCTCCTAGTAGCATATGATCCTCCTTCTCACTAGTGCGCCACTTTTTGAGTGAGAGTGAGTTACTTTTCTGAGTGATCTAAATAGAGATCACCTGATCTCTATTTATACTAATCTGTTTGCTCAGTGACCTTATGGGGCCGACTTGTCTAGCTAGGTACATCCACATTATAATATATATAATTCAGAGCCGACCCCACATGGTGGTCTAATAACCCATTGGCAAGTACACACACTTGCGACACTTGTCAATCCACATGACGACACTTCCTTATAGAGGAATAACACATCTCTATTAAGGGTACAATAAATATATATAAAATACACAGATGAAATACATTCTGAAGTTACATATACATCAACACTCCCTCTTAACTAGGAAGGTATTTCTCGACACAGATCTGCTAGACAAGTCTTCTTCTCTGTATCATCATCATCGATGCATCGTCATCATCATCGTCACTGCTGCTACTATCTCAACCAATCTCTGACTCTACTCGTCAAAGGAAGTTCTACAGAGCTAGTCCTTTTTCATACTGGATGTAGGCCCACCACCTGGAGGTCTTCATCATCACTAGCCATATTGTGGAATCCTCAGGACTTATTATGTGCGTCACAAAACCTCGAAAGAGCATCTGCCAGATATCCCAGGGCAACGAATTACATGCCATAGGCAAAACCTCGAAAGACTATCTGTAGATCTCCCAGGGCCATATTATATGTGACCTCACCACAAAACCTCGCAAGAGCATCCCAGGATGTTACAAGCACACATCTCTACCTATAGGATCTCCCAAGACACGAATTACATGTGGTCACCACAAACCTCGCAAGAGCATCCCAGGATGTTACGAGCACACAACTCTACCTATAGGATCTCCCAGGGCACAAATTACATGTGGTCATGGAAAAACCTCGCAAGAGCATCCCAGTACTAATTGCGGGCACATAGCCCAACCTATTGGATCTCCCAGGGACACGAATTATATGCCATAGGACAAAACCTCGAAAGAGCATCTGCCAAATATCCCAGGGAAACGAATTACATGCCATAGGCAAAACCTTGTAAGACTATCTTCAGATCTCCCAGGGCAATGAATTATATGTCCTCCCAGAGCAAAACCTCGAAAGAGCATTTTCCAGATATCCCAAGGCACCGAATTACATGCCATAGGCAAAACCTCGAAAGACTATCTGCAAATCTCCCAGGGCAACGAATTATATGCTCATCTGCACAACCTATTCCACGGCCATAGAGTATCAACCTGGTACTCACCATACATCATCCTGATGTACACATGATCATCCTGATCATCATCACTGCAACATCCTGCTGCATGTCATCTGGAGCAACATCCTGAAGCTCGTCATCCATGATCATCCTGATCATACAATGCATCTACCTGATGCATACCAAGTATCTACTTGATACATATCATCATACATGATCCACCTGATCATACAATGTATCCACCTTATACAAATACAAATACATGATACATATCACCATACATGATCCACCTGATCATACAATGTATCCACCTTATACATATACAGATACATGGTCCAAGCATCCAACATGATGCATATACAAAAATACATACACATGATCCAACCGATCATATCCAGCATCCAACATGATGCGTACATACATATAAATGATCCAACTGATCATATCCAGCATCCAACATGATGCATACATACATACATAAAAATGATCCAACTGATCATATCCAAGCAGAAACCAGAACATCATCCTAATGCTCATCATCCAACACTTACATCCACAGCCATGTGAAGGATCCTTCTTCCAACATGCTTGGAATGGCTTCAGCAAATGTGTCCATCACTTCTTCCTCGAAGTGTCCTCGATCTGAAGAACGCCAAGCCTCTCTCTGAAGTACTCGAACTTCACCCTGGCTAGTGGCTTTGTCAACACATTTGCAATCTGCTCATCTGTCGCAACATACAGGAGCTTCATAGCTCCTCTCCGCACCATATCCCTGATATAGTGATATTTGATCTCTATGTGTTTTGACCTATCATGAAACACCGGGTTCTCGGACAGCTTCACACAACTCTGGTTATCACAGAAGATACCAGTAGCCTCCAATGGGAGATCAAATAACTCAGACAGTAGCTTCCATAGCCATACTGCCTCACAACTAGCTGAACAGGCTGCAACATACTCTACCTCAGATGTACTCAGTGCTACGCAGGACTGCTTCCTGCTAAACCAAGAGATCACACCTGATCCCATACTAAAGCAGCACCCATATGTGCTCTTCCTATCTGCAGCACTACCAGCCCAATCTGAATCAACACAACCCTGCAGGTTAAACTTTTGATTCACTTCATACTTGAGCCCATAATCCACTGTACCCTTCAGGTACCTCAGAATATGATTTATAGCAACCAGATGAACACTCCTCGGATCTATCAGGAACTGACTCAATGTGTTCACCGCAAAGCAAATATTGGTCTCGTGTTCGTCAGGTACATCAAGGACCCAATCATCTGATGATACATAGAGACATCAACTGGCTCAGATGAAGCATCACATAGAAGCTTCAAATTCAATGCTATAGGTGTGGCCATGGCCTTACAATCCATCATCCCAAATCTCTTCAGGATATCTACTGTGTACTTCCCTTGACCAAGGAAGATCCCACCTGCACTCTGCCATACCTCCATACCTAGGAAATAGTGCATCATTCCCAAATCTTTCATATCGAATTTAGCAGCAAGCTTCCTCTTAGTATCTACAATCAGTCTGTCATCTCCTATTACAAATAAGTCATCCGCATATAGGAGTAGAATCATAGGATTTCCTTCCTTAACCTTGTAGTAAAGGTTGGAGTCCTTTTTAATCTTGGTAAAGCCCAAACTAGATAGGAAACTGTCCATCCTACCATACTAGGTTCTGGGAGCTTGCTTCAAGCCATACAAGGATTTCTTCAATCTGCACACATATGACTCTCTGTCATGTATTTCAAAACCAAGTGGCTGTTCCACATATACTTCCTCTTCAACTACACCATTCAAGAAAGCAGTCTTGACATCCATTTGGTGTATTTTCCATCTCATTGCTGCAGCCAGGGAAAGTATTGTTCTGATGGAAGTATACCTGGCTACAGGTGCAAAAGTTGCTTCATAATCTATTCCCTCTTTCTGAGAGAAGCCACGAGCTATGAATCTTGCCTTGTATTTCTCTACACTGCCATCTGCAGCATGCTTGATTTTGAAGATCCATTTGGAAGTCACAACAGACTTCTCTTTAGGTCTTGGGACAACATCCCAAACATCATTCTTCATTATTGATTGGTATTCCTCAACCATGGCATCCTTCCATTCTTTCTTTTCCGCTGCTTCTTCATAACTGGAAGGCTCTTTGTTCATAATGTCACAGAGTAAAACAACATAGCTGGTATGTGATCTGGTTCTCTTCTTTGCTCTGTGTTCTTCTTCTGGAATGCCAAATCTTTCTACATATTGAATGAGCTCTGTAGCCCATGTAGGTTTCCTCTTGTGAGAGTTATCCTCACGGGGTGGATCTACAGGTTCTTGTGGATCTTCAAACTCATGAACAACTTCTGGAATTGCTTTAGTCATGGTAGTGTCTTGAAATCTAGTTTCCTTAGGTTCTTCATAAAATTCGATAGGTGCCTTCCTTGATTTGATGAATGATGAGTGTTACATCCCTGCTGACATCAATCTTCTTGAACCTTGGAAAGTATATTCTATAAGCCTTCAAGCTTTCACTGTAACCCACAAAGATACCCTTCTTTCCTGAAGGATCTAGTTTACTCCTCTTTTCCTTCGGGACATGAGTGTATACTGGACAACCAAATATTCTTAGATGACTGACTTCAGGTTTCTTACCAGAAAAGACCTCTTCTGGTGTCTTGTTGTCCAATATCTTGTGGGGTGTTCTGTTCTGCACATATACAACTGTTCTAGCTGCTTCTGCCCACAGATGCATAGGTAGATCCTGGTCATGCAGCATTGCCCTTGCTTCTTCCATGATAGTTCTGTTCTTCCTTTCTGCAACTCCATTCTGTCGAGGATTATACGGAGCAGTCAACTCCCTCTTAATCACTGAATCACTACAAAGCTTCTTGAAGTAACTTGAGGTGAATTCTTTACCATTATCAGATTTGAATGTTTTGATCTTCTTGCTAGTTTGATTCTCCATCAAGGTTTTGAATTCCTTGAATTTATCAAACACCTCATCTTTTCTCTTCAAGAAGTATACCCAAGTCTTCCTAGAGAAGTCATCAATAAATGAGACATAGTAAACATACTCACTCAGGGAACTGGATGACATAGGACCACATACATCTGAGTGGATGATTTCCAGGATGTCTTTTGCCTTGCTTTCACTGCTTGGGAAATCCTTCTTAATGTTCTTACCTTTTGCACATCCTTTGCAAACACCTTCATGTTTGGTCTTGATTTTAGGAAGACCCTCTACTGCCTTGCTTGCAATTGGAAGTGCTCTATAGTGCATATGAGCAAGTCTTCTATTCCAAAGTTCACTTGGCTCCATGGATTCATGCACCATGGCATGTTCAGGTTGTCCCTTCAATTTATACAAACCTCCCTCTTGCTCTCCAATCACTACTGCATCATCTATGTTCTTTCCCTTTGGCCACATTAGGACTTGGCCATCCACAAATGCAACCCTCATACCTTTTGCATCCAATGCAGAGATGGAGAGTAAGTTCTTCTTGAGCCCATGTACATAAAGGACTTCTTTCATCTTCATTTTCCAGAATCTAGGTTGTAGGAGGCTTCACCACTCCCTTTGATTGGGTATTGATAATCATCCCCAAGTTTCACCTTATGGGGTGATTCATGTTCAGATAGGTTCACAAAAGATTCCTTAAACCAAGTCATGTGTTTGGAAGCCCCACTGTCAATTAACCAATCATTACAACCATGGGAGATAGTAGCTGTGAGAGTAGAGATCAGAACATACTCTTCTTCACTTGATGAGTCACCATCACTATCACTTTCTGCCCTAGCCTTCTTCTTTGGAGGTTCATCATCTTCGGCAGCATGAGCATGAAACCTTCTTTTGCTGCCCTTCTTCTTATTACTGGAGTTGTTGTTATTATCCCTTTTGTTCTTGGGACAATCTGAAGCAAAGTTACCCTTCTCATTGCATGTGAAGCATCTTAGGTCCTTCTTACTCTTTTGATAGGATATATTGTGGTGAGAGTGCTCCTTCTTGGTTTTGCTTCTTTTGGTGTGAGTTGCAAGAGATTGATATTCACCTCCCATCTTTTCCTCATGAGATATAAGTCTAGCTTCTTCTTGAGAGCATTCTTCCCGCAATCTGTTGAAGGAGATCAACTTCTTCCTTGCTCAAATTCCTTGAATGAAGGAATCCCATGACCTGGGTAGGCCATTTAGAGTGGTCATCACCACTTCACCATTCTCCACCATTTCATCCACTGCTTCTAGTTGTTCCTTGATTTGGGAGACCCTTGAAAAATAAGATTGAATGGTTTCTCCATTCTGAAACATTACTCCTTTCAATTGGTTCCGCAGGGTCATCTTCCGATTTATGTTCTTTCCATCAAATAGTTTGGTCAAAGATTCAAACATCTCCTTGGGTGTCTTAAGAGAAGACACATGTGGTATGAGATGGTCTTTGATAGAATCAGCAATGATTCTCTTTGCCTTGACCAAGTTCTTCTTATGCAATACCTTGGCCTCTTCATCCTCTGGGATAGGGATGTCTTCTTTCACATATGAGTCCAACTCATTTTCTTCCAGGATTAACCCGATCTTATACTTCCAGTCTCGAAAGTTATCAGCCCCTTCAAGCTTATCCTCAATCTTGGTGTGGAGAGAAATATTAAAGATTACTTCAAATGGAAATAGAAAAGATTTAGGTCTTACCACTTGAAATGCTGAAAACTGGATCTGGTCCTGGATTAGGGTTTGTTGGAAAAACCCTAAAAATTCAAAATGTGAATTTTAAATTTTTGAAAGGATAGAAAGATGCGCCTTGATGATCTGATCAACCTGGTGTATTCAAAATTTGAGATCAGCAAAGTTTTTCCCTTCAAAATTGCCTTTTTGTCCTCTCGGGTTCACTGGAGAGAGCCCTGAATTAGGGTTTGAGTTTCCTGGAGATCTACCCAGCCAAAAATCTCGATCCAAAGCTCTAAACTTCGATTTTTGCAAGGAGATTCCAGCTGTGCCTTTAGATTCCAGAAATTCCTATTTTGTGGAAACCCTAATTTTTAGGGCCAAATCTGAGAATGCTCAGAATTGAATTCTGATTGGACAGATAGATGTGCCTTGATGAGTAGAGTCAATCTCCTATACTGATTTTCAAAAATATGTGGAGAGAAACCCAATAAACAAGGAACTCAAGCTTCCATCACTGCAAAATGTCTTCTTCTCAGGTTAGCTCTGATACCATGTTAAATTTTGAGCATTAATTCACAATACTTTAGGATCTTTGTTGAGAGAATAACATATACAGTATATCAATGCATGACAATCACAATATGACAAGCATCACAAGAATCAAAAGCATAAGAGACAAGAGACACAGAGTTTCCGTGGGGAAAACCCTAAGGTGAATAACCCCACAACTTCCTCAGAGATAGAGAGAGAAATGGCTCAACCAAAGTACAACCAAAATACACTGAGATAGTCTCCTAGTAGCAGATGATCCTCCTTCTCACTAGTGCACCACTTTCTGAGTGAGAGTGAGTTACTTTTTCGAGTGATCTAAATAGAGATCACCTGATCTCTATTTATACTAATCTATTTTCCCAGTGACCTTATGGGGCCGACTTGTCTAGCTAGGTACATCCACATTATAATATATATAATTTAGGGCCGACCCCACATGGTGTTCTAATAACCCATTGGCAAGTACACACACTTGCGACACTTGTCAATCCACATGACAACACTTCCTTATAGAGGAATAACATCTCTATTAAGGGTACAATAAATATATATAAAATACACAGATGAAATACATTCCGAAGTTACATATACATCAACAGTATAGAGGAATATTAACATCTCTATAGGAATACAATATCCATGTATGAAATGCATTCCAAAGTTACAAATACATCAACACCTTGAGGCTAATTGTTGTGTTCCACTCCCTCCCATTCGGTTCAACATACTTACAATAACTTTCAAAGGGAGGCTATCAATGGTAGAAATAAGAATCTGAATTCCTGATTTCTCAGTCCCCTCCATGGAGTATGCATTCACATATTCTTGTACGGACATGGAACTCACATTGCGTGAGGACCCTTTCAGGTTTACAAGATCTCCCCTCCTAGAGAGTCTTGTAATGAAGTATATGTCATCAATGGTGAGGTCTAGGGTCTCTCCCCAGATATCAAACACATTGGCATCTGCATCCCAATACTGAATGAGTTTTTGAAGCAATCAGTTAAGTGCCCTCATGTTCATTGTTCTATAGAATTTCAACAAACCACACCTTCGGAGTGCATGTAGAGCTGCTGGGTCTTGCATAGCCACCCTATCCATCTCATGCTCCCTTTCTCTCCAAACAAGCACCATCCTGCCAAAAGAGGGTCAAATTTTTAGCTCTCAACATGTTTTTCTCCATGTTCAGGGGTGTGCGCTACTCCTTAAGGTAGACAGTCACATTTGGGCGCTACTATTCTTGAGGAAGAGTAGCGTACACCTCTAGTATTCCCTACTTTCCCTCTTAGATATTAGCGCACACACACTTCACGAGTTGAGCATGGCTCCAAATTGACTTTTAAGCATACAAATTGATAAATAAAGCATCAAAATGCAAGTTGGGATGAAAATAACTTACTTGGTGGAGGAAAGAGGTTGAATGGTTGCCCGATTTGATCACTACGAGTGGATGCAGATCAAGGGTTTGCTCCAAAAACTTGCCCTACAATTCCAAATGTGATATTTGTGTTTTCAAGTTGAAATTACATATATGAATTTGAATTTGATTTTTTACCCACTTTTGTGTAAAGTTTATAGTTTCAAATTTCATAAAAAAAGGTTCTATTTAATCATTAATACCTATAAATGTTGATGAGATGAATTTAACCTATGTTTCTCAAATTTTCACTAGATTTTCATAGAATCAATCTATTATGACTTAATTTATTTATTGATGGACCACGTTAAGTACTTTATGGTTGAAATTTTATGTCATTGAAGATTTTTTGTTGTTAATACTAACTTAGTTGTTGAGATACTAGTCTTTGGTAGGTTATGAGTTATGATCCTAGAAGCTGTAATTTAAGTCATTTTAAGCTCTTGTTTGGACTATTGAAACCTAAACAAGATTGCCGCACAAACTTGTCCTCTTCAAGCTCGTTAAAGGAATTGAAGGCCCATCTGCTTAAGTATAAGTTTAACCCTTTTCCGGACTTTTGCGGATTACTTACGAAAAATGAATACTCTAGTCATTGGTGGCTAGAAGAGTTATTCTTCCATTGTCTTACACTTTTTCAGGGGAGGAGACTAACTTTACGAAAAAGGACCTTTTGGAGCATTCTTTAGGGTTTTTAGGGTCTCAAAATATGAAAACACCAAGCGAACACTCACCTACTCGGGCTCGATGTGAAATCCATGAGAGGGTAAATAGAAGATTGTTTAAGCTTTTTAGACTCTATAAACAGGAAAACAACAGCGAGCATTAACCTACTTGGGCTCGATATTAAAATAGATGAGTAGGTGTATGGAGTTATTGTTTAATTTTTTCAGACTCCTTAAAATTGAAAACATCGACGAGCAAGAACAGATCTCGGCTCGATATTAAAATCCAGAGATCAGTATTATAGAGTATTCTTCTATCTCTTCTTTCAACTCTGTAAACAATGAAGAAGGTCCTGAGTCTTCCTCCCATGGGCTCGTTAAACTCTTTACATTGTTGGATCTATTGAGTTTTCATTCTTTCTTGGACTCATTAAAACAACAAGAAAGGTATTCTTCTATCTAAAAAGAATAAGGGATAAGAAGGGTATATCACTTCTTGTAGTTTCAAAGGTAGTTCAGTCAGTCCTATCCTTGAACACATCACCTATTTGAGTCTATCATTTCAGGTGGGTTTAGTTTTTGACCTTAGAGTGAACTTGATCTCCGAGTTGTTTACTACCCTGGTTGGTTATTCTTCGAACCATATGGAGGGTTTGCTAATGTCTCCTACATTGCAGGCTTATATCACTTCCCCATCATGTTGAAAACTGCCTAAGTCACTTTATGTCATGCTTACTGTTCAAGGATACCGCCTGTGTCGGCCATTCTGCAGTTTATCTTGACCTCATGTGTCGGCCATCCTAGTGTCATTCTTGTTACTTATACTATTCCACATCAACTCATACCTTTGAGTGTTCCTCATGTTGGATGATGGAGGATGCCTTAAGGCCTCCCTTCCAACAGACTTTTTCCCATCGACATCAACTCATTATATTCTAGGAACGAAGTTTAGATTTTTGGTTAGTACCTTGGGGATTACAGTCACCAATGGAAATTTCCCTTGCTATTGAATTATCAGAATACATCAATGTCTCTTATTTTATAGGTTCCTCAAATGTTCGATGTCAAGTCCACTTATTCACACTTGTTGGATCGTACTAGGTACCTTGGGCCCCATTATCATTATCGGTGGAAGCCCTTGCGTTTGTTAACGATATACATAAATGACTGGTAATCAACCAATTACCCCCATGTTTGACTTTCACCTCATTTATTCACATGGTTAGGGTTTGTACCTTGGGTTGTTTGGATGAAGACCTTGGGATTTTGATAGCATTACCTCATTATGTTATCACCCAAGCTGCACAAGACTGAGCCTCACTCATTTTGGCTCTCCATGATACATAGATCTAGTTTGTTGTTATGGCTATGATCTCTCATTCTGACATGGATCCATGCTTGTATTTCAATGTCCATGCTATATATACATCTCCTAGTTATGTATCGGAGATCATGTTGTATCATGCTACAGATCTATATGATGTCAATATTGTAATTTCTCGCTGACCTTGATTGTTGTTTCAGGTAATTTTGTGACTTGGTTCTTTGGTTTATTGCTCCTCCGTTGACTTGGAATTATAATGTATTTCGGCCATCATTCCCTTTGACCTCACACATTAGGGGGCATCAGTTATAGGTCAAATCTTCACTTCTCCATTCATGATCACATTAAGCTGTCGATCACACAAAAGGACAACATGGATTGAAGAGCAAGATTTCCCTAGATGATAAATGGACTTGATTTGCCCCTCAACAGCTGACAAAACCCTGTTTTAACCTACGTTTTGACATGTGCGCTACCCTACAGGCATCATAGTAGCGCATTTCTTGAAGTGTGCGCTACTCTACAAGCATAATAGTATCGTACACTTGCTAGTATGCCCTACTTTACTTAAGAAAACTAGCGCACACCTTTAAAAATCTTGCAAACGCTGGTTGTAAAGCAGTGAAGTTGCATATTGTGCACTACTCTACTGTGAAATACTTGTACACATCTTAAAAAGCAATAAAAAATATATTAATTTGATGAATTGGGATTAGTTGCAGTTGGTTTTGCAACTTCCCCAACTTCCCAATCAAACTACCTCTCGATCCAAACTGCCTACCTTGTCCCATAAATACAAGGGGGATAGATGAGAGAGGGGAGGACAAACTATGCATTAAGGGTTGTTACGCTGGAGGAATTCCAAAGTTAGTGTGAAGAGCAGGAGCCCAGGATCCAGTTGAAAAAGCACTCTGAATGATCAGGTATAATTGTACTGATTATTTGCTTTTGACAATAAAGGTTTGTTGTGGCCACAACATATCCCATGTTTAGCTAAGCATGGGAGCCCCCAATTTTAATAAACACAAAGCATGGGTGAGTCATCTTGAAAATTTTAGATTTTGATTTTGCCTCTAAAATTCTTCACCCATGCTTTTGGTCTGCTTGTTTGTAAGGGTTTGATTATTTCTTCCAAAGTGTTTCGGTCTGAAAAGAGCCAAAATTTTGAGTATTTTGTTGACTTTTATCATCATCTCGAAACCCTACATTCGGAGAACCCGAAACCCACAACCCGATAAGTGCGGTTTGCGGGACTGTTGCTTTTTAAGTTTTGGTTTTGGTAATTCTGAAACCCGCAACCCGGAGGCTGCAGGTTGTGGAATCCTTCTTTAATAAGACTGAGAAATAATTACCCCGAAACCCAAATCCCGCAATGGCAGAATTCGGCTTTCAGGATTGTGTTTTTATTCGTTTATTTGGTGTGTGCTCCCAAAACCTGCAACCCGTAATTTCAGGATGGTTATGTTGCTTCACAGTTTAATTTTTCCGAAGCCCACCACCCACATAGTTGGTTTTCGGCTTTCGGGATCATTTTTTTTACTTCGTTTTTTTTTTTTGCATCCCGCAACCCGCAAATCTGTACTTTTAGGTTTCGGCTTGCGGGATATTTGAATAAGAACTTTAGGAAATTTTTGGAAACCGATTCCGAATCTTGTTCCAGTTAATCTCAGTCATCCGTCTGTTGTGGTTTCACAGTCATGTTGATTGTGGATATTCAGTTAAGTCAAGCTTCTCCATTTTCTCTTTTGAAAGTTGGTTCTACCAAATTATTATTTTTCTGTGTAATTCATGATAGTAGACACTAATACAAGTCTATCAGTTACTTCATGATTGGATGGATGCCATCTCTCTGCCTTAAGTTCGCCATGTCTGGACTCGAGCTTTGACATCTTGTCGTTTTTGTTCCATCTCTTAATGATCGGATTTATTACATGCGAAAAATTGATAGCTCGTGTACTGAAAATCCTAGCCGAGACCTTTTTGCACATCCACTTTGTCACCATAACCTTCGTCTCCGTTATTAATCACCATTCATAATTATTGATGGGAGATTGTTTGTAATGATGTGATCGTAAAGGTAATTCAAAATCATGCGAGTAGTAATTGAACTCGTACTTTGCACAAGCTTTGATCCGACTGGCACATACCTCGGCTCTTTTCATTACAATTGAAGTAATTATAATGGATTGCCTGGATAATTTTAATCATTGCAAATTGGCCCTCTCGATTGACATCACCCAGCTTGTTGGCTTTAAAATAGCAATTAACGTAAAAACTCCAAACCATCCATTTCCTTCTGAAAGAGGAAATACTTTCTGCGACATTTCTTTTTACATCCTTTTATCTAAGACTTATTCAGAATGAGTAATATCCATGCAGGTGGTGAATCTTTTGATGTCCATGCTGACGATAAAGAGCTCTATCCCTTGTTATATCAAGAAATGTTGTCACCACCATTTGATGTAGATGTTCCTGATCTTAGCAGCGGTAGCAGTGAAGAGGACTTTGAAACGTTGTCTGCCCACATGCAAAACTCCATGGAGCAAAAGAAGAAAGTTTCGGAAGAACTAGCTGATCTTGATGATGATGTCATACAAGATTTTATAATAAATCAAGAATCTGATATCCCGTCGTTTCTTCCTGAAGTAGATCCTCTAATGGATTTCTCTATTTTTGACAGTGGGTTTCCCAAATCTGAATTTCCTACAGCAGATGCTCTGCAAGCCACACCACCTGTCAAAGATAGTGACCCATTTGTGATTGAAATTTTATGGTGCCACGAGACCCTATCTGATTAAAGAACATGTTTTTCTTTTGTGAAAGGTGGTGGAAAATCTTTTAAGCTTAAAAATAGCAAGGTTTCTTGGATCGATGGTTAGATCCGATTTTGTAATCCCTATTTTGTAGAATTTCTCCTTTTCGAAGTCTTATGTAAATTTAGTATATAAGGAGGAATGTTTCCCTTTGTAAAGGGTTGGGAATTTTGGAATTGCAATTCAGCATGAGTTTGGACTGAAGATACTCTGTTTATCAGAGTCATTGTAATTTTTGTACAAGACTTCTCTATTCAGGAAAGTTATCTTTTTAGTCCACCTTCTATCGTTCTTCAAATTTCTTTGGGAATTGCTAAATTAATGTTTCAAATTTGTCATCAGCTATTGTGTTTAATATTTTGCAGGACATTCGTTAAAGCATAAGATCTCTCATATTGATTTCTCTATATGTCTGAATTATGCTCAAAATTTTTCTATTAAATTTCTTTAATTAAACGTTTTCACTTTTGTATTTCGGCAAATGATTCGATGCAAATAAATATGTATAATCAAATGTTAATTTTTCAATTAACACAATGATTACAGATCAGATATTTGAATAGGATTAAACATTTTGAAGAATTGTCACTTAATTTTCATTAAATGATGAAACTTTAATTAACAAGTGAAGAACCCGAAGACATTTCTGTTCAAGGAACTTACTGCTTGTTCATCGTACTTCAATTATGATCTGCATGACATCAACTCTTCCTTTTAGGCTATATCTGACTTAGAATAGGTTCTTTCCTTAGGTAGGTTAAGTTAGATTTTGGTAACTAGTTTTCACTTAGTTTTCCTTGATAGGAAAACTGATCTTTTCAGATCAAAACTTTTACTCATAGAGTGCCAGCGGAGGCCAAATATCTGTGGGTGATTACCACACCAAACAACTCGAGGATAGAATTTCCCTTGTGTAGGGTATTTTGAAGCTTTTGGCTAGGTTTTCATCCCCTGTTGTGTGCCTTGGAACCCATTCCAGCACTTTGCACTCACCTTGCACCCCCGAGGCATCAAAAAATGGTGCTAGAAGGAGGGACACTAGTAAAACATGCCTAAGCAAACTACTAACAAACCTCCTCCAGCAAGTAATTCAGTGGTTCAAACCTGAAGCCAGACTAGGGCTTCAACATCTGAATAACCAATTGATTCACGACCTACAGTTCTCCCTGTTACATCTACGCAACCTACAACTATACCTGTCACACCTGTGACACAACAGGAGAACACAGGAGATATCATTTTCACATCAGCTACAAGAGGGCCCATCTTGTTAGAGCAGATATTGAAAACATCTACCAATAGGGTCTTAAGAGCAGAACAATGACTTGTCGATCAAAGACGGCATGGTCTGGCAGCCTTAAAATTAGAAAATATTCTACAGACTGATGGTCGAGAAGATCAACAAATTCCCACTGCACAGACTAGTGACCTACAGGTTCAGTACGCCAATGATCTAAACACACAGGATCAACACACAGTTGATCAACAACCTAAAAACCAAGAATCGATTCGTCGACCAGATTCTCCTTAATATAACCATGAGACCACTCACACAGCAACACAAGGTCAGCCAAATCTTGGAGCCGGTGTTCCACTACCGTCCCCTCCTTCATCTTCATCATCTTCCTTAGACGAATAAAATTCTTCTAGTTCATCATCTGAAGAAGAAGAAAAAGAACCTCCAATGGTTGGAGAAGGTCAAAACAGACCTTGGCTTGACCAAGGTGCATTTTTCATATTAGGTGATCAACATAGATTACCAAAGAATCCTGAGAAATGGCTGCCTAAATACAACCCTGATGACAAGATACCTGCGTTGGATCACATAAAAAATTTCATGTATGCAATCAGGCTTAGAAGCGTGGTACATGAGGATGTAGTATGCAGACTCTTTCCATACACCTTTGAGGGTAGAGCGGCCACTTGGTATTTTGCTTTTCTAGCCCAATCTATAACTTCTTGGGATGAATTCGAGAAACATTTTACCCAGAAATTCGGGGATGACAAAACACCGCAAGATCTTGTCTTAGAATTATCCTCCATGAAAATCAAAGGAAAAGAAAGGGTAAAAGACATTAACCAAAGGTTTTCATATCTCAAAAACAGAATTCCTACCAATCTTCTTCCTGCTGAAGAATTATTGGTGGCTTATTATGAAAAGGGTCTACCTCCCCCTATTGCAATATGGGTCAAAAGGGCACAAAAGGGTACTTTACTGGAAGCATTTGATGAAGCAATCCAAGTTGAGAAGGACATCTTTTGTCTGGAAGACATCCTTGAAGCTTCAGAAGGACAACCTTCCACTTCCAGGAAGAAAATTGAGAATGTCCCTAAACCCACAGTTTAAAACAAGGATCCATTTGATATGACTGACATGAAAAAATTCCTTCAGAAGATGTCAAATGAGATGGTGGATTTGAAGAAGAACACTAGTGATAATCAAAATTAGAACAAAGGTTTTCTAAGGCCACCGTTTAGGAGACCTTACCATCCTCCACAAAATCCACCACCACCAAATCTAGCAGATGCACTGACAAATGATGAACTCTTTTCTATTTTTAGAGCATTGGCAGTAGAATCTCAAGTCACCCCTAACACTTCCAACAATCAGACTACCCCGGATCCTCCACTACCTGAAGAAGAAGCAGAAGATGATCCATAGGTAGATGTTGTGGGTTTCTTTTTAGAACTTCCTATGTGTGAAGAAGAAGAAGAACCTGAGGCGGTGTTTAACACACAACATCCTTATGATACAAGGTCAAGACCACAGCCACCTCAAGAACCTTCGTCTTCTCCCCCAGTTCCCACAGGAAACAAGATTGTCCCACAGAAGGATACAGTCCTCCCTAAAATGGAGTACAATTTGGTTGAAGACTTAAAAAGAGTCAAAGCAAACATCTCTTTGTTTGAGCTACTCAAGATTCCTGCTATGAGGGATTCTTTACCTAAAAACATGATAGTCAAATAGTCTAGAGAGTCACAGAATAATAATCTAGACTCTGTCACTAAAACTGATGATAAAAAACCAGCAAGTAAGAGAACTCCTCCTTTCTTGCTTACTTTTGATATTTTCAATCAGAATGTACACAACTACATGATAGATTCGGGAGTATCATCAAATGTGATGCCCCTCTCTGTTTGCAGAAAATTGAATGCAAGGTGGGAACCCTGTCCAACCCATATTGTGCAACTTGACAGATCTAAAGTTAGAGTGGTTGGCAAATTGAGAAACGTTATGCTCACACTGTCAGCTGATCCTAGGATCCATCAAATAGTTGCTATTGTGATAGCTAACATCCCAGAAGCCTATGGGATGTGGTTAAGCAGGGATTGGTCAGAGAAACTTAAAGGTTACTTTGCGACTGATTGGTCCAATTTATGGTTGCCTTACAATGGCCAACCGAATAAAATTAAGATCAACAGAGAACCTTTTATGAAACAGACAATTACCGATCTTAATGATTCAAGTGAACCTGCTGGTTATCTCACCTCTCGTGCAGAGTAATTTACATTCGATACCTTTTTCGGTGAATTCCCAGCTGATGCCTCACCAGAAGAAAGCATTCAAAATGAATCACATATCACTCAAGTTACTTCTGTACCTTTTTCTGGTGAAATTGTGCATAATGTATATAATGTGAATACAAATTTTAGATTAGAACCTGGCTCATGGACCTTATTTTTCGACGGCTCCAAGTCCAAGGATAGAGCTGGAGCAGGTTGTGTTCTTATCAATCCTAAAGGAATGAAAATCATGATTGCTTGTAGGTTAGAATTTGATTGCACTAATAATGTAGCCGAATATGAAGCTCTTGAATAGGGGCTCAAGAAGGCCATTGATTTAGGCGTACAAGCAATAGAATGCTATGGAGACTCCGAAATTATAGTCAAGCAAGTCAGGAATAAAATGCACTACTTATCTCCGCGTTTGGATAATTATCAAAAGTTGGTAAGGAATCTAACCAACTCATTTTCGACATTCAATATTAAATCAGTTCCTAGGTCACAAAATTTTGATGCAGACCTATTAGCAAATACAACGTCTAGACTAATCCCGCCAAAAGGTCTGTCTCAAACTTTTTCTATCGAATTGATGTACAAACCATCCATTCCTGATAATGTGACTAATTGGAAAGTGTTTGATGATGACCGATAGATACTCAACTTCCTCACTGCTCAGGATATGTTTCGAGACATGGCCATCGATGAAGCAGAACATGAAAAGTATCTCACTGATTCCTCGAACGTCATCCCAAAGTCTGTGATCAATCTAGAAAAGTTTTACGATTTACAAGACAAGTTCAAATCTCAAACTAATTGTAAAACTCAAATCTCATTCTTGAAATATGAGCGGGTCAACCTAGGCACCGAACAAGAACCTCGTTTCATCAATTTGGGAGTTGATTGTACCCCTGAACAACGCAAAGCCATTATTGCATTGTGTAAACAGTATAAGGATGTTTTCTCCTGGACGTATGATGAGTTGAAAACGTTTGATACTAGCGTCATGTTTCATAATATACCCATGCACTCAGAGGTTAAGCCATTTCAACAAAAGCTGTGGAAGATGCACCCCAGTTTGGAGCCTTCTGTAAAAAAGGAGTTGGAGAAGCTGCTCACTACTCGAATTATCTTTCCGGTCAGGCACACTCAATTGATTGCTAACTTAGTACCTATCTGTAAGAAAAGTGGGGAAATTCGATTGTGTGTTGATTTCAGGAACCTAAATCGGGCTTCTGAGAAAGACAACTATCCTATTCCACCAATGGAGCAGATTCTTCAAAAGGTAGTCGAGTCAGAGATGTTTTCCCTCCTAGATGGTTTTTCAGGGTATAACCAGGTTATGGTTGCCCCGGACGATCAATTGAAAACAGCTTTCAGGACCCCATGGGGTACTTTTTCCTACAGACGGATGCCTTTCGGGCTGATCAATGCAAGAGCTACTTTTCAGAGAGCTATGGATATAGCTTTCTGAGGGTTAATGCATAATTCTATCGTAGTTTACCTTGACGATATCACTATTTACTCTAAAAAACAACATGAACATGTCTTTGCTTTGAAACACGTTTTTGATCATTGTAGGAAATTCGATATTTCTCTGAACCCGAAGAAATCTATTTTTGTAGTAACAGAAGGAAAGCTTCTTGGCTTCATTGTGTCGAAAGAAGGTATGATTATCGATCCTGAACATACAGAGGATATTTCAAAGATTGGTTTACCAAGCTCACGCAAAGCAATGCAATCCTTCTTAGGTAAGATTAATTTTGTACGTAGATTTGTACCAAATTTTGCCCAGATTGTTAAACCATTACAACTTTTGGTCAAGAAAGATGTGCACTTTACTTGGTCGTAGGCACAGAGAGATGCATTTATCCGAATTCGAAAGGCCATTACAGAAGCTTCTGCTCTCATGTCCCCATATTTTAATAAGGATTTCATTCTCTATACTTTTTCCACTGACTTTTCTTATGCAACTGTCTTAACTCAAAAGCATGACAATGATACTAAAATCCCAATCTCTTTTATGAGCTCAACATTCAAAGGTGCAGAGCTTAAATACTCGCAGATCAATAAGAAAGCCTATGCGGTCTATAAATCCATCAAACATTACAGAACCTACTTGCTGAAGTCTCGAACCAAAGTCATTGTTCCATATTCTGCTATTAGAAATGTCCTCCTTCAGAAAGAATTGGGGGAAAAGAGGGCCCATTGGATGACTGCCCTACAAGAATATGATCTTGAGATCAGGCCAGCTAAAATTGTTAAAGGACAGGGTCTCCGTCTTCTTATTGCGCAATCTAATGACCCTGCACAGCAGCAGTCAAAATGGGATCACGAGGAAGAAATTCCCCCAGGTATTGTAAACGTTATCAATGCCCCAACATCAGAATGGTATGATGATATAAGATTTTTTCTGAACCATGGGTTTGCTCCTGAAACTCTTGATTTTAAGAAAAGAAGGGCTTTAAGACTGAAATCTACTCCTTATAAATTCATTTATCAAGTTTGTTAACACCCAAAAAGTGCTCACTAGCTCATTTCCCTATTCACATGATCCATTTGTCCACTTTTTCACCATTTTAGCCTCTGAAGCCAACAAAAGGTCACCAAAAGGCCTTAATACACCCCTTTTTCCACTCAAAATGAGTATTTTTCCTAAAAAAGCATAAAAAACCCTAAAAAAGGGTCCAAAATTCCCAAAAATATTAAAAAGGGAATAAAAATAATAAAAATATTCAAAAAAGGAAAAAGGAGGGAAAAGGTACCTAAACCATGTTGGTCAATACCATTGGTTTCCACAAAACCACAATGGTATTCCCCACCACCAAAACCTATAAAAGGTGGTAGGGGCTCCTCATTTCACATCCATCCATCTTCCTATCCTCACCCTGCCAAAATCTCCCTTGAGCTTTTGGCCATTGTAGCAACCTTGGAGAAAGGACCCTTTGGAGTTTGGAGCTTCTCAACTATCTTCATCACTTGGAGGTATTATTATTGCAAGCACTTGCTTGCCCCCATTATCAATACAAATTTATTTTCTCTATTTCTTGTTCTTGTTTTTCAATTCAAAAAGTTTATTATGATATGCACATGCTAGTTTAGTTTAGTTTTAGATTTAGGTTATTGTTTTTGCTTAATATTGAAACTGTTGCTACTAGTTAATAGGTGCCCATAGCACTAAGCTTGGTTGCAAAACCAAGCCAACAGTTTTTGGTGACTCTGCTGCTTTTGAATTTTTAGATCTCACTTTTTCTTTAGATCTTAGTTTTTGATAGTATTAGTTAGTTTAATTCATAGATCTGCCACCCTAGACAGCAGATCCATTGCTGTTCTAGATCTTGGCCCATTTTATTGCCATTAACAACCCGAAATTCTCAATTTTCGGGTTCGTTTTTCGGCGTCGACATACGACTTCCGCATCGCGGCTTTTTGCCTGACAGTCGCGCGGCTCATCGCGACTCTGCGGCTCTTTTCCACGCAGTTCCCTGCGGCTTCGCAGCCTATTTGCGCGCTGCACATCGCTGCTTCGCGGACATTTTCTGCGCTGCACATTGCGACTGTGTGCCGAAATCCTGCGCGGTCCATTGCAGCTTCGCGGCCGAAACCCGCGCTGCCCATCGCAACTGTGTGACAAAAACCCGTGCGGTCCATCGCAGCTGTTCTGTTAAAACTCGCGATGCCAATTTTTTCCATTCGGCCAATCCGTTAAAAAATATATTTTTTACTGTATTTTCTGCCCACTTAGCTATTTTACAGTATAAAAAAATTCCTGCATTATTACAGCCATTTAATCTTTTTACTAGTTAGAATGCACATTGAAAAATTCTTTTTAAAAATTATCAGAAATTCAAAGAAGGATTTATTTTGCATTTTATCTAGATTAAAAAAATTTGCTGTTTACTTCTTTAATATTTTGCCCATAGCAATTTTTTGAAAAAGAAATCCATTTATTTCTTAAAAGAGTTATATTATTTGCTTTCCTATTTCAAAAGATCCTTTGTTTTTCGAATAGTCTTTGCAAAGCATTTAATTTCCATTTATTGAAAAAGTCATATTATTTGCTTTTGTATTTCAAAAGATTCTTTGTTTTTTGAATACTTAGCATTTACTTTTTCAATTTCAGTTTAAACTATCACACGTGCACCCACTCAAACACATAATTTAAACTGAGCCTTAAAACTTACGCTAACTTCAACCCACTTTTAACCCCACTTGGGGAACATTAAAAGAACTTTGTAGCTAGGTAGTATTGAGGGGATAGGTGTTCCAATAACACCCCTCAGTTATTACATTTGAGACATAGCTGTTGTCCATTAGGGAACCAAAATCTCCTAGTATTTATTGGCACGGTCATAACCAGTTTATCGGAAGGCCTCTCCCCTAGGAGGTTTGAAGTCACGCGGGTGGTTCCGGAAGCCTGAGTGGAATAACGAAATCCATTCAGTAACCGAAGGGCTACCATTCACAGTTCTCAGGATATCCCTGTATGGGGGTATTGCGGTAAAAGGACCAAACGGCAGATTTACCTTTTCTGGACGTGTCATGAATGGAGTATCCTAGTTGACATTCTTTAGGATTGATTACTCGGTGTCCCTCCCAGTAGGGGGATATCTAGCCATTGATTCAACACTCAATATTGTCTGACTTGGATTTCGTCACCTTGCAGAGAATATCGTTTGTTGATTCACAATACTTTTAGTTAGGTGTTTTCATGATACAATCCACCTTTGGTCTAGTTACACCTCTTTTTTTTTTAGAAGCTGTTTGCATGTTGGTATTCTGACCATTTTTTGCATCCCTCCACTTATTATAGCACAGCTGCTATAATAAGTGCCTTTTTTGAGGTTGATTTTTTGGCCTAAGAGCCTTCATTTTCACTCCCCTTCTTGCACCCTTGGTTGCATTAGGGTTTAGAGTTTTTTATACATTACCACCTTACACAAAACAGATTTTTTACACAAAAACTTATTTATCACCATTGAGAATTTTAGACGCTCTCATCGTCTTCAGGGAGAACTCCCAGAGTTCAGTCTACTTGGCTCTCCACGTCACCGACGTAGAGCCTTATCCCTTGACTCGACACATCGTTGTTCAACCATACAGTCATCCGATTCTGACACGCCTCACTTCACATATGATTCTGAGGCAGAATCCAAAAACCCCACAGAGTTATTCCCAACCAACCTTATGGCTGGAACACCATTCGACCCACTTTTTACCAGCACCATAGGAGAGACGTCCATCAACCTTTCTACTGTGGAGCCATCCATGGCAACCACCCCCCCTAGGTATGCCTAATATGGCAGACACCCCACCTTTAGGAATGCCCAACATAGGGCCACCTCCTGTTACGGGAATTCCCAACATAGGGCCACCACCTGTTATGGGTATGCCCAACATAGGAGTCACACCCCCTCTGATTACCACAACCCAGATTCCAGGAATCACCACTACTATTCCTAACCCTGGTGTAACCCATGTTGCACTTGGAAACGCTGGTCCATACCAGACCACAGCTATTGGAGGACATATAACTTCAATACCTAGCATACCCTTAGGCACTACTGGACCACCGCATCATACCACCATGACTAGTCATATCCCAATCACTACGCCACATCCATCTGCTACCTTACCTTACATGGCGAGCCTGAACTTACCAGACTTAGCCAGGCTCACCAATGACCCTATCAGACACGACCCTACGTGGCCTCATATGCCCACCAAACTCCCCTCTGACATTCCTAAGTTTGAGGGAAAGGCAGGTGAGGACCCCTAGAACCATATCATGTCCTTCCATCTATGGTGTTCCTCCAACTCCATAGTGGACGACTCTGTCCGCCTCCGTCTGTTACAGTGCACCTTCATTGGCTCTGCAGCTAAGTGGTATATCGAGCAGCCCCATGGGACCCATGCCACCTTTACCTCCCTTGCCTTGACCTTCCTGCAGTTCTTCCAGTTACCTATCCGCTATGATGCGGGAGTCGAGATCCTACTGTCTTGCAGACAGAACATGGCCACCCACATCACTGACCACATTCATGAATGGCGTCGACGCCGAAGCCTCTGCAAAATCAAGTTAGACAACCATATCTTCTTAGATTGGTTTCTAAAATCCCTCCTCCCTCTCATTGCGAAGGATGTGGCATCCGAACGACCCTAGTCTGAAGAAGAGGCCATCCTCAAAGCCCAACAGTTTGACCTCATTTATGCCCAGTCGGGTTATCTGTATACCATTATACCGGACGCCCCTCGAGCTGATTCATCCCAACAGGATGCACCGGGGGCATCCCATGCCGCAGATGGCATCATTGGTCGTATTACCTCGTATCCCCAACCCTTTTCCATTGCACATCTTGGCCATGGTCCCGACCTTTCACGGGCTACATCTCAATCTGGAGCAACCAATTCATATGCTCCCATGGCACATCACCACCATACCCACGGACCTTCATGTCCACCTCAGTGCTTCGGTCATGCACCACCCACATACACCCCTTCAGTCACACCTCAACCTATGTACTACCCACATCTAGCTGCGACAGGCAACCCAACACCTCCAATAGCTCAGGGTTACCAACAACCCCAGCAAGTAACTGGACCACCTCCAGCCCCACCAGCTTATTATGCACCGCAACCTGCTCCCGCACCTGTGGCAAACCAAAATCCTCCCGCTACTCAAGGGCAAGTGTACACACAACACAATTAGCCCCAACATCAAAACAACAACAACAATACCCTCGCCAACCAAAACCCTGATCGACCACCGAAACAGGCTAAGAACCCCAATCTATGAACAAGCCACCCATGTTCCATATGCGGGGTATACGACCATTATACACACACTTGCCCCCATTTGGGGCGAGCACGCCAACATTGTTTGATGACGCCCAACGCCAAGGGCACGCGGCACAACCAGCGCCACCTCCTCAACCACAACCCATGGTGCTGCAGAATCCTTTGCCCACACAAGGAGTGGTGAACACTCATCTGTTGGATCCTCCTCAAGGAACCACAACACCACAACAGGAAATCACATATGCTGCACACACAAACCAACCAATGGATTCAAATACTCATCATCTCCTTATGATGTCATCATCCGACATGCATCTCCAAATGCGTCGAAACCCATACGCTCCCATTGCACCTACAAATTTTCTCCCTATGATTGAACAATCAGTTCAGAATGCACCTACATCGTTCGTCTCCACAGTCAGACCTAGATTATACTCCGACGTGCCGATGAATTCTACATTCCAATCCATTCCACCCCCGTCACCCGCGGCCCACATCTCTGACCTCTGTAGTCTTTCCCACAATACACAACCACCCTTGTTACCCAAACCATCATTGGTACCTAGTCACACTGGTGTTACACCCGCCCACACAATCCCCTTCCTATTCCCTCCATCGAGAGTAGTAAGCGCCCCGGTTATGGTTACCCTCAGCCTCCCCGGGTTAACCTTAGGCTTACCCGTGTGGTATATTTCACCTCCCATTCCCCCGCCGACACCAAATGTCGTCCTACAACCGGTGCAACCCATTGTCACTACTAGTCAACCACCTCCCGGTGTCACTACCCCTTCGTCATCTACGAATCCCCCTCCTCTTATCAAGCCCATTGGGGGCAGAGGCCCACAACCATACACTGCTGTACCCCCTCCCAAGACATTTAAACCCCCCCCGTGTTTCGTGCTCCCCCCAAATGCTCGTTGTGTGATGAGTTAGGCCATCCGACTCATCAATGCCCACAATTACTTACATTACAGGAACACATGCAAATGCTTGACGACGACCCCAACATCCCGGTTGTCGAACTAGATCCAACCCCTAAGCCTCGTGATAAATCATTGCGCACAAACCATCCTTGTGCAATATGCGGAATCTACGGCCATTATTCACATCACTACCCCGATCTCCCACATTATAGAGCAGCCTTGTATGAATTGAATAATGCCGACCTAGAGATATCCCCTCCTAAAATTGAGGAAATTCATCCCCCACCATCTTCCTCGGAAAAAATTAACACCATTTACATGGTTTCCACTGGATACCCCTCTGTCCGGTCGACCCCTTCCATTGATCCCTTTGACACACATGTTCAACCCTTTCAAATCGACGAGGAAACCACATGTCCACAACATGGGGGCAGGCCCAAAACCTTGCCTACTCATCATCATCGTGATTCTCGTCGGAGATACTGGGGGCATCCACCCCACAAAGGGAATCCCCCATCATCATATCATCACTTCAGTATGCCACCACAGCCCACAGCCTCATGGTAAACACCCCGCCAGCAATTGCTCAATGCCCTATTGATCTCTCTCTGAGACAACATCTGCACCACATTGACACCTCTGAGTTAGGGGGCATAATAGATTACCTCGACCCCGGGATAGGGGGCATGATCAATCATTTTGAACCTTCCCCATCATCTCTATCTCAAAACCTCAATGAGCCCATCGTTCAAACCAACACATATGTGATCCACAATCACAAACCCCATGCACATAGCATGGGGGCAGGTCATTAACCTTGCTGACTTCTTCACATGCGTGATCTCAACCATTTTTTGAGGTCATATATCACTTGTATATTCGATTTGATTTGATACACCTAGTATTCTCCCCCCGTGGGTCATCATTTCTCCCCACCACTGCATCCTTGGCTTAGTGGGCTGACCTTTATTTGTAGCCATTTTTTAACCTAGTTATTTGCTTTGACCATTCCGGAGTCCTTATGACCTCGATTTTTTTTGCAGGATTTGCACAGCCGAATTCATATTTCCGCACTCGTGATGATGCTTGAGATCATTTCTCGCTCCCACGCCCATATTTTTCGGGCATTTTTTCCATGCCCCCCTCGTCACCTCGGTTTGCGTGCCACATCGGTCGTTGCCCGTTTTCGATGAACCTTATATCGCTGGATTCAGTTTTCCGCGCTCGTGATGATGCTTGAGATCATTTCTCGCTCTCACACCCAGATTTTTTAGGAATTTTTTCCATGCCCCCCTTGTCACCTCGGTTTGCGTGCCACATCGACCGTCGTCCATTTTTAGCGAGCCTTATATCGTCGAATTCAGTTTTCCACGCTCATGATGATGCTTGAGATCATTTCTTGCTCTCACGCCCCGATTTTTAGGGCATTTTTCCATGCCCCCCCTCGTCGCCTCAGTTTGCGTGCCACATCAGCCGGCGTCCGTTGTTGATGAACCTTATATCGCCGGATTCAGTTTTCCGTGCTCGTGATGATGCTTGAGATCATTTCTCGCTCTCATGCCTAGATTTTTTGGGCATTTTTCCATGCCCCCCTCGTCGCCTCGATTTGCATGCCACATCAGCCGGCCTCCGTTGTTGATGAACCTTATATCGCCGGATTCAGTTTTTCGCGCTCGTGATGATGCTTGAGATCATTTCTCGCTCTCACGCCCAGATTTTTAGGGCATTTTTCCATGCCCCCTTGTCGCCTTGGTTTACATGCCACATCGACCGTCGTCCGTTTTTAGCAAGCCTTATATCGCCGGATTCACCCTGCCAAAATCTCCCTTGAGCTTTTGGCCATTGTAGCAACCTTGGAGAAAGGACCCTTTGGAGTTTGGAGCTGCTCACCCTTGGAGCTTCTCAACTATCTTCATCACTTGGAGGTATTATTATTGCAAGCACTTGCTTGCCCCCATTATCAATACAAATTTATTTTCTCTATTTCTTGTTCTTGTTTTTTAATTCAAAAAGTTTATTATGATATGCACATGCTAGTTTAGTTTAGTTTTAGATTTAGTTTATTGTTTTTGCTTAATATTGAAATTGCTGCTACTAGTTCGCAGGTGCCCATAGCACTAAGCTTGGTTGCAAAACCAAGCCAACAAAGTTTTTTTTAGAAAAAATTATGATGGAGTATTTCTTAGATGCTCAGAAAAACATGAAACCGATGACATTTTGTTTCAATTTCATGAAGGTCCTGTTGAAGGCCATTTTTCACGAGAGACTACAGCATACAAGATTCTTAGGGTCGGATGTTATTGGCCCACGTTGTTTAAATATGCTTATGCTTATGTGAGGAAGTGTGAGCCATGCTAGAAATGCATAGGGAATTTTAGGAAACCTATATTTCCTCTACAGCCGATTACAATTCAGTTTCCATTTCATGAATGGGGACTAGATTTTGTTGGGCCTATAAACCCTCCTTCATCCCTTCAACATAATTATATCCTCACAGCCACAAACTATTTCACTAGATGGGTGGAGGCAGCTCCTCTTAAACAATTTAACACTGCCCAAGTAATCTCTTTCCTTGATAGCCAGATCGTCACATGCTTTGGTGCTCTAGAGTACGTAGTTTTCGATAATGCATCCTACTTCCCTTCAATCGATATAACTGAATATGCCTTTGAGATGGGGATTAAGCTTAATTTTTCTACCAATTATTATCCTCAAGGGAATGGTTTGGCTGAGTCATCAAACAAAAACCTGATAAACATTCTCAAGAAGACTATAGCTTCTCATCATAGAGATTTGCACACACAGTTGTATAATGCATTATGGGAAGATCGAATTATCCCAAAAGCGGCAATTGCAAATTCTCCCTACTGTTTGGTTAATGGCAAAGAAGCCATCCTTCCCACTAATCTTACCATTCCTTCGCTACAATTGGCCCAATCCGTCCAAGAAGATGATTCTTCTCCCCTCCAACAAAGAATTGACACCCTCTTGAAGCTAGAGGAGGATAGGGAAAGAGCCAAGAATAAGTTGTATCATCATCAGCAGATGGTGAAGAGATGGTTTGATGAAAAATCTTCATCTGACAGGGATTTTTCTGTTCGTGACCTGGTTCTAAAGTGGGATAAGCAGCGTAAAGATAAGAATCAGTACACCAAATTTCAGCGCCTTTGGCTAGGCCCTTTCATTATTACAGAAAATATTGGTTCCAACACTGTTCAATTACAGATGCTAGAGGGAGTTGTAGACACCTTCCTAGTGAATGTGTCTCTTCTCAAAAAGTATTTTGTTTGAATAATCTGGTGCACTTGTACATAGGTGTGGTTTGTTTTTCAATCATTTGTTTTATTGCATTGACATTTTGATTGGTTTTCTTGTTTTGTTTTGATTGACATTAATAAGGCTTCACACTTGTGGTAATGGCTTATGATCACTTTTCTTAGTAACAATTGCTTCTGAAGTTTCAGCATCGTTATCAATCTTACTTTCTGGCTTTTGATTAGAATTTGATCTGAAGAATAAATAGTCAAATAAGCAGTGCCTTTGGATACTTTTCACATTGATCATTAACTTTCACAATGCTTTATTTGTGTAATTGAGGTATCGAGGATGGTCATCATTTCTCTATTTGGTGTTTCATGGTTGAACGACATATCATAATAACCTGACCAGTTCTGATTTCTCATGGATCCTTTTACAATCACTTTGAATATGAATTTTGCTTAAAATGATAAGTTACAAGGTGGGTGGTCTTGTTATCAAGCCATCCCATTAGGTTCATAGGTGTTTAAAGTGGAATGACATCTTCACATCAAGCCACCACACTTGAAAGATGACTTTCATTTTTGCTGGAAGGTGGAAGATCCTATTACAGGTCGATCCATTTATGATCCGCAAAGCACTGGTGAGTAACATTATCACTATATGGTCACCAAGCCATGGTAATGCCTTGTAGCCTATGCCAAAATAACTTGCTTTGTATTTCATTATGGGATTTTTGTTGTATACAAGAACAGGGGGGTCTTATCACAAGCCAGCCCTGCTATGATCATGGGTGTGACCTTGTACTGGAATTATCACAATATGGTTACCAAGCCATGATAATTTCTTTTGGTCTTACAGCCAGAAGACAAGGAGTCTCGACATCGAGCTAGATTGACCAACTTCCAGATCAGGGTTGTGAATGGCGCTATTTCATCTTATCACCAAGTAAGTACAATGGTCTTGTATCAACAAGGTTCTATGTATAAAAATAAAAATAAAAATAAATAAAAAAGAAAGAAAGAAAAGACAAAAGAAAAGATAAAGAAGTATATATAGCTCAAAGAGGATCACTGAATATACATGTAGTTAATAAAACAAGGTGATCTATAATTTGGATATCCATGACCATTTCTAAGACTGTGCCGAGGTTCAATGCAAGATAGTTTTCAATGATTACATCATGGTAAAGATTTGGTATTACTCTCTAAAATCTCCTTATCGGATGAGTGTTATTTTTAAAATGGTCATTGTTGAGATCTATCCATTTTCATGTTCATTGTTTGTTGGGTGCTATCTTTTGAGTATCTTCTTTGATTTGAGTTTCAAGAAATCGGTTGATTGACATGTTGTCTTTAGATGGATTTGATTGAAGAGATAACTAGTTCTTCCCAGCTAGTTTCCATTTGTTGTGGCCACAACAGATCCCATGCTTAGCTAAGCATGGGAGCCCCCAATTTTAATAAACGCAAAGCGTGGGTGAGTCATCTTGAAAATTTTAGATTTTGATTTTTCCTCTAAAATTATTCACCCATGCTTTTGGTCTGCTTGTTTGTAAGGGTTTGATTATTTCTTCCAAAGTGTTTCGGTCTAAAAAGAGCCAAAATTTTAAGTATTTTGTTGACTGTTATAATCATCCCGAAACCCAACATTTGGAGAACCCGCAACCCGACAGGTACGGGTTGCGGGACTGTTGTTAAGTTTTGGTTTTGGTAATTCCGAAACCCGCAACCCGACGGTTGTGGGTTACGGAATCCTTATTTAATAAGATTGAGAAATAATTACCCCGAAAACTGAATCCCGCAATGGCAGCATTCAGCTTTCGGGATTGTGTTTTTATTCGTTTATTTGGTGTGTGCTCCCAAAACCTGCAACCCATAATTTCGGCTTTCGGGATCCTTTTTTTATTTGGTGCGTGCTCACAGTTTAATGTTTCCGAATCCCGCCACCCGCATAGTCATTTTTTGGCTTTCAGGATCCTTTGTTTTTACTTCCATTTTTTTTTTGTTTTCGCGTCTCGCAACTCGCAAATCTGTACTTGCGGGTTTCGGCTTGTGGGATCTTTGAATAAGAACTTTATGAAATTTTTTGAACCCGATTCCGAATCTTGTTCTGGTTAATCTCAGTCGTCCATCTGTTGTGGTTTCACGGTCATATTGATTGTGGGTAGTCAGTTAAGTCAGGCTTCTCCATTTTCTCTTTTGAAAGCTGGTTCTGCAAAATTATCCTTTTTCTGTGTAATTCATGACAGCAGACACTAATACAAGTCTATCAATTACTTCATGATTGGATGGATGCCATTTCTCCACCTTAAGTTCACCATGTCTGGACTCGAGCTTTGACATCTTGTCATTTTTTTTCCATCTCTTAATGATCGGATTTGTTACGTGCGATGAATTGATAGCCCGTGTACTGAAACTCCTAGCCGAGACCTTTTTTTGCACATCAACTTTGTCACCATAACCTTCATCTCCATTATTAATCACCAGTCATAATTATTGATGGGAGATTGTTTGTAACAATGTGATCATAAAGGTAATTCAAAATCATGCGAGTAGTAATTGAACTCGTACTTCGGACAAGCTTTGATCTGACTGGAACATACCTCGGCTCTTTTCATTACAATTGAAGTAATTATAATGGATTTCCTGGATAAGTTTAATCATTGGAAATTGGCCCTCTCAATTGACATCACCCGGCTTGTTGGCCTTAAAATAGCAATTAACGTAAAAACTCCAGACTGTCCATTTCCTTCTGAAAGAGGAAATACTCTGTGCGGCATTTCTTTTTGTAGCCTTTTATCTAAGACTTATTCAGAATGAGTAATATCCATGCAGGTGGTGAATCTTTTGATGTCCATGCTTACAATAAAGAGCTCTACCCCTTGTTATATCAAGAAATGTTGTCACCACCATTTGATGCGGATGTTCTTGATCTTAGCAGCGGTAGCAATGAAGAGGACTTTGAAACATTGTCTTCCTACATGAAAAACTCTGTGGAGCAAAAGAAGAAATTTCCAGAAGAACCAGCTGATCTTGATGACGATGTCATACAAGATTTTATAATAAATCAAGAATCTGATATCCCGTCGTTTCTTCCTGAAGTAGATCCTCTAATGGATTTCTCTGTTTTGATAGTGGGTTTCCCAACTCTGAATTTCCTACAGCAGATGCTCTGCAAGCCACACCACCTGTCGAAGATAGTGATCCATTTGTGATTCAATTTTTATGGTGCCACGAGACCCTATATGATTAAAGAACCAGTTTTTTTTTTGTGAAAGGTGGTAGAAAATCTTTTAAGCTTAAAAATAGCAAGGTTTCTTTGATCGATGGTTAGATCCGATTTTGTAATCCCTATTTTGTAGAATTTCTCCTTTTGGAACTCTTATGTAAATTTAGTATATAAGGAGGAATGTTAATAAGGTTTCCCTTTTCGAAGGAGAAAGCGAAAGCTAGGATCGAACATTGTTAATAAGGTATCCCTTCAAGAACCTTGATCTCTTTCCTTTTGTAGAAGCCTATGTGATATGATTAATGTATTTACCTGTTAGCCCAGTAGTTGGTAGTGTCCCTCTCCTCGCTATAGGGTAGAATTACTGAACAATAGGCGCGGTTATGAACCCTCCTCGTAGTGACATATGAAGTCAGTTTAGAACCCCCCTCGTAGCCATAATAAATCATAATAAAATATATTTTATTTAAAACATCAATATTGCAATATTATTAGGGCACTAAGGAATCGAACCTTCAACCTCCTGCTTGTAAAGCAAGAGCTCTACCATTGAGCTAGAACCCTTTAAGAATTGGGGAAAGGAGCAATATTAACACCAAGATTGCATCATTTGTAATTCTAAGAAAAGACTAATAATCCCAACATTGTTTCTGACTCGAGATACCTAAGAAAGTAGTCTGAATGGATCTGACCTTATAAGTTGGCTGAACTTGAAAGGTTTCATATGCAGCATTGATTTAATAAAGAAAATAGTAATACATAAACGTTTTGCAGGACAACGTTGGCATTCAAGTTCATACACATACTCATAAAGTGAACATCTAACTAGAATTTCAAGCATTTATGGATAAAAACGAGCATCTTTTCTAATGGTTGCTTGATCGATCCATGTAAGAGTAGCCTTCTCTTAAAATTTATGTCAGTAGATCAATGGGTTCTGCAATTATAACATATTTAGACCCAGCTCAATCGAGTTTGGTGATATAAATAACATTCAACTATAGGATGGAGAAATACAAAGATTAAAAATTGCATAGCATTGATAAATCTATAAGATTTTCTAAGATAAACAACTCATAATAATGCATTTATAGATATAGAATACCTACAACTGATCTACCTTTGAATGAACACCACCATCACTCAAAATGCCATGATCTAATTGCGAATCACTCCTTCAAGTATTTAAACCTTGCTCCCTCGTATATTTTGCTAGAGGCAAGAGCATAATCCACTAATTTTGATATGCATCCAAAGTCAAAATCAAAGTTAATATGTTTCCTATTCTAAAAGTTGTAGCACAAATAAATAGTAAAAATATCCTTTTAGTTACCATTTAGACAATTATAAAGTACATCTTATACAAATATCATATGATATCACCCCAATTTGTAAGGTGGTCAATAAATTAACAAAATGTTAATGCTTACCAAATCTTAATAATGCAGGGAAAAGTATCCAATGTATAGGATTTTCATAAGTCACTCTAAATGTAGAAATGATCCACATGTAAGATATTCCTCCTTCACTCTAATCCTTGACAGTTTTCATCAATAATTTTCCAAAAGTAAAAAAACCACAGTAAGAAAAAATAAAATGAGCTGCTTGTTTACCATACTGGAAAATAACAGATATCAGGCATACCAAGTCATAGAGGATAATAGAGTCAAATAAGGACTTTGTTCCTTCTTTGAAGGATCTATAAAATAGAGTAAGAGTTATATTTAATCCAGTTGAGTCATTTAGATGGATAGCTTAGCTTTAGCTTAAAGATATTTTTAGCTCACAGAATATTTTAGGTAGCTTAGTGGAGCTTAGTTAGCTCAAGGAAGGTTTGATCAAAAAGAGAAACCTCAGAGTTTCGACTCTTGGAGCTTACACACAGAGAGAGGGAGAGGTCTATGTTTGTAATGATCGATCCATTGTATTTAGGTTCAGATAAAGGACTATTGTGAAATAAGATCGTATGCTTGTATTTTTGGCTTAATTGAATTTATTGATTGAGTTTGGAAGCAATTTCCCATTTGACTCATATCTTGTGACCACGTTGACTGAAGAAATGTCTTGAGTATTGACATTTACACAAAGTAGTCAATGGGATTGCTAACTAAATTACATAAATTCTTTAATAGTGGCCAGGGCAGCTTCAGGAGACCTATAGGTGATACTCCAAATGCCTAAAAGGAAACCTATAGGTGATACTCCCAAATAATGTTGAAATTGTATTGATAATAAGGATCTATACCTCTTAATCCCGGTCCGACCGACTATGGGTGTGTTCTCAGGGATACAAAAGGGTAATGGTCAGCTTCAAAATTGACCATCTGGGGCATTAGACTAATAATGCAGCTGAGCTGGAAGGTCATATTCTGGGAATCCTGCTTGATTGCACCCATAATTGTACTCCCCTTGTTGTGGAGGGTGATGCCTAGATTATTCTCCACATGGCCAAACGCAGCTCAAAGGTGGCGACGTCATAGCGGTTGTAGGGCAAGCTGGATAATTTAGCACCTTTGCTATCTCTGGGGCTGGCTATTTCTTTCTCCCATGTTAAGCGCAATGGGAACAAGCTAGAAGACCTGCTCGCTAACCTTGGGGCAGTGAATCACTTGGACCTAAGAACCCAAATGTGGGAAAACCTGTCGAATTCGGATATTCTTTCCCGTGATATGATGAGTTACCATGCTGATGACGGAGGGCAACATTAGGCGGAGGATCGTATTGCCACATGATCCATTCCACCCTCGTTCTTTCGCCCTTCTTTTAAAGGATGATCGATGAGAAGTCTTTTCATCCCTTTCTTGTGGAGTTTGTTGTCTTCTCACTAACTCGGAAAGGTAGTTCTACCATGATTACAGAAGGGAAGGATTTAAGTGAAGGTGATTTTCCATTAATGGACAGTGCAAAAGGTCACCACCTTCAGTTGTAATACAATTTGCCATTAATGGACCGTGTGAAAGATCACCACCTTCAATTGTAGTACGATTTGCCATTAATGGACAGTGGGTGGTGGAACTCTTTTTAAACCCAAGGAAGGTGGTAGACATGAACATAGAAGTCAGATATTTAGTTGCATGCATCGTCGTTGTTTTCTTGTTAGATAGTATGGACGATCACGGTAATTGGGATAGACGTAGTGCCACTATAGGCCGTCTTCATTATCGGGTGGGCGAGACTTCTCAGGGTGAATTCGGTGGGAATTTCTCTCATGCCCAGCAAAAGGCACATTGGGAATCTAGTGCCTTTGTTAGGGATGTTCCCCTGGATCTCTAGAAAGAGATTTGCGCTTTAGAACGACAACTTTGGAACCAGCTTGATAAGGTGACTTTGGATGTTGAACGTCGTAAGACTGCAAATTGGGTTATGGACCCAGGAAACACCGTGGGTCGTTTCAACCTATATGAGCGCACCATTGCACTCTATTGGGTAATGAAAAATCTTATGGGTTATTCTCTCTGGGATAGGATGGAGCATCCATTTGTAAATGAGATGCTCAGCTATGAAAGAAGCATTTTGGAGGAAAGCAGGGCCGTCCATCATAAGCTAGATTTTCTCCTTCAGGCTATGCAGCTTCAACCTGCTCCTACGCAGCCGACAGCTTCTGCGGTTCCTCCTCCTGGGAACTGTCCTCATTTTCCCTACATTCCATTCTAGGATGGAGTGGGGGATGTTTAGTGTCTGGTTTGTTGGGTGTCTGTTTATCATCTATTTTCTAAGGTATCGGCTGCTTATGGTTTTCATTTCTATTTCATGAGGTTTTGTTGTATAAAGGAGTGATAATGGGAGTCAAAAGGCCTGTGTGCATGTGTTTTGTTTTAGTTTTGCAGTATCTGTAGTATTCATCTCTGTAGTTATATGTATGGTCAAGCGAAGTCTTCTTTGGAGGTGATTTTGTTCAGTTAGGTGACTTAGTGTGATGGCTGGGTTATGAGATTTTTGGGTTCAGTTGTAAACCTTTCTCTTTTAATTTAAAGCTCTCTCTTCTTACTTCCAAAAAAGAAATAAGGATATATACGTCAGATATTTCACAAAAATGATTTGTTACACCATCAATCTGGTATACTTATGGTTGTAATAAATGTGCTGTAATTGAATTTGTTGTAATCAATTACTTTCAATATTGTTCATTACATTGCCTGCCCATTCTCAATAGCTATCCCGCAATCAACTTTTTTCCTTCAACAAATGTGCAACAAAATCAATTCATAAAAAGGACAAGTACAACTGTACTTAAAATGAAGAAATCAACACATTATAATCAATGAAACGACAATAAGATATCCAATTGACAAATTCGTTATGGTGATAACTTACAAATATGCATTAGAGAACGATACAAATTGTCATTATATTGCTTTCCATTGCAAAGACCTGCATATATCATGACAAAATGGTATTTTCATATAAGCGATTGATAGATATGTAAAAAAATGCATAACATATATGAAATTCAAAAAAAACTAAATGAAAATACTAGAATGAGCTTCTCTTGGTTTCAATAATATCTTATTCTCTACTAAACAGGGCCAACCGCGTGAAGTTTGAAGCTCATATGCCCCCCCCCTCACATCACTCTCAATTCCCCACACCCAATCTATATACTATAAAAATAAATTAAAGTTACATAACACAATAAAACATATAAGATCCATGCATAAACAGTAGAAAAGCAAAAAACATATGCATGAAAGGTAAATCCAAGTAATAATCGAAGATGTATACCTCATTTTCAAATCTGTCCAATCCCTTTTCTTGGCCATTTGAAAATAAAACAACCCAATTTCTCGAATTGGCTCCTCGAGAGTTGGCCTCTCAACTTCCTTCCAATATACGGTTACAAATATTCCTATAGTACACCCATATGCTTTCCAAAATAGCCTTTACTAGTGCATAGCAACCATATATTACACCATACAAGCTTCCACCTTATAATAACCAAATCCAAACATCAATTACATAATATTTTGGTTTTAACTTGGAGCCGAGATAAGAATTTTGAGGAAGCTACAATCTTGATACTGATCGGAGGATTAAGTATAAATGAATGTGCCTGCAGCATTGATTAACGCCTATAGATGGTTTAGATCAAAAGCGGGGGAGATCAACAGTCACGAGCCTCCTTCGCAGAAAAAGTTGAAGGTCTTTTAAAAGCTGGCGGGGTGCTAGCCTGCGGGCAGGTCAAGGAAGATCGACGGCGGAAGGCTTAGATCAACGGTCAGAAAATTGTTCACGATTTAAACATGCGCGAAAAGGGCTATGATTCAAATCCGTGAACTTTTGATAAAGTTCAGCATCTCCCAACGGTGCAGATCTAGTGAGATGAAGATCGACGGCTCGGGATTAGTTCGCGGATATGACTTGTGTGTGAAATCAATAGACCCAAAATTCATGAACTCGGTAAAGGGCGCATCCAGGGATGGTAAAGATCTAGGAGGAGAGCAGATCGACAGTTGAAAATGTTTTTGTAGATTAAAGGTGTTGTCGAGTTGATATGTGACAGGTAAAGGTCAAGGATATCTACGGATGAGAGTTGATCGTATGGATAGATGACTGATGTCACTCCGTCGTTGTCATAGCTGTAAGGGTGATATGTCATTTTTATATTATAAAATGCCCGTCTGCACGGAGATTCACATCCTAGTTGACTTGTGTGGTTTGGAAAGTGAAAGGAGTGGATCGTTCAGAGCCGACCAGCCAACCAGAGATCCAGAAGCTCCACCCAGTTGTCAACCGACCAAGTAGGCCATCCACCTCCACCCTAAACTATTTAAATGGCTGGACCTGTGGTACCCCTAGGCTTTGAGCCTCCAAAGATAATTGACCTATTAGAGGATAAAGACTGTGAGGTTTACGATCCCATGCTGATAAATAGCACCATAGAAATTTACAAAGAAAGATTGGAGGTCATAAGGGCTAGACAAGTGGATGTCCATAAGCTTTATCAATCCTTTTTCCATTTGTTTACAACTAGCCAAACCCCTAGTTTCCCTGAATTTGTAGACTGGTGTGCTGGCCATTACTCCTCGGATCGAAGACCAATCATGGATGCCTCAAAATCTAAAATCCTATGCTATGTAGATGCCCCTACTATTAGGAAAGCTTTGGGCATTCCAGAAGAATTCTGCCAAAAATCCCAAAGTTACAGAATGGAAACCCTGATCCAACAATTCCGTCAAGCCCCAGATGACTTCAAACAGAGCTTTTATCATGCTTCCCTGCTACCAAATACCTCTTCTCAGGGTGCACCTTTTCCTGGTGAGGCCAACCTTTTTAGGGAAGAGTCAAAGTGTGTTATCTCCATGCTGGCCCAGTTCCTAGGCTTAGACAATGAACTATACATAACCGAGCCCCTGATAAGTTTGATGTTTTTTCCAAGCACTTTTCCTATTGAGCCAGTAGGCCCAAATTCGCTTACCCAATGTACATGCCTAAATTTTGATGAAGCCTTGGCAGAAAACATCCACTCCTAGCTCATATAATTCCCTAAGACAAGAACTTTTAGGTTCCAGTCTTACTTGTTAAAAATGTTCCTGGCAGCTAATGAAGAAAACTTGCAACCTCCAAAGCTGCAGCTCACTAAGGAGATGTATTCAGACTACAAAAACTTCATGAATTATCTTATGGCAGAGATATATTTCATCTTTTTCTAGAAGAGACAACCTAGGGCACTGCCTGAGATGAAAGACGTACTGCATCCATCCATGGAGAAGAGGGTTGGGGATTGGTTCCTGCTAGAGCATGGGACTGTGATTAGAGTTTATGGCTACTCCCATGCCCCCTATGTGCTACCTACCTTCCTAACCCCCACAGTAATCACCTTGGAATTTATGAGACAAAAATTGAAGGTGGAGTGTGAACATTTCTTGGATGAAAGGAAGTAAAAAACAAAACAGATCTCCTAGCTATTGAACGAATGATGGGTGATCTGGGATTCCCATCCAAAGCGGCCATAAACTATGATCCTCACCAGATTATCTTAGAAAGAAGGAAGGAAAGTAACAGGAAAGGATATGAGCACTTTGAACTGACAGGTCTAGCTGAGATGGAAAACTGGTTAGAATACATTGACAAAGGCCAATTGGAAGTAGACCCACCAGAAGATTCTTCATCTTTAGCATTCATTTTTCAAAGTAGCACATCAACAGTGCCTGGTTCACCTGGTAAAACCCCAACAATATCAACAGCCATGTCCCTTACCATTCCTCTAGAAAAATCTATAAAGGAAGGGGGTAGTGAGCCCATGGATGTAGACAATGATGCTAAGAGAGCCTCGAAGAGGCAAAATGTAGAGGATCCTAAGCAACAAATAGTACAGGTACAAGCAAAGCAACCCAAGAAAAAGAAAGTCAGATCCCCGGTGCCATCCTTTGAGGTTAAGCAACATGTGTTCAACATAACATCTACTGGAGCTGTAGCATCAAGCCTAAGCAGGGCTAAGTTACTGGTGGGATATGAGGAGAGCCCATATGCAATCTCAAAAGAATCTAAACTGTATGCTGATGAAAGAAAAATGACCAAGAAGGATGTAGCCTTGGTGGCAAGCAGGAACCTTACCCAGAATACCTTGAGTCTTGCCTTAGCCACTAAGAGTAAGGCCACAGAACTAAAAGTTAATCTGGAAGACATCCCAGTACTTGATGTGATCATTCTACACAAGGAGACAAGTGAATTCATCTATAACAAGTTGTTGAGGGCTTCCATAGAGCTATTAAAAGTGTAGGCCAGCAAAACCAAAGTGCAAAAGCAGTTGGGATTGGAAAAGGTGGAGAACAAGAGCCTGAAGGCACAAGTGAAAAAGATCCAAGCTTCACAATAGGCCACTAAAACTCAAGAAGATAAAGTGCTAGCATTCAGAAGCTATTAGATGAAAAAGATCAAGAAATTCTGTCACTAAAGAAGAAATTGAAGATTCTGGCTGCGCAACTGGTGAATGCACCAGAAATTGCAGAACTAGAAGAGGAAAAAGAAGAGCTATAGGGTAAGTTGACTAATTGTAAAGCCAGGCTAGTAGAGTTTGAAGAAAGAGAAAAAAAGTGGCAAGTATATATGATATTGATAATGGACAATGAGGAAGCTTTGAAGGCCAAAGTTGAAGGGCTTGAGAAAAAGTTGAAAGACAAAGAACAAGAGATAGAAGCCATGGTCACACCCTTGGTGGAGGCTGGAGATTTTTATATTTTAGAGAAAATAGCCAGAGCAAGTCTCGATGATGTAGAAGTGGCAAGATTGAAAAAGCAGAATGCCAACCTCAAGACCACGCGGGATAATGCTGAAAGGGACAAAGAGGCTGTAGAGAAAGACAAGAAAGCTTGGGAAACCAAGTACCAAGCGATGCGGGGTGATTATGACAAGCTGAAGCAACAAGTTATAGGGAAAAGTGCATTGCAGGAGAAAAAGAATATCATCTAGGATGATGTTATTGTAGAGGCAGAGGAGATGAGGCCATATTTGGACTTCATGGTAGATAAGGAAGCTGTAATCAAACTGGCAAGGTCAGCTGTCACAGTGGCAAATGAGAAGTTAAACAAGAAGCCTAAGGATTATGCACAAAATGTAGTAGAGTTCTTACATGGTCTGTCTGAAGAGCAGGCTGAAGCAGCCAATATAAAGAACAGAGTGGCCACAATCATCAACGCTAAGAAGGTAATACTCAAGCACCAACAAGTGAGCACTGTCCAAGCAGTGATAGATGTCCTGGCTAACCAAGTGAAGTTGTTCAAGGAGGAATTTGATCCATTATTTAAGAAAGGTATTCCTATGTTTTGGGAAGAAGATGGAGACATGAGGACAAAGGAGGGATATCATGGTAAGCTATGGGAGTGCAGGTTAGATCAAGAGTGCTTTGTAGATATGGAGTAGCCTCTGGCAGGAAAGACAGTGGTGGAAAAAATGACGAAGGATTTTGAGTTGGTCTCTACATTTAAAGAAGCTCTTACACTCCTCGTAGGCTATTCATACAAAGAGAATACCGAAATGAGGGTGTGGCTTAAAGAGCTTGCCACCTTGGATTTACCAGCAGCCGATCAATGGAAACTCATCTTAAAGTATGGGAAGGAAAAACTGAAGCTGAGTGCATGAATCGTCAAAGATAGTGGAAGAGGCTGAATGGAGGAGCAGTTACCAGAACATTTTGTCTTTTTGTTAGAGTCTGTTGTCCTATGGTAACTAATTTTGTCAATGTAACTAATTTTGATGCCCTGTTTCGAGATACGTATCAGGGGTAAATTGCACTATAAATGTAACCTCAACGGAGGAGGAAGGGTTCAACTTTCATTTTTGAAGCCTCTGTGCTTGGATTGTAGCTTTGTATATTTTCTTGGAAGTGTTAACGAAAAGTGTTTTTTGAGTTTCTAAGATTCATCACAGTGTTCATATTTAGTGTGTGTTTCCTCTTTGCGTCATTTTCATATGTGTAAATTCTGCTAATGCTTTCTAGAGAAAACCATGACCTGTCTTGAGCCTGCTAAGGGCTGTTGTGACATGTCTTAAGCCTGCTAGGACTATCATGACTAGCTGAAAGTCCCTTTAGGATTGTTAAGGGTCCCAATCCTATGTATGAAGGTACCATGACCTACTGTGGGTTACTAAGGGTGTCATGAGGTTGTGTAAATGTGTTGGAAGCCTAATTGTGTATTGCTTGACTAGGTTGTGATCTATTAGTATGGATGGCAGTCTGTGTGAGGTCTAGTACGTGGGTCGCTATCCTTTATTGGACTAGTTGTGCAACTAATTAAACCCCTGAGTTATGCCTCTCACCCATGTGCTTCCTACCAAGTTGGGAGCAAATCTCACAAAGGTCAGAAAGAATGGAACCTACTCCTAGTTGAGGACTGATGGAAAAACACAAGTAACCATTGAATACAAAAATGACAATGGTGCATGGTTCCTTTGCGCATTCACACAGTTCTCATCTCCACTCAACATGATGAGATAGTGACCAATGAACAAGTTTTATCCAAAGGAAGTGAGAGGGTTCAATTTTTATACAAAGGGGATATGCTTTGGATAATAAACTGTAATGACCCCCATCAGATCCTACTGATTTTTTTGGCTTATTTTCTTATGTAATTTGGTTAAGGGATTTCGTAAAAACACTTGTCAAAAATACCACTAAGCTATGCCAAATAGTCTTAGTTCGTTTTTGTATTCAATGTACTACTGATACGTTTATGCAAGAGCATAGGCTCAACAGGGCGAAGTCATTCATGACTTCACAAGGTCAAGGGAACTCTTAAGAGACCTAGGGTCTCGTACATTTGTAATTTGCTTTATTTTGTAAATGCTGAATAAAATGGATAAGGAATCTAGATCCTTTTCCACATGTAATAGTCAGGATTGAGTTAGTTGTGATTCATTGGGTTAGAATAGATCAATAAGGACTATACTCCTTTGTTATAGGATCTAGAAACATAATCCTCTTGTATTTAAATCAATTCGAGTTATTTTCTTAGCAACTTAGTTAGTTTACAGATCTTGTTGGCTCGCAGAAGCTTAGGTTAGCTCACAGAGCTTAGGATAGCTCATAGAGGTTTGAGGATAGCTCAAAGAAGCTTTGATTAGCTCATAGAGGTTTGCAGATTAGCTCGTAGAGCTTTGATTAGCTCATAGAGCTTGAGAGGGAGGAATGAGAGTTGTGTGCACAGAAGAGTGAGTGAGAATTGAATGGAGGAATAAGAGGTGTGTGTATTTGAATTTCCGGTGAATTGAATAAAGAACAGAGGATTAGACTCTGCGTGTGGTTTTGATGATTTAGAAGTATGAATTCATCCCGCTTTCAGTCCATATAACCCTGTGTATAAAATCTGTGGCTTTGGATTGCCATAGTTTCTGAATTGCAGAAAAGAATTGATCCTGTCAGTGATCAATTAAGTGAATATTTGTAGCCCTAGCGTTAAACCTTAACTAGTCACTCAAATAAAACAAGATTGTAGAATGGGGATCGATCGCGGGGAAAAGATCAACGGTTTATAGTGATATTGCCAAGAGAAGTTGCAAGCTTTGAAAAACTTTTCATGTTCGTGATATTCTAGGGAATGCTCTTAATACAATTTGGAATGCACCGTTGATTTGGTGGGGACACTAATCGAACGATTAGAAATCCATTTCTCCACGAAATTGATAGATCAACGATCGAGATCGAGATCAACGATGAGGAAGAAGCATTGTGTGGAAACTCTATTCCTCCTTCCAGAAAGAAATCTGCTGTGGAAAGAGTTTGTTTAGAGTATCAAGGGTTTCAGATCTTGATTTTCGTAGCGCTAACAGTGAATAGTAAATGCAATAGAGATTGCTTTGCATAAATAACAAGGAAAATAAACCCTAAATATCATATTCATATAAATTTGAGTTTACAATGACTATAACAACAGTTCTAAGGTGGACAAACAAATATGAAATTACTTTAACTCTAACCTGTAGCCTTCTTTGGTGTCTGCAGCCAGCTCCTTAAAACAACCCAAAGCATCTTCTTATCAGACTCCCTTATTATGCTTCAGCGCCCTCCTTCACTATCCAGAAACGTTATGCACAGCTGTAACAAGAAGGAAGACTACAATGAGAGTACCCAACAATGTTGTAGGTATCAATATGGATTGTAGCTCCCTTTTTGGATGTAACAACCCTTTAAATTGTCCTGGATGAAGCACGGGGATCACTGTAGATGTGGAACTGTAAGGATATGTGCCCAACAGAAAGTAAATCATCCTCACAAATAAGACTATGTCGACTCCAGACGATGTCATGGCCCACGCAGTACAAACTCAACCAACAAATCAAGAATACGGCCTCCACAAGATGAAATCAGCCCCTTTGTTACTCCTTTTTTTCAAAAACATAAAAACCAAAAAAGACGAAAAAAGAATATGCATGAATCTATAGCATCTTATATCTAGATGGGCTTGAAATTTTTTTGTATGTATAACCATGGCATGAGCCTATAATCCTAGGCATAATATAATATTGTTACTTGTTAGACTCATAGGAAGACCCCCTTGGGCTAAACCTTATTATAGAATATGCTACGGGGATGGCGCTCAGGAGTGCTAGTTTCTTATAATATTCTTATTTTACTTATTGCATAATCATTTCTAGATTTTATTCTATTGCTTGTCAAGGATATTTATAACTTACATCGTAGGGAGGCATCTCTATGGGTTAAATATAAATATGTTTCTAATGTGGAGATATCCCAACCTTTATACTAACGAATATATGTTGTATGTTGTTAGTATGATAGGAGATCAAGATTTTAAAGTTGTCACCACCATTTTAACATATCAATGTATTTTTAGGAGGAGTTAGAACTGGCTTCGATCACCTCGTTTAATGGCTTGCAAGGTATGGGAAACTTCATTTCCTTTAGAGCTCAAGAAATCTCACTTGGGAGTGAGTAAATTACTCAAAGGTGCAGTGCAATGGCCATAACATGATTAGAGATAACTTGGTTCAATAATTTCATATGCCACCTGTCATTGACTCTCCAATGACCTAAATAGAAATTCCCATGCAGGCATCTGTAAAAACTACTACACTTCCACCACTAAAATGGTTCACTGAACAATGCAAATACATAAATGAGGTGGAGGCTATAGATTGGCATTGCATGATATGTGGTAGATGTAAGGTAGGCATCATTGAAAATTGACTGGAGGGATATCTTAGCAAGAAATCATATTTTCATTAGGAGATCAATAGTTTCAATGGTATAACACTGTTCTTAAAAATCTAGGTTAATGGTTCAAATTCCTTTTATCTTTATAAGAATTTCTTATGGTTGGAAGAGGTAATGATAAAAATTCTTAATATTTAAAAGAATTGTATAGGTTCTTGTAGGTTTTCTCCAAGTAGGAACTTAACCAATGTATTGAATTGTCAAACTTATGGAGAGCAGATAGAGAAAATGTAGCACCGTATATCTCTTCTCATTATTCTAATATCCCTGGTTGCCTAATTGATATGTCAATTAAGAAAGTATATTTGTAAGGAATACCATCGTAGAAATTTTAGCTCATATTATTTCCATAAGAAGAGAGATCATGATGAGTCATAATTGTTTGAATGCATATGATAGATCTCTTTCTAAGGCCACAAGAAACAATAATGAGTCATATCGTGCCAGTAGTTAGAATTAATAGCATAAAGAGGAAATATCTTGTGTGGAATCATAGGAGAATCTATGGAAATAGACTAATTTAGTACAATTATTTTATCCTTATGGTATCCTTACTTATTGGCATGGGACCTTGAATGATATATAAGTAATTTGATCAAGTAACTGGTAAATCCACCTAGCTAGGTATAAATGCAGTAGAACCAACTAGAAATAATACTATGTTTGGATGTAACCTCAACATCTAACCTCAGATGAAAAAGAGATGATCCCTTATGTGGTAAGCTAAAATTGATTACTAGTCATGCACTTGAATCCATTCAAATTAACAAACTCACTATCCCCATCCTTCTAGTACAAATAAACCTCAAAATCAATGCCTTACAAGCCATGCTTATTACATTATTTAACTTCATGTCATCCACCACAATAGGCTAGTATACATGGTTGATTTCATGGTATACCCTCTCAACATCCTTATTTGTATCAAGTCATTTTCCTTTTGAAATCCATTCATCAAAGGATGGTAAGTATGAATACTTACTTCACAGCCATTTTCCTTCATATGGTGCTCCACTAGTGCAAGAATATAAATTTTAGGCCTAAAGGTCTAACAATGATGTCTCCAACCACCAAAGCTAACCTCTTGAGGGGATATTTGTCCTTATAGTCAGAATATGGGAATTGTTAAGAAGTTTATGAGATTAGGTATGGGTTTTGGGGTTCTAGACATTGTTAAGGAATGGAAGCTGGGCCTAATTAGGACATAAAGAAAGCTTCTAGGTATCTATAGCCAAGAATGATATGTTGAAATACCAAAATAGACCTTTCCATGGTATCTTTGGCCTATGAGTGCGTTTTTTGTGGCACAGTGAGAATTTTAAGACTAATTATAGGTTCGAACACCTTGGATATGGTTGGGGAGAAAAGAGTGGGAGTTAGGTCCTAAAGGAAATTCCAGGCATATTTGGCTAAGAACAATTCCTACAATAACCAAACATGATCTCCCAATAGCATATTATTCATATAAGTGGGGATATTAGGGCCATTAGAAATTTTTGAGAACTTAGTATAGATATTGGGTTCCCTAGACATGCTTGAGGGAGAAAAAATATTGGGCCTTAATACCTGAAAAACCTTTTGAGAATCCATGGCCAAGAAGAACAATGTACTTGAACAAACACACATGGATTCTTGAGAGTATCTTTAGTGTTTGAGTAGGGATGTATATGTCATTTGATGGTTTTGAATAGTAGTTAGCGGTCTTGAGTCTCTATACATAGTTAAGGAAGGAAGTCGAAACTCCAAAGGTCTTAGCTTCGCAGAATCACACGGCCTCCAACTTCCGTGATCCGCAATCCACGATGCGGGAGTCAGAAGTCAGAACTTCAACGCACGACGATGAGAAATCATGCCTTCAACTTCCAAAATCCGCAATCTACACCGTGGGTTTGGAAAGTCGGAAGTCTGATCCACTCTTCCATGTATCCTCCCTTCATCTGACCCATAGAGGGAACATGAACACATAAGGGGTTTCTATTTCTCCCCCAAATTCATGACCAAACATTCTGAATGTCCTGGGCCTCAACAAGACTTGACCCTATTCATCAATGAACAAATTCATAAAAACACATGATATAAACCACAAAGATCAATTACCCTTTTATTGAAATATCCAATCAACTAGCTATGGAATACAATGTTCCAACCCAACCATAGATCTCTGCCCAACCTATATTGTTTCGAAGTCACTCAGAGACTACCCCTGAGATGTGGCTATGTATCCACTAAGGATGAACTAATCAAGTCCACTCATAGCCTTAGACACAGTGAATCAGGGTCATACAACACACAACTGGCTTTGGAAAGCAAGTGGGGAGACAGGGTAGGAAGTTTCTAAGTTAATGAGTTCAACACACAGAGCTATAGGCATATCCAATTGACTTCAGATCATAGTCTAGGAACCCCTATCCTTCCTATTTTACTGCAACTGCAACACCACCAAGTTGCCCATATTTCCTATTTCGAGCAGCTGCAACACCTCCAAAAGTGCCTATTTTTCCTATTTCAAGCAGCTACAACACCTAAATTTATCCATTTTTCCTATTTCGAGCATCTGCGACACTTCCAAAAGTGCCTATTTTTCCTATGTCAAGCAACTACAACATCACTAAAATTTCCCATTATTCCTATCTTTAGCAGCTGTGAGTCCGCTAAATTTGCCTATCCTTCCTATTTGCAACACCGCCAAGTTGCTTATTTTTCCAATTTTGAGTAGCCGCGACACCTCCAAAAGTGCCTATTCTTCCTATTTCAAGCAGCTGCAACACCTAAAGTTGTCCATTCTTCCTATTTTGAGCAGCTGCTACACCTCCAAAAGTGCTTATTTTTCCTATTTCGAGCAGCTACAACACCGCTAAAATTGCCCATTATTCCTATCTTTAGCAACTGTGACTCCGTTAAAGTTCCCTATCCTTCCTATTTTACTGCAGTTGCAACACCACCAAGTTACCTATTTTTCATATTTCGAGCAGCTCCGACACCTCCAAAAGTGCCTATTTTTCCTATTTCAAGCAGCTGCAACACCTAAACTTGTTTATTTTTCCTATTTCGAGTAGCTGCGACACCTCCAAAAGTGCATATTTTTCCTATTTCAAGCAGCTGCAACACCTAAATTTGTCCATTTTTCCTATTTCGACCAGCTGCAACACCTCCAAAAGTGCCTATTTTTCCTATTTCAAGCTGCTGCAACATCGCTAAAATTGCAAATTATTCCTATCTTTAGTAGCTGTGTCTCTGCTAAAGTTGCCTATCCTTCCTATTTTACTGCCGCTGCAACACCACCAAGTTGCCTATTTTTCCTATTTCGAGCAGCCGCGCCACCTCCAAAAGTGCCTATTTTTTCTATTTCAAGTAGTTGCAACATCTAAATTTGTCCCTTCTTCCTATTTTGAGCAGCTGTGACACCTCCAAAAGTGCCTATTTTTCCTATTTCGAGCAGCTGCAACACCTAAATTTGTCCATTTTTCCTACTTTTTGTAACTGCAACTCCGCTAATTCCTCATTGAATACTAATTATTTATTTGCTCATCAATATCAACACTCTCCATTAGTGATGTGACCATGGAAAGACACCATATTGCAACACGACGGTTTGGCATTACATTTAAAGGTACGACGTCTTAATCATAAACATCACTAGGCATGACTAAATGTAGTAATCAATAATGAATATATTTTGTCGTTACTCCATGTCAGTTATCCTTAGCCAATCTGCTGAGATGACAACTACGTTTGATTCGTCCTTCGCTTTTGGTTTTTTACCGCCATTTGACAACCTGTCACCACGTTTTACCAAAAATACCCAAACCAACCTTTGCCTATCCATCGCTCGTTCTGCATGCAGTAGCTTGACGTCTAAGACTGTAACTCATCCCGCCGGTAGAAAAATTTACAGACAGCTTCGCAATATAGGTATCCCGGTATGACACGAGCCTATCAGCATAGAGCCTCTGCGTGCAAACAGAGAGGTTTTTACTATCTTCTAGGAAGCTGGCTGGATTGACTATTTCCAGCATTTGAATGATTTTCATGTAGAAACCGCACTTGAGTTTGCTCAAAATCTAACCAACACTCATTCAAAGGTTCAAGGTATCCGAATAGATGTTTCAGAATCAATCATGGCGGAGGTAACAGGATTGCCTAGAACCAGGATGCAATGGTTCGATCGGAAGTGCCATAATCCATCTACAACAGAAGAAGTTTTGGTAGCCGGAGAATTTATTCGGCCGCATGGCCGAGGAATAGAGTTGGAATCCTTGCCAAATCCCTGGAAAAATGTGGCCACCTTCATAAAGAAATACATTTCCTGTGAAGGTAGGTACAAAGTGGTTTACATAAATGAATTCTTTCTCCTTTCACATTTATGCCACCGTATATTGTTAAATATCTCGTTTTATCTTTTACAATCTTTGCAAACTATGGCTCGGTATGTCAAGGGTGCTCGACACCCCTTATCTTCCCTCTCAAACCACGGGTTGATTAAACTCTTAATCTTGAGGGCCCCTATGGACCAAAATTTTACATGGGAAGAGTTTGTTGCTTGGCCAAGGGTGCCTTGAGCACCTGCCATGGAAATAGGAGGTGTTGAGATGGTAAATGAGGACCGGAGTTCCTCCAATTCAGTTGGGGGGACGGATGGAGCATTGGCAGAGTAGGTGGAAGAGGTGAATATGGGGGAAGCTGTGACAACAGCGAACCCTGTTGCAGAAGGGGATATGATGGAGCTAGTGGAGAATGAGGCAGTAATATTGGAAGCTACAACAACAGCAAATCCTATAGAGGAAGAAGCAGACCCAATATAAATTTCAGTTAGGGTGGCAACATAAGCAGTAGGGATGGCATCATTAGTAGCTGCAACAGAGGAAGCTGAAACTGGAGCAGCCTTTAAAGCTACGACAGTGGAAGCTGTAACTACAAGAGTTACAATGCAAGGGGAAGAGCATTAAGCAGAGGTGGTAGAAAAAGGAAATATGGAGGTGTTGGATGTCGAATCCTCCCCTAAAATAAGGAGAACCATCATTGAAGAAGAGGAAATGATCCCTCTTTCTAAAGATTTAGAAACTTCTGTGTCAAAGAAAAGAATAAAAAGGTTAGGGAGTAAGGGTCACACATCTAGCTCAACAAATAAGAGAAGAACCAGAGGTGTTACAGTAGCAGCAGCAGTATGCACTGAAGTCCAACCATTGGGAGTTGTGAATAAAAGAAGGACTCGGTCTATTGCAGTAGCCGAAACACCATGTGCAATTAGGGAAAATAGTGAAATTCCCACAGTAGAAGCAGCATGTGCAACTAGGGTAGGCATAAAAATTCCTATTTTAAACCCCAAATCACTGGCTGTTATATAAGAACCTACTGTGGAAAAACCCCAAATTGAAAACCTCTTTTTTGAAAATGAGCTGCCAAAGGAGGAGGTGCAAATGCATCAGAATGAATTGGAGAAATGGAAGGAAGTGAGTGGAAAACAGGTAGAGAAGAATTTGAATATATTAGTGGAGGCTACAGAGGTATTAAAAAATTCTCCTGTTTTGGAAAATGAAGAACAAGGAGACATGGTATGCCCAGAATGTGGTGACATATTTAATTTGGTAGGGCACAGAGTCATAGTGCTGGGTTTGGTAGCACAAAATCCTACACAAGAAGAGCAATAAGGAGAAAAATCACTGGCAGTGGAGCTAATGGAGGGGATTGATCCAGAGATAGACATAATCCCTAATTTAGAATTAGGAGAAGATGAGGAGATGCAACCCCAGCCGGTAGGAGATACTGAACTATTCCAAGACTAGTCTCATCATCCAGAAGATATTGATGTAATTCAAGAACAACCTCAGCAATCTGAAGAAATTGGAAAACAGGATGTTGTTACACAAGAACCAACATCCTTGACAATATTTAATGAAGTTGCAACCCAGTCAACAATTGCTGATGTTGAGGTACAAGAGGAAGACACTGTTACAAAAGAACCAGTGTCTTTAAAAATGTTTGTTGAAATTGCAACTTTGACTGAGGTTGCTGAGATTGAATTGAAGAGAAAGGATGCTGCCACACAAGAACCAACATTCCTAAAAGTAGTTGTTGAGACTGCAACTTAGGTAGAAGTTGCTGAGTTTGGTTTTCAGGAAGAGAATGCTGTCACACAAGGACTAGTGTTCTCGAAATTAATGATTGATTCAGCAACACAAACTGAGGCTGTTGAGGTATAGGAAGAGGATTCCGTTACACAAGAACCAGCATCCTCAAAATTAACTACTGAGATTGAAACATAAGCAGAGGCCATTGCAACACCGATGGAAGAGGAAGCTACTACACTGCCACCTGAAAATGAGGAAGCTGCTACATTGCCACTCGAAAATGAGGAAGCTGGAACATCTGGTGGCAGGGTAGGAATGCAATTTTCTCAAGAATTTGTTGCTTTAGACTCTGATGATGAGAAAGATGTGGAGGATAGAAGGATTCAACGATTGGAGAAACAACTTTCTTTGTTACAGGTGGAGTTAGCTAAATGGGAAAAGTACATTGATCAGTGTCGAGCAGGGATTGTCCCTCTCTCTGAACATAGGAAGACTATCAAAGAATTGAGGGAGAAGTGGGCAAAGGAATCAACTCTTCAGAAATATCAATTGGAAGAGGTGCAAAAAGAATTGTAGGAGTTGAAGGAATTCAAATCCATGCAAAAGGAAAAAGACCAAATGTATGCCCTCTGTCTAGAGCTGTTGAGTTCAAGAGCCCCATCTCCTTCCTACCCGGTATTTGTGTATTCATGTATGAGCAAATGACCCTGTTCAAATTGAAACCTTTACAAGAGGGTAGACCTTATCAGTTGCTGATCCCTTCCCAGTTTCTAGAGACCTTTTTGTCAAGCATTTTTCTTGAGCAACACCTGTTGTGTGAATTGTATTTGCACAATATGGCATGTTTTGGTGATTCTTGCTCTAATCCTATTCCCTATGTAGGTGATGTTCAGTTTAGAGCCTTTGCCTCTTTTGTTAATAATCATGTGCAGTGGGAGGATTCCTTTCAGAAAAACTCTACGAATGAGGCCTGTGCCAATTTATGGAATAGGATTGAACCCCAATCTCCTCGTGCTCTCATCATAAACCATGGAAGATGTTTCTTATCTCCTCCAAAGACTCAGCATCTGAAGAAGATTTAAGAGAAACTTGTCTCTACCTGTGTTGAATTGATATTCAAACAACAACATCTTACCTTAGAGGGTAGCAAGAACAGGTGGTAGACTTCTTCTCCAACTTTGAAGAAAAGGGATCCTTATTGCCTTAAGAATTTTAAACAAGTTCTTCCTAGGGTAGCAGGGTATGTAAATTGCATGAGAACGTGTGGGTTACACTAGCTGGGACTCAAGTTCAAATTTCCACTGATATGGTGGCCAGGAGGGCAGTACAGGGACAATTATACACTGACGAAGGCAGAAGAGAAGCAGTGCTGGGAATATTGGGCTGCTTGCAATGGGTTTTTGGAAGTAGGCAAGGAACCTGACATTTCCTTCAACTTTTCCTTTTACCATGAACGGGGACCAGATTCAGACTCATTAGTTGGTTGTTGCATGAGGACATGCAATTGGATAACTGGGGGGAGATGTTGGGCCCCAAAATAGCCCCTTTTTTCCTACACCTATCTAAACATTTTTCCCTATTTTGCCTCACTATTCCCTGATTTGGAATTAGGAGAAGATAATCATTCAAGAATACTTATGGCTCTAATAGTTCCATTGTAAATCGGCAGCCTGAAGATCGTAGATGTCACCTACCCAATTTCTGAGAACATTATTTTAGTTGCAAAATACTTTATGTTAAGTTTTAATTACAAAGTTTTGTAATTATGACCAAGTTTGGTCAAGGATGAATTGTAACGTCCCCTTCCATCAACAAATGTAGGGAATGAAAACATTAACAACACACCGGGATTTTGGCAGACTTAGCCCCAATATTTTTACTTTACTCATAAATTCATAACAATTAAAAACTTCTGTGTGCAAAATCGACTCAATATAAACACAGCGGAATTAAACATAATAGCAAGCACACAAACAGTAATGCCTAGCATATATACATATTTCACAGTAGAGGATGATTCAACATATAGAGACTCAATCTCGTTCCAATGCCATGCATGGATTCCAAATTAAGATAATCAATTCATTTCATTAAACATGGGCACTTTAACATATTGCAGAACACAAAATGCAAATAATTTATAACACATAGAACACTTATCTTGAAGATGAAGCTGTCCAAACAACTGGCTATGTGAGAGCAACGTTCCACCCAACCATAGATCTTTGTCCAGCCTATATTCTTTCAGCTGAGAGATCACCCCCGAGCTGGGCTGTGTATCCACTAAGGAAGAACTAGCTGGGCTCACTCACAGCCATGGTTTCGGTCATCAGCTATGCTAAGCCAACACACCGTTGGGTTTATCAAGCATACGGATGACAAATGAGGAGGATGCTAAGCCAGTGAGCTCAACCACAAAGCTACATGCATCTCAAATGAACTGAGTAGTCATGGCACCCACAATACCTACCGCACCCAACACAAGGAATGTCCCCTTCTCTGCTGCACAGTCCCTCAGGTGTCCCTTCCCTCCAGTGCTCTTTAGGGTGGGCATAGAAAGGTCCAGCTGCTAATTCCTTGAGATTCTAGCCTTCACTCAGTTTATCAAGCAACCAAACCTCTGCTCAATCATTCACACTTGGATTTCTCACAGTTCTGTTATCCAATAAGTCAATCCCGTCACTTCATTTATGGGCTGTAAAAACTGGGATTTCCAATGGATTTCGGGATATCTAATACTCCCAAATTCGCCCCAAGGTTTATACCAATGGATCCCCCATTGGATTTCACTGTCAAATACCAAATCCTGATGTTTTTGGCTTCCCAAAATGCGGGTTCTCTCACAGTCGCGATTTCTGGTTTTTGCTCTCTGCTGGGAACTCGTAATGGATGAAAAATGATGCTGGTAAGTTTCACAATGGACTGGGGATGAGGAAGAAGCAACTCCCATGAGGTAGAGTGGCTTGTGGTACAAGAAAACAGAGCCCATACTCTGCCATACGAATTTCTGGGCTGCCCATGCTCCATTAAAGCCATGGACTGACTTCCTCAACCACTTCCTTACAACATAATAAATGTCAGCAAGGTAAGTCAAATGGGTTCTCAAGGTGACATATGGTAGCCTATGGTTCAATCCCATAGCCCCCTCACCACTCCCTAGTGGATACACGTGGCCTCTTCTCATTCGTTGCCTCCATAGCCAGTTTTGGTATTTTATATTGCATGATGTTTATTTACATCCTTTTTACAATTTCCATGGCTTAAGAGCACATGGGCATCAAATGTCAATGCTTGCCCTTTAAATCAAAATTCAGGATTTCACTAGCGGGGCCTTGGCCTTGAGCTCCACGCTAGGAAAACATACATCACATGTACACATTATTTACATTAAATGTTAATACATCCTAAGAGTCAGAATGGGGTATTACAATCCCCTCCCCCTTAGAATAACACCGTCCTCGGTGTTCCAAGACTTAGGCATACATATACAATTTACACATGTCCAAAACTTCAAAAACTTTGCAGATCTGCCCTGCATTCTGTTCTTTACTTTGAACTTTCAGGACCAAGTCCTTTGGTTTTCACGAGCTACTCCTGCTGATTCGGATCTTCCAGCTCATCCATAAGTCTGAAAACTTTATGGCTGCTAGGACTCACACAGTTCCACTAGCCCCATCTTTCATTACTGCTCATGCTGAGCTCTTTAGGGTGGTTACATGTCCACACGCATCCTTGAGATGCTTTCATAGTCATTGCTTCCAGCAATACCTACACTCAAACATTGAATTAATCCACATGTTTAGTTTATTTTCATAGGAAATCATAACCAAATCATATACACATGTATATTCATAAGCAAGAATTACAAGATAACCAAATACTTATCTGCATTAGATGTCTTCACTTTATTCCATAGGGTCCTTCTTTGCTTTACAAGACTTGGAATCGCCTATGGATTTGGGTTTTTCGCCAGCGCGCAGGATGCCCCTCAACATCAAATAACCTTGTATGTTTGGCCAGCACGTAGGCTGCTCCAAATCACCAATAATCTTGCATGTTTGGCCAGCTCGCAGGCTGCTCCAAATCACCAATAATATCACATGTTTGGCCAGCACGCAGGCTGTTACAAATCATTAATAATCTTGCATGTTTGGCCAGCACGCAGGTTGCTCCAAATCATCAATAATATTGCCCAACCGGCCACTCTCTGGATTTACCAAGCAATTTATAGTTCTTTCAGGGTCCTTGCTTCCTGTATGACCAAGGTTTCCAACAAAGAAACAATAGTGCATCAGCTTAACTGTTACAAGACTTATACTTGTAATCTTCATTATTCCAAACAAGAAATAAATGAAATTGAATACTTATCTGTATTGTGCATTTCTTCTCTGGTCCACAGGGTCCTGCTTTTACTTTATAAGCCTTGGGATAATCCTGTGGACTAGGATGTTTGGCCAGCACGCAGGCTGCTCCAAATCATCAAATAATCAACACCTTACCAGTACACCTTCACGCTGACTGGAAGGAAACTTCACTACGGCCATTTCTAGGTCAAGGCTCTACTATGGAGCCATAGGCACATAATAGCCCTTTCATCAATACTTCACAACCCTTCATCAAAATCCCCACAACCTCCACAACATCCTTTTATTTATATTAACCCTTCCACCACAACCCCTCACAACATCCTTTTATTTAGATTCTTTAGTGTGTAACATCAATTACAATCTGTTTAGGCTGTCAACACAAGATGGATAAACAAGTTCATTAGTATTGCTGCCCTAAACTGTAAACATATTTCATAACATCCACTATCCAACCTTGAAACACCAGGAATGCGTCCATTCCCTTAAGGCATAGTCAATATTGGCATCCCTAACATAACTCAGCACCAGAAAGGCGTGCACTCCTTACTGATGTGAACTATGAAGGTCCTAATCATACTTCAAGCAGTCTGCCATAATGAAAATAAAATCAAAACATGCTCTGCATATTAACTCTAATAATTAGACATGCATGTATGTATACATATATATATCAATCAGGGTTTATGGAACACTTATCCATTTGCAGATGTTATTTCTCTCCTTTAATGAGGAATGGGGGCTCCTTCTCTGAGTTGACAGTCCCTCGGTTTGGCATCCCAATTCCTTTTGATGTTACATGCCTCTCACATGTCTTACTGACATAATCTTCACCATCTCACTCATATTGTTTACCAATCACGTAGTGCAGATGAGACATTAATAATGTCTTATGGCGTTTCACCTGAAACCCATTTTCAAATCATGGAATCCCTTCCCATGAAGTTCGGCTTCTGCAGGACCTCTCTCTCTTGGTCTTACTGCAATGTGTCTCCCTGGCACACTTATTAAACAGCCAAACAGTCAGCAACATTTAACAGTACCATTCAAATCTGATTGTTCCATAACCAATCCATGGCACTAATAATTAAATCTAGCATGAATTTGCAACTCTGTCTACTACAGAAATTGGTTTTCTTATCCATGAGGCTATCCTCATATTGTTTGGCTCCTGTAAGGGACACCACTCTTCCCGCTATGGTCTTATGCCTGCTGCCATACATGAGCATCTACTTACAGCATGTCCTCCTGACACATTTTCATGTAAGCCAAACAGTCATTAGCAATTATTAGCAAATTTTCAAATCTGAAACATTTACAAATCTGAGATTTACAACTGTTCTTACTAACAGAACTTAGAGCTCTCAATCATGAGATTCCTTCTCATAAGCTCTAGATCAAATTTTCAATCAGCCAAACACTTCATAAGTATCTATGCATATAATGTTTCATTGCTGCAACAGTTACTGAAACATTTTCAGAATTATAACATTCCATAATTCAAATTTTCAGCTGTTCATATATCAATATCACCAAAATCATTTACTTCACGTAAATCATTATCATACTAAAATTGCAAGGTACAGTCACATCATTTATGCAATTAACTTAAAGCTTTTAAATGCTCATTAATTCATAGCCATATCATTTATACAACTCTATCATTCCAACAGAGCACTCTGGAAGTATGTCAATCATAACTACCTTCATGCAATTTCTTCCCCTGCATTCATAGCAGCTCATGAAATGATCTCAGAATTATCATTAGTTCATCATCTAATCTATTGCTCAATTATAATGAGACATATACATATATCACAATCATGCATGCGCACAATACATCTCCTCAGGTGTAGGTACCCACATGCATGCATATTCACAACATTTACTCAAGTTTTTCATATGCATTCACTCAATGCTTAACTACAAGATTTATACAATCTCTTAATGCACATCCACTCAATGCCACCTTGCATTGTTTCATGAGTACTATGCATTCAAGCATATTATGGTCAGAACATGACTATCTCATATAACTTGCGTTACCATAATCAGGACCACCAGTCCTCACTTGCTTTGGTTATTAAGCACATAACCAACATACACCTGGCATGATATAAATTCATATGAATGCATTGATATTTCTAAATAGTCATAGGGTGTAAGGATCATTTCCTTCACTTACCCACACCTCACCAAGCTTGGTAGGTTAACAGTCCCAATCGGTATTCAATATCACATGCAAACTAACTCAACATAGATCAAACATAGTTGAAGAGATCTTACCAAATCCTCTTTCAACATTCATGCAATTTGGCACCAATAATCATTACCTGCATGGTTACCATAAACATCGTCTGATGTTACCTGATCAGTTAGCCTCTTACCAAGCATGCTCGGTCCTTTTTCCAACTTTGTGATCATAGATTTGTTGCACCATCATTTCTGCATAAGGTTGTTGGCTTCATGCAACATCCTCAGCACATTTAGCCATGCTCTTTGTTATCTTTGGTCCTACAACCAATACCAACATCAATAGTGATTATCAACCACAATATTCTCCATTAGTGGTTCATTGCATATGCAGACTTCATTATTCTACCAATATGCAATATCCAATTTATGCACAAGCATTTCCATATGCACTATGCAATGTTTGTTAAGATGCCATCTAGTGCATATACATCTATGTAATCCCTTACATTTTTAACATTTTTATGCTATATGACAATTTCATAATTATAAGTATGATAACAAACAGGGGTTTAAAGAATTCTTCCCTTTTCGATCCATCACTGTAACATGGAATTCCTCTTCCATATCATGCAATTGTAGAAATTGCCCACATCGACAACAAAATTTGTTTGTTAAAACAGCCGCTGGCACTCTTCTGCACTAAATATTTGTGGGGTATGATAACTTCATTCCAATTCTGGTCATACACCATTATTCCCTACTAGACAAGCTTTCCAATGCCTATCCCCGTGCTCCATTCCGACGTCGGGTGTGGAAACAGTGTTGTTTCAAAAATGACAACTTTTACCAATAATTCTGCACATTTTACACAGTTGTATTTTGGTCCAGAATGCCAACTTCAGCCACCTGTGGAAGAAAATCTATGAAGAATCACAAAACTTTTATATCGGGCGAAGTTAGGCCATATAACAAGGAACACTTGGCACTTCGCGGATCTCAATTTCGATGCACCATTCATCTTTTATAAAATTCTGGGTTTAACTACTTCTTACTTTTCACATTTTTAACTCCCTTTGCATCCTGTGCTCCACCTGTGCGCCACCTGCGCACAACCTGCGCGCAATTCGCGCACTATCCGCGCGCAACCTGCACGCCATCTGCGCAAAATCTGCGCGCAACCTGTACGCCATCTGCGCGCAATCCGCGCGCAATCTGTGCGCGACCCGCACGCAATCCGCGCACAATCTGCGCGCAATCTGTGCGTGATCCGCGCGCAATCCGTGCACAATCTACTCGCAACTGTGCACGATCCGCGCGCAATCCGCGCACAATCTGTGCGCGATCCGCATGCAATCCACGCGCAACCCGCACGCAATCTGCGCGCAATCCGCGCGCAATCTGTGTGCGATCCGCGCGCAATCCACGCGCAACCCGCACGCAATCCATGCACAATCTGTGCACGATCCGCGTGCAATCCGCGCACAATCTGTGCACGATCCACGCGCGATCCACGCGCAACCCGCACGCAATCCGCGCGCAATCTGTGCGCAACCTGCGTGCTGCGGGGGTCATATCTCCCTCGTCCCTTAACCAAATTGGACGAATTTGGTACTGTTGGAAAGCTCTTGGAGAGGTCTATGCAATGGTGTGATCCTCTGCTACATATGAGAAATTTGACCCTGTAATTTTTCCCAATCAAAATGCCGCTCCCAACTTCCCAATTTTACATCAAAACCATTCTGTCTCTTGCCTGCAACTGCAACTTTTCACAACAGTTAGAAATTTTTTTGGAATGTGCCCTTTCATCCCCTTACAGAGGTGAACTACTATAGATCAGACTTGCATAAAAAATTGCATAAAAACAATAAGAGAATGACAAGAACTTGCATCTCTAATAAGGGATTTTCTTTTCATTTCACATTCAACAATCCAACCAATGGATTCACAATTAATCTCCAAGCAGCCAACAAGCATGGGTAAGGAGACTCATGAGCATAAGAGCGTAATTTGCAGGATTTCCTCACTTCTGAAAACCATCAACTGGCCACACAATGTGGATTCATTGTAATTAACAATCATCATTAAGACATGGGGCTGTAACAACTGATTATTCATGCTTTTAAACAAACATAACTCATTTCCAGCCATGCTCAAAATTCAAGTTCATGCATTCAAAGCATCATGGACATTCAAGGAACATGAATTCATCATTAATCAAGGTCTCAAGCACATGATGCATCATCTCCTATGCACAGCAATTAACAACAACAACAACAAAACAATATAAGATGGCAGAGGTTGCCCCTCCTTTCTCTCCTCCATGGAGGCAAACAGACAAATACAAACTGAATGCTACAACATTGGGGACAAATTAGAGCAAGCATTCATCCTGAAAATGAATTTTCTCGCTCCTTCCTCTATTTCATAGAATGCAATCAATGCAAGCAGCTTGCAAAAATCCCCAAACAGTCATGAAAATGATTTCCCATTCCAACAAATAGAAGCCATGCGATCTTGAGGTTTCTTTAATGCATTTTAGTTCCAAATACAAAATGCATGTACACACAATGATTTATATCTCTGTGAAGGGCACAACAGCCGTAGTGTTGAACCTAGAGCTCTGCTACCACTCTGTAACGTCCCCTTCCATCAACAAATGCAGGGAAGGAAAACATTAACAACACACCGGGCTTTTGGCAGACTTAGCCCCAATATTTTTACTTTACTCGTAAATTCATAACAATTAAAAACTTCTGTGTGCAAAATCAACTCAATATAAACACAGCGGAATTAAACATAATAGCAAGCACACAAACAGTAATGCCTAGCATATATACATATATCACAGCAGAGGATGATTCAGCATATAGAGACTCAATCTCGTTCCAATGCCATGCATGGATTCCAAATTAAGATAATCAATTCATTTCATTAAACATGGGCAATTTAACATATTGCAGAACACAAACTGCAAATAATTTATAACACATAGAACACTTATCTTGAAGATGAAGCTGTCCAAACAACTGGCTATGTGAGAGCAACGTTCCACCCAACCATAGATCTCTATCCAGCCTATATTCTTTCAGCTGAGAGATCACCCCCGAGCTGGGCTGTGTATCCACTAAGGAAGAACTAGCTGGGCTCACTCACAGCCATGGTTTCGGTCATCAGCTATGCTAAGCCAACACACCATTGGGTTTATCAAGCATACGGATGACAAATGAGGAGGATGCTAAGCCAGTGAGCTCAACCACAAAGCTACAGGCATCTCAAATGAACTGAGCAGTCATGGCACCCACAATACCTACCGCACCCAACACAAGGAATGTCCCCTTCTCTGCTGCACAGTCCCTCAGGCATCCCTTCCCTCCAGTGCTCTTCAGGGTGGGCATAGAAAGGTCTAGCTGCTAATTCCTTGAGATTCTATCATTCACTCGGTTTATCAACCAACCAAACCTCTGCTCAGTCATTCACACTTGGATTTCTCACAGTTCTGTTATCCAATAACTCAATCCCGTCACTTCATTTCTAGGCTGTAAAAACTGAGATTTCCAATGGATTTCGGGATATCTAATACTCCCAAATTCGCCCCAAGGTTTATACCAATGGATCCCCCATTGGATTTCACTATCAAATACCAAATCCTGACGTTTTTGGCTTCCCAAAACGCGGGTTCTCTCACAGTCGCGATTTCTGGTTTTTGCTCTCTGCTGGGAACTCGTAATGGATGAAAAATGATGCTGGTAAGTTTCACAATGGACTGGGGATGAGGAAGAAGCAAATCCCATGAGGTAGAGTGGCTTGTGGTACAAGAAAACAGAGCCCATACTCTGCCATACGAATTTCTGGGCTGCCCATGCTCCATTAAAGCCATGGACTGACTTCCTCAACCACTTCCTTACAACATAATAAATGTCAGCAAGGTAAGTCAAATGGGTTCTCAAGGTGACATATGGTAGCCTATGGTTCAATCCCATAGCCCCCTCACCACTCCCTAGTGGATACATGTGGCCCCTTCTCATTCGTTGCCTCCATAGCCAGTTTTGGTATTTTATATTGCATGATGTTTATTTACATCCTTTTTACAATTTCCATGGCTTAAGAGCACATGGGCATCAAATATCAATGCTTGCCCTTTAAATCAAAATTCAGGCTTTCACTAGCGGGGCCTTGGCCTTGAGCTCCACGCTAGGAAAACATACATCACATGTACACATTATTTACATTAAATGCTAATACATCCTAAGAGTCAGAATGGGGTATTACATGAATGTAATTACTGATTATTATTACTTAATAAATTAAAAACAGGAGACAAACACCCAAGGGAAATGTTAAATGAGTGTTCACTGACCCACTAGGAGGAATGCAAGCTGTTAGAAGGTATGGGACAGATAGCAGCAATTGCACTTCACCACTAGTTGTTCGTTATGGGACAACTAACCCTAAAATTGTCACATTATCCCCTAAGTGGTGGGAGTGAGTAGGCAACTCATTAAATGACCAGTTAACCACTAAAAGGCCTAGGAAGCCTACATAAGGAAAATTCAAATTGAGCAGGTGGCTCTTACAATATTTTCTGCAGAAATATTCCTCAAGTGCATCAGGTGATCACTGAGAGATTCGAATAGGGAGGCTATGTGAGAGTCAAACTGTAAGTCTGCAAATTATTTTGAGAAGGAAAACCAGAGGTGCTGGTGTAGGTCCGTTTGACTGCTAAGTCTTTAAGACTGGATAACTATTGCTACTGCAAGTTGAAGTCCTAAGCTTCTAAGTTTCTTCCTCCTGTTGGTTTAGTGAAAAGGCTTGGGGGTCCTAAGGCAAGTAACTTGGCTATCTTCAGGAATTGGTTGGGTGGAACAGGTTCCTTGGGTTGTTTGTTTCCCTACAGTTAACCAGGTTTCATTGTTCGTACTTGGTTTATAGCTTAATGCTTCTACTTATTCAAACTCTGTTATGTGAAAGAATTTATTTGATTTTCTGATCTATGTTTGATTATGAATGATAGAGCCTGTGAATTATTTGATTAGATAACCATCTCTATATTTTTCCCCATGCCGTTCTCTGCTTATTACTCTAGTATAGAGAAGCAAATTAATGATAGATGACAGATAGGCAGATTGCCATTGATTGGATAAATAATTGCAGTAAGTGTTATGTTTACAATTCTGTCCTATATTTAAACATAGTAAAAATTACTGTATAGTATCAATAGTAATATAGAACTCTTTGGTTAATACATGAAAGAAAACATAGCCTAATTTCTGTATAGTCATATATTTTTCTGTTAACCCTATTCATTTCAAAATAGTAACCAAACGCACATTAATACTTTATATGTTTTCAATACAACTGTATTTTCAATGATTAGTTCTGTATCAATCTAGTACAAATATTCACATTTCATTTCTGCAATACTTATACTTTTGTTTTCAATCATTGAATATCTCAAAGTAGTATCAAACCCTATTTTAATTCCAAACCCTAGAATTAATTGCACAGTCCATCATTTTTCTGCTCACATCTTTCATGGCGAATCCTAAACATTTCTTTTTCAAACCCTAGATAGCATTTCGAAACCTCTTCAAGACAGTAAATTCACAAAGCAGAAAGCATGATTCTTTACCATTGTTTATCAAGGACTCATAAACCTAGTAGAACACATCTCAACATTTGAAAATAGTCACACTATCAAAATTATTTATACACAGTTTAAGCTTCTGGAATCATAGCTTAATGCAAGTTAGATAGAAATCAAAGGTATAGGTAGAACACTTTTAGATTTCAAATTTAGACCTTGTGCACCATCTTTTACATAATTTCTTGACATTCGAACTCATTTCACAATCTTTCCAAAACTTCACTATCGACATCATTGACAAAGAATAGAAAGCAATCATCTACACTAGACTTGAGATAATTTCATTTTCGGACTCGAATCAACAATATTCAAAACAATCTTATACTTTTATCCTTTTAAAAAAAAAGACGCTCAGAGGCAAGTGAAAATAAACACGACTCCATTAAAGATTCCCGAACAACATAGTTAAAACATGACATAGGTTGTATTACTTTGCATTTAAAGTTTTCCAAAAACATAATAGGTCTTTTCCCTCAAATAAACAAAGGTGTAAAGACCAACTCATAGTTGGTTCCAACACTTCAGTAAAAACCTACTGAGCCGAGTATTAAAAAGGACTGAGGATCAACCTCTTACATCTTTACATCAAAGCAAGTCAAACTAAAAACTTCACAGTCGGCTATCACTGAAATAAGACGAATGTTTCCAACTCTCGGCATATAGCAAACACCATACAACGCACCTACGAGGTTTGTTGTGAACCACCAGAGCTTACCAGGAAAACTGTAGCAATATCCCATTTCCTATTCTTCACCCAGCAACCTCATTCGAACGGGTACCTCCCAAAACATGCAGTGAAAGGTCAAAACAAGATTTTGCAAGACCAAATCAAGTATTATAACCTTATGTTACAGTTTTTGAATTTTTACCTTTGAATTTGACATTTCGAAGTATCGATCCACTACACCATCAAATGACAAAGCAAGTTGGTTTTTTACAACAACCCTAAAGCTATCACAGCAGACCAATCTCAACCGTAGAGAATCGAACCCTATCCGAAAACTTATGCTACACTGGAATAAGAAAACCCTGTCACTATTTTGGTATCGTGGCTCAAGTGCAGATGGATAAATTCCTGTAACTATTTAGAAAACTACCACTCATAGGTCATAAGATCAAAAACCCTGAGAGACACTCTTTCCAAACCCTACATTTTTGGGCATCCTGTCGGCCTCAACCTAGCATAACAATAAATATCGGGAAGCTTGCAAAACATTACATACAATGAGGTTTAGCATAACAAAATCATCAATCGAGATTTGATGAGATCAATGAGCATGGATATGCCAATGATGCCACGTTGAAAGACAAGCAACATTGCATTGATATCCCATTAATTACATCAACCACAACAGTGCCAACACTGCCTGTCAAGAGATATTACCGTGTACAGCTTGGAGGAGAAGCGTTATAACATCCATGCCATCTAGGATTCCTAGTTGTAACACCAACCAAAGTTCACGTGGAGGGATTATGTGGATGGATAGCCATACTTTCCACTATGGAGTTTGGTTAGCATATTTAATACCAATTGAGACACTGTCAACCTGTAGATAGCATTTAATAACCATCAAACTCATCACTCTTTTATGAATTTATTTTGATACGTTGTCAATACTTAGGACAAGAGCTAGGTATAATAGCATGGTTCCAGTCATTGCTTTAGTCTCATTTCTCAAAGGTTGGAGACACCACATCATCGATTCAAGTTATTTTCTACGCATAGAAATAGATAGAATTACATCATATTCCATAGTTTGCATATTATAATTATATTATTGCATATGATAGTCATAAAATTGTATATCGATAATCATATCATTGTAATTTATGTGTATAGTTCATATATTTCAATGTTAGGCATCGTAATAGTTGAATTACATGTAATTCTAATAGGTAAATGCATAAGTAACTAATAGAACTAGCCATATAGGTACAAGGATAAACATGATTCCAAGGGCATATTTTTAAATAAGGACGTATACATTAGAATGCAGAGTTCATAACATTAATCACTAGACTATTCAAATACATTATAGATCATTGATAATCAAATAATGAACTCAGGACTTAGAATAATCTAAGTTTTGTAGTTGCAAAGTTTAATGATAAATTCAAAGGTGTTCAAGATAAAGATAGGAGTCTTACGATAATATTAAATAGAATTATAACAATCAACTATCGACGTGTTTTCAATAGCATTAAGGAGTTTGTAATTCAGCACGTTGACTTGAATGGAAACCAAAGTATTCATACCTCCAGCAACTTGTTTCACAAGGAGGTACATAACATTTAATTCTACTTTAATGATGAATTGAAAGATACTTTAACTTTGTTTCCGTATAATTTCTTACCTATTGTCTGCACATGGAAATTGTTTCAAATTCCTTAGCTAATCATAGCTAAGTAAACTCTGGGGTACCTCGTAGGACCCCTTCATAATCATACAAGCAAACTGTTAGTACATCATCAATTACATAATATTAATATAAGCATATGTATAACACAGAAGTACTTTTAGAACTCAGACAGGTTGAAGACTGCATTTAATGATGTTTCAATCATAAAATATATTGTGACGAAAGATTAGTATCTACTTAAATACCGCATTAGCAATTCATATAGTGTTATGTTTTATATGTATTAATTTCGACAGGTCACCATGTTTGACTACTCTAGATAAGAGATTTAATTAGTTATTTATTCCGCATTACTGTTTTCGATAATTATTGTTATTATAAAAACTTTTAAATTTTTGGTATTTTACGGGATGTTACATGTGGTATTAGAGCTCATGTTCAAACTCTTGGCCTAAAAAGGTCCAAAGAACACGCAACAGAAAATTTTATAACATCAGAAATTATTTTTACTAATTTAATTTAAATTATTTTATATATAGAAAATTTATTTTCTAAGCTACAGGTATGGAAGGATCAGCTGAACATATGGATGACAGATTTCTACTAAATAGTCATAGTACAGGACAACATTTTGAAGAAGAATTCCATGGCGAATTGAATGACAATTCATCAGAATTGTTACGTGCATTTCAGGAGTTAAAAGCAGAGATTAGATCTGTGAAAGAGGACAATGAGAAAATTTTGAAAGCACAAGAAGAATTAAATCAAGTACTATTCGAACAATGCCCAACTGACGAACATGATAGAGAAATTGAAAATATCTCTAAGGTTGAGGATTTACCTCATCAAGACAGGGGTAAGAAGATGAAAACTAGTGATGCAAACAACATTTCAACATCATCAGAAGCTTCCCATGAAAAATGCAAAAAGAAACGTAACTACTTCAGTGATAGCAGTGAAGGAGATTACAAATCCAGAAGGAAAAATCATAAAGAGTATGAGCAGATTTCTGGGGAGTTCAAAAAGATTAAACCTCCAACCTTCAATGGAGAAACTAAAAAGGGAGAAACAACAGAAGCTTGGTTGTCCGGCATGAAGAATTATTTCAAAATATATGATTATTCTGAATCACTGAAGGCAAGGATGGCTATATACAACTTAACCGGAAAAGAAAACATTTGGTGGCAGGACATCAAAAGAGTAAAGGGCATCATGGATAAGGATGTAAATTGGAGTACTTTTAAAAGATACTTCAAGAAAAAGTTATCGTCTGAACAATTATATGGAGAAAAATAAAAAGAGTTCTATGACTTAAAGTTGGGAACTATGAACATGAAAGAGATGAACAATAAATTTCTGAATTTACTAAGATATGCGCTATATCTCGCGGAAGAAAAATCGAAGATCCAAAGATACCTGAGTTGTCTACCTTTCAACATCAAGAATAGAATCGAGTATGACAATCCAAAGACCTTGGAAGAGGCCATGAGGAAAGCAATATTCTGTTACGACACAAATCGGGAAAGAAGGAATATCAAACTGGAAAAGTCATAAACCCAACAATTTTGAACTGAAAAAGAAAAATTTTAGGTTTAGTGGAAATTCTGGTTTCCAAAAGAAAAAATTTCAAAATCAGAATTTTCAAGGAAACAATTTCAGAAACTGTCAGTAGCAGAATTTTACAGCTCCTAGAAACACTCCTAATGCTACTAGAAATACCGATCCGAAGGAACCTATCAAATGTTTTGAGTGTCAATGTCCTCATTATGCATCAGAATGCCCCAAGAGGAAGCAGACAGCTAACAACATTCATTATATTCAGACTAAACCTACTGTTGGAGACTTGGCAAGGGAGATGCCAAGAATGAATGCAACACTTGACAACATACAAGTAGATCATCAAATCTCTATGGTAGAGATTGAAGGTATGCTACAAAATCATCATGCTACTATTTTGATTGATCCAGGTGCTAGCTTAAGTTATATATCACTAGATATTGTGGAAAGTTTTAAATTGAAAACATAAAAGTTCAGTAAATCTTGGTTAGTTAGACTAGCAACGGGAACAAAGAGGAAAGTATCAGATTTTATTGAAAGTTGTGCTCTATCTATGAAACAGTTAAAGACACAAATCAAGTTGAATATTTTACCTTTAGGATCTTATGATATTATAATCGGAATGGACTGGTTAGAAGCCCATCATGTCATTCTGAACTATTATGAGAAAATTTTTACATGTTTAAATGATGAAGGAGAAATTGTAGAAGTAAAAGGTATTCCAAGAAAGACAACCCCTAGACAGATTTTATCCATGCAAGTAAAGAGGGAAGTTAGGAAAGGATGTTAGTTGTTTGTAGTAAATGTAGTAAATGATGAGCTTATTTGTAAAGAGGACAAACTAAAACTAGAAGACATACCTGTCCTAAAGGATTTCAAAGATATTTTTCCTGAGGAGATTCCAGGATTACCTCCTAAAAGAGATTTAGATTTTACCATTGAGTTAATACCAGGAGTAGTGCCAAATTCTAAAGCTCCATATAGGATGAATATAATGGAATTAAACAAGTTGAAATCACAGTTGAAAGAACTGATTGATAAGAATTATATAAGACCTAGCGTGTCTCCTTGGGGAGCACCTGTTATATTTGTTAAGAAGAAAGATGGAACCCTTAGACTGTGCATAGATTATCGCTAGTTGAATAAGATGACAATCAATAATCGATATCCGTTGCCCCACATAGACAATCTATTTGATCAGCTGCGTGGAGCAACGATATTCTCAAAGATTGATCTAAGATCAAGATATCATCAAGTGCAGATTAAGAATGACGATATTTTCAAAACAGCTTTCAGAACTCGATATGGACATTATGAGTTCGTAGTCATGCCATTTGGCTTGACTAATGCCCCGACTGTATTTATGTGTTTAATGAACAATATTCTGCACAAATACTTAAATAAGTTTCCTGTGGTGTTTATAGATGACATTTTAGTGTATTCTAAAAGCAAAGAAGAGCATGATGAACATTTATGGATTATCTTACAAGTTTTGAGAGATCATCAACTATACGCTAAGTTTAGTAAGTGTGACTTTCACGAGGACAAAATTCAGTATTTAGGACGCATAATTTCTAAGGAAGGAATCTCGCTTGACCCAGATAAGATAAAAGCCATTAATGATTGGCCGGTTCCTAAGGATGCGTTGGATGTAAGATCATTTATGGGTATTACTGGATATTACAAAAAAATTATAGAGGGTTTTTCAAATATTGCAAACCCCATAACCTCCTTGCAGAAGAAAGGGAAGAAATTTGTGTGGGATCAAAAATGCTCAGATAGTTTTAAGAAATTAAAAGAGTTACTAACTATAGCGCTTAATCTAAGGATTTTATAGTTTGCACATATGCATGTAATGACAGACTCGGTGGAGTCCTAACACAAGAAGGACATGCTATGGCATACGAATCTAGAAAGCTGAAAATACATGAGAAGAACTACTCTACTTATGATTTAGAGTTCTTAGTAGTAATTCATGCTTTAAAAATATGGCGTCATCACCTTATTGGTAGGAAATTTACCTTGTTGACAGATAATATGGGTCTGAAATATTTATTAGATCAGACAAATCTGAACGCTAGACAAGCTAGATGGTTAACTTTCCTAAGTGAGTATGATTTTGAAATTCAACATATTAAAGGGAAAGAGAACAAGGTTGCTGATGCATTAAGTCGCAAAGCAAAACTGAATTTTATTTCAGCCATCAATACTTATTCAATAGAATTAGAAAATAAAATCTTTGAAAGGAGTGAAACAGATGAAGAATACAGGAAACTACAAGAAAAGTCAGCAAATAACAGTTCTGAAAATTCTATAGCAGATTACATTTTGAAGGAAAATGGACTATTATTATACAAAAACAGAGTGTCAAAAAGTGAAGGTTGAACATCAACATCTAGCTGGACTATTGCAACCATTGCCTATACCTAGCTGGAAATGGGAAGTGATAAGCATAGATTTTATTACTGGACTACCCAAAAATCAGAAACAAAATGACTCTATCATGGTGGTAGTGGATAAACTCAGCAAGGCAGCACACTTTATACCTGTGAATACTACTCATAAGGTTCCAGACATTGCAAAAATCTTCATGAAGCATATTTTTCGACTACATGGTATACCGAAAGTGATAATTTCATATCATGACTCTAAGTTTAATATAAACTTTTGGAGGTCTTTATTTAAAGGGTTGAATACAACCTTAAACTTTAGCACTACATTTCATCCACAAACGGATGGACAGACAGAAAGGGTGAATCAAGTTTTGGAAGAATTACTGAGAATGTATGTTAAGGATCAGCCTGGTAAGTGGGAAGACTACTTGCATTTAGCAGAATTTGCATACAATAACCATTCTCATGCATTAGCCAGACTTAGTCCTTTTGAAATTATTTATGGTAGGAAATGTGATACACTTGTTTCTTGGAATGACCCAGTAAATAGAGTTGTTTTAGGACCTGAATTGTTGCAAGAGTTAGAACTAATTGTGAAATAGGTACAAAGAAATATCAAAGCTGCCTAAGATAGGCAAAAGAGTCAAGCAGATCTTAAAAGGACTCATAAAGAGTTCCAGGTTGGTGAACATGTTTTCCTCAAGGTAAGATCGAAAAAGAGTTCATTGAAATTGGGAAGCTGTGCCAAGTTGGCACCCAGGTATTGTGGTCCTTTCGAGATATTGTCAAGAGTTGGACCAGTGGCATACCAACTGGCATTGCCACCAAATTTTAAGATACATAATGTTTTTCATATATCATTTTTAAAGAAATATGTACATGATGCTACTCATGTTGTAAATTGGAATGATGTACAGGTGGGACAAGATGGAGATTTTCAGGTGGAACCGGATTGTATCCTTGAAAGGAGGGAAACTCTACTCCGGAATCGCACCATCGGCCAGGTAAAGGTGCAATGGAAGCACCTTAGCCTATAAGAGGCTATTTGGGAGTTGGAGAGTAGTATGCATGAAGCATACCCAACTCTGTTTCAGGAACACTCAGAGGGTGATTAGCCAACATCGAGGATGATGTTGAAACTTAAGGGGGGGTGTATGTCACCTACCTAATTTCTGAGAACATTATTTTAGTTGCAAAATACTTTATGTTAATTTTTAATTACAAAGTTTTGTAATTATGAACAATTTTGGTCAATGATGAATGTAATTACTGATTATTATTACTTAATAAATTAAAAATAGGAGACAAACACCCAAGGAAACTGTTAAATGAGTGTTCACTGACCCACTAGGAGGAATGGAAGCTGTTAGAAGGTATGGGACAGATGGCAGTAATTGTACTTCACCACTAGCTATTGGTTATGGGACAACTACCCCTAAAATTGTGGCATTATCCCCCAAGTGGTGGGAGTGAGCAGGCAATTCATTAAATGACAAGTTAACCACTAAAAGGCCTAGTCAGCCTACATAAGGCAAATTCGAATTGAGCAAGCGGATCTTACAATATTTTCTACATAAATATTCCTCAAGGGAATCAGGTGATCACTGAAAGATTCGAATAGGGAGGCAATGTGAGAGTGCAATTGTAAGTCTACAAATTATTCTGAGAAGGAAAACCAGAGGTGCTGGTGTAGGTCCCTTTAACTGCTAAGTCTTTTTAAGACTGGATAATTATTGCTACTACAAGGTGAAGTCCTAAGCTTCTAAGTTTCTTCCTCTCGGTGGTTCAGTGAACAGGCTCGGGGGTCCTAAGGCAAGTAACTTGGCTGTCTTCAGGAATTGGTTGGGTGGAACAAGTTCCTTGGCCTGTTTGTTTCCCTACAGTTAACCAGGTTTCACTGTTCCTACTTGGTTTATAGCTTAATGCTTCTACTTATTCAAACTCTGTTATGTGAAATAATTTATTTTATTTTCTGATTTATGTTTGATTCTAAATGATAAATCCTGTGAATTATTTGATTAGATAACCATCTCTATATTTTTCCCCATGATGTTCTCTGCTTAGTACTCTAGTATAGAGAAGCAAATTAATGATAGATGAGAGATAGGAAGATTTCCATTGATTGGATAAATAATTGCAATAAGTGTTCTGTTTACAATTCTGTCCTATATTTAAACATAGTAAAAATTACTATATAGCATCAACAATAATATAGAACTCTTTTGTTAATACATGAAAGAAAACATAGCCTAATTTCTGTATAGTCATATATTTTTCTCTTAACCCTATTCATTTCAAAATAGTAAGCAAACGCACATTAATACTTTATATGTTTTCAATACAACTGTATTTTCAATGATTAGTTATGTATCAATCTAGTACAAATATTCACAGTTCATTTCTGCAATACTTATACTTTTGTTTTCAATCATTGAATATCTCATAGTAGTATCAAACTCTATTTTAATTCCAAACCCTAGAATTAATTACACAGTCCATCATTTTTCTGCTCAAGTCTTTCATGGCGAATCCTAAACATTTCTTTTTCAAACCCTAGCTAGCATTTCGAAACCTATTCAAGATAGTAAACTAAGATAACCCTAGTAGAACACATCTCAACATTTGAAAACAGTCACACTATCAAAATTATTTATACACACATTAAGCTTCTGGAATCCTAGCTTAATGCAAGTCAGATAGAAATAAAAGGTACAGGTAGAACACTTTTACATTTCAAATTTAGACCTTGTGCACCATCTTTTACAAAATTTCTTGACATTCGAACTCATTTCACAATCTTTCCAAAAATTCACTATCAACATCATTGACGAAGAATAGAAAGCAATCACCTACACTAGACCTGAGATAATTTCATTTTCGGACTCGAATCAACAGTATTCAAAACAATCTTATACTTTTATCATTTAAAAAAAAAAAAGGACTGTATCATTACCGTGTCAGAAAACCAATAGCTCAGAGGCAGGTGAAAATAAACACGACTCCATTAAAGATTGCCCAACAACATAGTTAAAACATGACAGAGGCTGTATTACTTTCCATTTAAATTTTTCCAAAACATGATAGATCTTTTCTGTCAAATAACCAAAGGTGTAAAGACCAACTCGAAGTTGGTTCCAATGCTTCAGTAAAAACCTACTGAGCCAAGCATTAAAAAGGACTAAGGATCAACCTCTTACATCTTCATATCAATGCAAGTCAAACTAAAACTTCACAGTCGGCCATCACTGAAATAAGACGAATGTTTCCAACTCTCGGCATATAGCAAACACCATCCAAAGCACCTACGAGGTTTGTTGTGAACCACCGGAGCTTACTAGGAAAACAATAACAATATCCCATTTCCTATTCTTCACCCAGCAACCTCATTCAAATGGGTACCTACCAAAACATGTAGTGAAAGGTCAAAACAAGATTTTGCAAGACCAAATCAAGTATTATAACTTTATGTTACAGTTTTTGAATTTTGCATTTCGAAGTATTGATCCACTACACCATCAAACAACGAAGCAAGTTGGTGTTTTACAACAACCCTAAAGCTATCACAGCAGACCAATCTCAACCATAGAGAATCGAACCCTGTCCGAAAACTTATGCTACATTGGAATAAGAAAACCCTGTCACTATTTTGTTATCAATGTGCAGATGGCTAAATGCTTGTAACTATTTAGAAAACTACCACTCATAGGTCATAAGATCAAAACCCCTAAGAGACACTCTTACCAAACCCTACATTTTTGGGCAGCCTGTTGGCCTCAACCTAGTGTAACAATGAAGACCGAGTAGCTTGCAAAACATTACATACAACCATCTTTAGGGTAACAAAATCAATGATCAAGATTTGATGAGATCAATGAGCATGGAGATGCCAACGATGCCACGTTGAAAGGCAAGCAACATTGCATTGATATCCCATTAATTACGTCAACCACAATAGTGCCAACACTGCCTATCAAGAGATATTACCATGTACAGCTCGGAGGAGAAGCGTTATAACAACCATTCCAACCAGGATTCCTAGTTGTAGCACCAACCAAAGTTCAGGTGGAGGGATTACGTGGATGGACAGTCATACTTTCCACTATGGGGTTTTGCTAGCATATTTAATACCGATTGGGACACTGTCAACCTGCAGAGAGCATTTAATAGCCGTCAAACTCATCACTCTTTTATGAATTTATTTTGATACATTGTCAATACTTAGGACAAGAGCTAGGTATAATAGCATAGTTCCATTCATTGCTTTAGTCTCGTTTTTCAAAGGTTGGAGACACCACATCATTGATTCAAGTTATTACCTAAGTATAGAAATAGATAGAATTACATCATATTCCATAGTTTGCATATTATAATTATATTATTGCATATGATAGTCATAACATTGTATATCGATAATCATATCATTGTAATTTATGTGTATAGTTCATATATTTCAATGTTAGGCATCGTAATAGTTGAATTACATGTCATTGTAATAGGTAAATGCATAAGTAACTAATAGAACTAGCCATATAGGTACATGGATAAACATGACGCCAAGGGCATATTTTTAAATAAGGACATATACATTAGAATGCAGAGTTCATAACATTAATCACTAGAATATTCAAATACATTATAGATCATTGATAATCAAATAATGAACTCAGGACTTAGAATAATCTAAGTTATGTAATTGCAAAGTTTAATGATAAATTCAAAGGTGTTCACGATAAAGATAGGATTCTTACGATAATATTAAATAGCATTATAACAATCAACTAATGACATGTTTTCAATAGCATTAAGGAGTTTGTAATTTAGCACGTTGACTTGAATGGAAACCGAAATATTCATACCTCCAGCAACTTGTTTCACAAGGATGTACATAGCATTTAATTCTACTTTAACAATGAATTGAAAGATACTTTAACTTTGTTGTCGTAGAATTTCTTACCTGTTGTCTGCACATGGAAATTGTTTCAAATGCCTTAGCTAATCATAGCTATGTAAACTCCGGGGTACCTCGTAGGACCCCTTCATAATCATACAAGAAAACTGTTAGTACATCATCAATTACAGCATATTATTATAAGTGTATGTACAACACATAAGTACTTTTAGAACTCAGACAGGTTGAAGATTGCATTTAATGATGTTTCAATCATAAAATATCTTGTGACAAAAGATTAGTATCTACTTAAATGCCACATTAGTAATTCATTTAGTGTTATGTTTTATATGTATTAATTTTGACAGGTCACCATGTTCGACTACTCTAGATAAGAGATTTAATTAGTTATTTATTCCGGATTACTGATTTCGATGATTATTGCTATTATAATTTTTTTTTAATTTTTGGTATTTTACGGGATGTTACAGTAGATCTTCATGGCTGCCCGATATTTTGTGAAACGAATTCATGTCATTAGGATATAAATGTAAAGAGGCGTTTTGTAATGTCCCAAATTTGGCATTGGGTCACAATGGCCTAATCACATTGTCCCTATTCAGTAGAGTTTGTCAAATTGATGCTAAAGTTCAAATAATTGCCAAGGAGGAAGATTACTAGTTTCCTAGGTTTGGGGTGGAAGCTTTGGGATTTGGAATAATGGGGATAATAAATGATGTTTGAACATTAGAGTGGCATAAATATTTAATAAAGGAGCTAAATAAATATATACAAGTGAAAATCAAAGTGGCATTTGATCATGAAGACACATGGAGGAAGTGGGACCCACATATGGCTAGATTTCCCCACTACACTTGGCATCATTCTCTCACCAATTCGAATTCAAGGTGAATGGTAACATACTTGGGGGAGTCCAAAAGGTATTATTCATGGAATGACTCATCCACGGTCGAAATATAGAGGAAGAGTAACTCCCATGGAAGAGGAAGAAGCAATTTGGAGCTAGTGAGACACTTGGGCTAGATTCCCTAGCTCTATGACAACAATGATGAAGATGTTATGACACGTATGACACAAATAAGACCTGAAGGCTGACATATGACATATATGACATGCCAGGGATAAAAATAGACTCCAAGAGGGCGCTCAAGGGTGTTAGGGCAGCTAATATGCTTCCACATGTGATTTGGTGGAGGTGGGAGACTAGGAATTGTTGTACAAGTGGCGTTCTTTGGAATCTCTTCCCAACTTGAGTTGGCATGAGTCTCTTGGAAGGAATTCGACCCATGGAGGACATTAGAAATTTATAAATGTGAATAACAAAGAATTAAACCAGCTTTTGATCATTTGTAGAATTTGCAATTGCATTTGTGAAGAGGGAGAGCTAGTGGATGACTAGTTTCTTGCCTTAGCCAATTTCGAGGGTGAAATATTCCCATCCAAGTTGGTAATTGGAAAGTCCATTCAGAACCTTCATTTGGAGCTTTAATGAATTCTTTATTTGCAGGTTTAAGCTACAGGGCAGGTCATGGTTTCTTCTATTATAGCTCACTCCTTCAACCATTTCCAGTTTTGATGGCATATTCTTGATCCTTGAGGGAGGGCGTTTTTGGTGAGCTATTGTACTCTTTGGGGAAACTTTTAATACCCCATTTATTTTGTAATATGAATTAAATACTATTTTATTCATCTCCAAAAAATTTTCAAGTCGAAATTCCAAGTAGAAATGTATAAATCTCATTTTTAATGGAAGAACAATGCCATTTCCCCACTACCTTGTTGTGAGCCAATGTATTGATGATGATTTCGAATGAATGGATGATTCTATGATATATTTGTAATCAATATACTACCATGTATGTATTATACAAGTTTCATGCACTGTACTTGAGCATTTGAAGCATTTTTACTCAGTTTAGTTGTATTGGGAGGTGAAATAGTGCCATTTTCCCAAGGGTCGAATTGGGGATTTTTGCAGTTGAATGGGAGAGGGTGAGAACAGTTGTAAAAATCCATTAATGGTGCATATGAGACTTCAATAAAATACTTAACAAATTATATACCTCTATTCATAAATTTGAGTGGGTTTGGAGGCATTTGGGAAGCCATTTTCAGTACTTACCCCAGGGGGATTTGAACCCCAAATTACTAGTAAAATTGCATAATTGGTTCAGAATCTTAAGAGAGTTTGTAGAGGTCTTTTGGTGGACATATGTTATACATAAACATAATATTCAAGTTCTAATATTATTCATACACCTTCCTTGAATATTTGAAGGCATTTGGAGTCAATTTGAGACCTAAAGACCAATACTAGTCAAAGGAAAATCACTTGTAAAGTTACCTACATTGATCAGAATTGAAAGAGGATTTGCAGAAGTATTTTAAAGGTCCAAAGGCATCCCTGAAACACATATTTATGTTCTAATATCATTCATATACCTTGTCAGAATATTTTGGATCATTTGGGGAAAATTTGGGACCTAGAGATCAAAACTACTCAAAGGTCTAACTAGGGAAAAAAGTGAAAAATTGCAATTTTAATAAAATTCCTAACAAGGGACATTCAAGTGGTATCAGAGCATGGTCCTTGAACCTGTGGAGTAGGTACATACATTCAATAATAATTGGCAGCCATGTCTTACTATTATGATGAATCCTATGAGTACAATTCTTATGAGGAATATACAGATGCTTATGAGCAATATGAAGCAGAATGTGAATGGTACGAGGAAGAGGTGCCATCATGCAACACTTCTTACAATTTTAGGATAAATGAAGATTATTCTTATGACTTTAGATCTGATGAATATGAGTGTGTCATACCAACCAAGTATAATTCTATGAGAGAGTTCCAAAGATGGAGAGAAAAATATAAAACCTTGCCCCAACAATATCAAAAATATCAAGAATATCTTGCTTCGAGCAAAAATACACAAAATGCCATCTCTTTTGAGTACTATGCTGAACATGTTTTTGAAAATAGGCGCAAAAATGAAGATGTGGAGTTAGTGAAGAAAGGTTTATGCTCTTCTTGTAAAAACCCTTGGAGCGAGTATCATATATGTGTGCATGAAATGATGTCCTCCTTGAGGAGAGCTTTTGAGATTTATTCAAGAAGAGATTCCAAATATACCGATCCTAAGGAAAACAAGGGGCAAAATGCATCAACTTGATTTAAGGAGCAAAAGGAAGAGACATCACAAGAGCATGAAGAAGATTCTATTGAAAATATGGAAGATCATTTCGAGACACCTTCTAGCTTAGACATGAACCAAAGAGCATCTACTGATGGATGCTTAAACTATGAAGGAGTACCTACTGATGGGTGCTCACACCTCTATGTTGGTGACATAGAGATCACTTTTGAAAGTGTTTCTACAAGTACAAGTTTCATTAAGCATGATAATGAAAACCTTGTAGCAGTTGAAGAAGAACCAAGATCAACTTCCCCATCACCACTTGAGCTTCATGAAGTTGGTCCAAGAAAAAATGAAGAAGATGAGGAGGCTCATTTGCAAGAGCCTAATTTTCTTGAAGGGTCCTTAAAGATGAATGAAAAGAAGATCCAAGATTCCCTCAATATTCTCCAAGACACTCAAGCATTGGTGTCAAATTCTTGTTGGAGAGCTACTTCATTGGAGGAAACATCCTTCCTTGAAGACATGGAGAAGATTCAAAGAGCAATGTGCCACATCAAAGGTAATTTCATGTCTTTTCTTTTTGATAGAAACCATTTGTTTGAGCTTAATGAATTGTTACATGATGCATACTTGAATAATAATGAGGATATTCATAAGCTCACAATTCAAAATGAGCAACTTCTTGAAAAGTTGCAAGATACTTGGTTTTCCTCCTATGTTTCAGATTGTCAAATGGTAGATTGTTTGGAGGATTCTCATGACATGGTGGATCATGAGAAATGTGGAAATTTGAATGTGCTTAATGTGTTTGAAGATGAACTTGAAGAGATCCAAACACTTGATGTGGTGGAATAGGAACTTGAATTGTCTCTTGATGAAGGTTATGCAATTTTTAAAGAAGAGCATGATTCCTCTACATTGGAACCAATCTATGACAAAGGTTTCCCACTTTTGAAGGAGCTGCATGATACTACCCACATCGATCCTTCCCATGATGAAACTTCTGCACTTTTTGATCATTTGGGTGAGTTAGTTCATTCTCCTACATCCTACAATTCCATGTTTTGCAGTATTAGTCTCAATGAAGTATGGGTGAAAGGGTTCTTTTTGATGGTGCCACATGAGGAGTATGGAACTCCTAGATTTACCTTTTATGATGACATGGTTGGAGCACATTCTTGTTCACATTTGCAACAACATTATTTGTCACTTTATGATGATGCAAATCTACATGGATGCACCTATGATATGCATTTGAGTCACTTGAAGACTCATGATTTTTCTTGCTCAACACTTGATTCATTTGATGTTGGAGGAACTTCATCCAACACTTGGGAGAATAGATTTATGATTGGAGAACATTTTTGTTGGCAGCCACATACTTTGTTATATTTTTATGATTCTCACATTCATGGATGTATGTGTGAGACTTCTTTGAGTCATTTGAAGTCTCCTTGTTTTTTCTACTCATTATTTGGTTCATATTTTAGTGGAGTTTCTTTATTCACTTCTTGGATGAAAGAATACATGGCTGAATATTTTGATTCATATCACATATTTTTGGAGCAACATTATAGGACATGGGATCCTCACCTATGTCATTGGAGCATATTTGATTGGTCACTTGAAGCTTGTATGCAATTGGAAAATGGTGTTCTACTTTCTTGGAGGTATAAGCACTTTCATGACTCTTTGATGAAGTATATCCTTGATGTACATTTTCATTATGTTGTTATGTACTTTGATGATATATATTTGGTACTCATGATGTTTGGAAGAATGCATACAAGAAAATGGGATCCAGGAATCCTCTTATCTAATGGTGTGGGTTGGAGAGCACTCTTAATTGTTGGGGTGCAATACAAGCAATGGGACCCTGGAATAATTTTTGTCTCATTGGTTTCATTTTTTGGGGGGAAGCAAGCAGTATGGGAGATGGATTCCCCACTTAATAAAGTGATTTTAATCAGAGTAGTGCAGCAGCAAGCATGGTGGTTCCTCTCTAAAATCTTCATGGAAACTCAAAGACTCAAGGTTGGGCAATTCAATGGCAACTTCAAAGAATTATACAGAAAGCAGGTTCTTCAACATCCATGTTTAAAATTGCTTGAGGACAAGCAATATTGGGAAGGGAGGATTTGTAATGTCTCAAATTTGGAATTGGGTCACAATGGCCTAATCACATTGTCCCTATTCAGTAGAGTTTGTCAAATTGATGCTAAAGTTCAAATAATTGCCAAGGAGGAAGATTACTAGTTTCCTAGGTTTGGGGTGGAAGCTTTGGGATTTGGAATAATGGGGATAATAAATGATGTTTTAACATTAGAGTGGAATAAATATTTAATAAAGGATCTAAATAAATATATACAAGTAAAAATCAAAGTGGCATTTGATCATGAAGACACATGGAGGAAGTGGGACCCACATATGGCTAGATTTCCCCACTACACTTGGCATCATTCTCTCACCAATTTGAATTCAAGGTGAATGGTAACATACTTGGGGGATTACAAAAGGTACTATTCATGGCATGACTCATACAAGGTCGAAATATAGAGGAAGTGTAACTCCCATGGAAGAGGAAGAGGCAATTTGGAGCTAGTGAGACACTTGGGCTAGATTCCCTAGCTCTATGACAACAATGATGAAGATGCTATGACACCTATGACACAAATCAGAACTTAAGGATGAAATATGACATATATGAAATGTCAAGGCTAAAAATAGACTCCAAGAGGGCGCTCAAGGGTGTTAGGAAAACTAATATGCTTCCACATGTGATTTGGTGGAACTGGGAGACTAGGAATTGTTGTACAAGTGGCGTTCTTTGGAATCTCTTCCCAACTTGAGTTGGCATGAGTCTCTTGGAAGGAATTCGACCCATGGAGGACATTAGAACTTTATAAATGTGAATAAAAAAGAATTAAACCATCTTTTGATCATTTGTAGAATTTTCAATTGCATTTGTGAAGAGGGAGAGCTAGTGGATGACTAGTTTCTTGCCTTAGCCAATTTCGAGGGTCAAAGATTCCCATCCAAGTTGGTAATTGGAAAGGCCATTCAAAACATTCATTTGGAGCTTTAATGTAGCATTTATTTGCAGGTTTAAGCTACAGGAAAGCTCATGGTTTCTTCTATTGCAGCTCACTCCTTCAACCATTTCCAGTTTTGATGGCATATTCTTGATCCTTGAGGGAGGGCGTTTTTGGTGAGCTATTGTACTCTTTGGGGAAGATTTTAATGCCCAATTTCTTTTTTAATATGAATTAAATACTCTGTTATTCATATCCAAAAATTTTCAGGTCGATATTCCAAGTAGAAATGTATAAATCTCATTTTTAATGGAAGAACAATGCCATTTCCCCACTACCTTGTTGTGAGCCAATGTATTGATGATTATTTCGAATGAATGGATGATTCTCTGATATATTTGTGATCAATATACTACCATGGATGTATTCTACAAGTTTCATGTATTGTACTTGAGCATTTCAAGCATTTTTACTCAGTTTAGTTGTATTGGGAGGTGAAATAGTGCCATTTCCCCAAGGGTTGAATTGGGGATTTTTGTAGTTGAATGGGAGAGGGTGAGAACAGTTGTAATAATACATTAATAGTACATATGAGACTTTAATAAAATAATTAAGACATTACATACCTCTGTTCATAAATTTTAGTGGGTTTGGAGGCATTTGGGAAGCCATTTTCAGTACTTACCCCAGGGGGATTTGAACCCCAAATTACTAGTAAAATTGCATAATTGGTTCAGAATATTAAGAGAGTTTGTAGAGGTCTTTTGGTGGAAATATTTCATCCATAAACATCATATTCAAGTTCTAATATCATTCATACACCTTCCTTGAATTTTTGAAGGCATTTGGAGTCAATTTGAGACCTAGAGACCAATACTAGTCAAAGGAAAATCACTAGTAAAGTTACCTACATTGATCAGAATTGAAAGAGGATTTGCAGAAGTATTTTAAAGGTCCAAAGGCATCCCTGAAACACATATTTATGTTCTAATATCATTCATATACCTTCTCAGAATATTTGGGATCATTTGGGGCAAATTTGGGACCTAGAGATCAAAACTAGTCAAAGGTCTAACTAGGGAAAAAAGTGAAAAATTGCAATTTTAATAAAATTACTAACAAGGAACATTACACATTCTGAGCCTAGGGTTGGAGAATTTATAATTGTATAAGCTGAAATAGAGAGCTGTGACTGTGATTCATTATTTCTAACACAAAGAGCAGAGTTTCTTATATCTTGGTGTTTTAATTTATGTTAGGACATGACATCTCTGTTAGAAGGCCAGGGCTCACCTTCTCATAGAGATCGCCGAGTTAAGTAGGTAGTTTAATTTCTTTCCTATTGTGTGGTGTGGAATTGCATTAGATGTGTTATTGCGAGCTGCAATAGTGAAATGATAATTGCATTCTTCTTTGGTAGTTTATGATTGCATCCTGAATGATTCATATCAATATCATGGACATATATCATGCTATTATGCTAATGATCCATATCAATATCAATATCATATATGTAATTTGAATTAATGTGGAAGCAGTAATACCAATGTGAAATGTGTGTTACTTGTTGAAAACTTATTAACTTAATAATAAATATATTAATATAATTATTAATTATAATTTAAACTTGAAAATTATATATATCTTCCGAATGGAAAATATCCATCACCCTAAATAAATAATGCAGACTTGTCAACCAACAAAATGGGTATAACTAAACAGCAATATCAAGTAATATCAAACTGAGTAAGAATGATAATCCTCTACTTATGAACTCAAGCTAATTCATCAGTTGCAAGGGAGCGTGTTCTAATTTCATGCATTCATTTAGTTATATTCCTTGCTTTTCATTCCATAAATTGCATCACTTGTATTGATGAAACTCTAGTGGAAAATTATAGGTTGATTATATTCACATTCAGAATTCATCCAATAAGAGTTCAATACTGGTTTTTTGGTTTGTTGATCCTTATTATGCACTCAATCAGTTTGCTTAAACTGTCATATGGTTTGTTTGGACTGTCAATGGGGTGTCTTCAAATGTGATTAGACTCTTTAACCAACTTCATATGTTCTTCATTAATTAATCCTAATTATGACCAAACTTGACATCCCGTGTATGAAATCTGGAATGGCATAATTACACATTTCTGAGCCTACTCATCCATGAATCAACTCTTTCAAATTGGTGAAGAAAAGTGCATTAGAAAAATTAATAACATCAAGAAGAAACCTCGAAGAAGAAAAAAATACCTAAAACAAAAATCAACTTTTTAAAAGCAGAGACGGTACTTACAGTTACTTAAAAAAAAAAAACACTTATGACTGTGATCTGGAAGAATAATCCTTTGGGAATACTAAACACCATTCCAAGAAGCCTTTTTTTTTTGGAAGTAAGGAGATTTTGCATTATATTGAAAGGAAGAATTACAAAAGGAGCAATCTGGCAAAAGCTCAGAATTGTTCATCAAAACAGACCAACTTGGTTTTACCCATTGACACACACCCTCATGGCAGTCTAAACAAAACAAAACAAAACTACTACCCAAACAGACAAAAAACCGTAGAACCAAATCCTTTCTTCCCATGGGCTCGCAGGCCAAAGAGCATAATGCTTCATAACTAGCTAGCCCCAGACCCCCCAAATAAACACCGACCCAGACATTAGCAAACTATATAAGGAGCTTCTGGAGAACTCCCAGGATGGCAAAACTTGGAAGAAGAAGCAGCGCATGGAGGAGGTTGAAGCACCATGGAAGACAGAAGGAAATCCAGCTTCCAGTGAATCGCACGAGACTCTTCAAAGAGAAGCTATGCATTGTCATCTTTGATAGGATTCCTATCGCGAATGGCATAGCCAACCAAGTTTTTCATCATCCAAAACATCACAATAGTGTGCTCGTAAAGACTAATGCACCCGACCATGTTGTCGGGATCCAGGATCCAATTCTCCAACTTATTACGCTCCCCCAGAATGGTTTCCCTACTCAGAAGAGCCCACCATTGTTGTTCATAGTCATTAATGTCCCTATGGATTTCCAAGGGTATGTTAAGAGTGAAGGAGGTTGCCTCCCTGTGTGCCCGCTGAGAGGCACGAGACAGACCACCACCCGGCTCCCCCGAAGAATCCCCATGCCCTCTCTTCCTATTGCGACTAGAATTATCTTCAACCTTAGGATGACAGTTAGTATCTTGCGGCTCTTTCATCCTCTCACCAAAGGCTTGCTCCATAACCAAAACTTGCATGCATGCAGAAAAATAGCAATGATGATCACGGTTGCCACCTTGAGCCTCCATATATTCTTGCCTGCCACCTACTGTTATGATGAATCGGGTGCATCTTAATAACTCCTAATAACTAAAGGAGGTACAGTTATGATTTTCTTCCGTCATTTCCCCCATCAAAGAACTGCGAAGGACGATGAAAAGACTGATCGAGAACTGTGAAGGAGGATGAAAAGACAAGAGTTAAAGGTCGATGTAGACAACTGCAAAAGGCAAGAGTTAAAGGTCGAATATGCGGACAACTGCAAGAGTTATGTGTCCCAATTATCATCATCATGATGTCTTCTCACACGAAAAGCCATCATGTCTTGGTCCTCGATAACTCTGCAGCTATCCCAAAAAATTGCTTCTCTCAAATCGTCCCACGTGAACATATCAACTTGATGTGGGAGAAGGAAAGCGCTACGCCCAACCGCCATGATGACGCCACTTTGGAGCTTGATTTTCCACGGTGCATCTCAGCAACCATGTGGAGAATGAGCTTGGAATCACCTTCCACAATTAGAGGGGTCCATTTTTTTGACATGTGAGCAGTATTCCTTGGTGAAGACCTTGATCTAATTTGGCAGCATTATTAGACTTTATCCCCAAAAAACCAATTTTGAACATGGGGTGCAAGTAGCCCCGAGAGGATGCCCGACACAAATTGTGTGTTGAAGAAAATGCCGGCAACACATGGGGATATTGTAGGCTACTACTTTGTCTACTCAACCATGGTGTCAGTTTGTCCAAAGAGATCACCCTGAAGAAGAATTTATGGACCTGCCAAAACAGTGGTTTAGGGAAATTAGACCAAGCCATGGAGAAGATAAAAAATTGTCCAAGTATGGTAAAATTTGCCTAATTGGCCTTAGGGAAATGCCCGCCACAACTCATAGGATGATGATAAAAATATTCTGAGGGTGTGGATCTCCAAACCCCCCCCATTGGAATTTTCGGGGGTCTTTCCAAACCCCCCCAAAAGTCCAAAAGTCCAACAAGACTTTTGGGGGGGTCTTTCCAAACCCCTCCCAAAAGTCCTGTTGGAATTTTGGGGGCTTTTTTTAAAAACCACCCCCAACAGTCAAATTCTAAGGAGTTTTGAGGGGGGTTCTTAAGGACTACCCCCAATAGTCAAATTCCAAGGATTTTTGAGGGGGGTTCTTAAGGACTGCACCCACAAGTGAAATTCTAAGGACTTTTGAGGGGGGTTTTTAATGACCGCCACCAAATACCTTTAAAAAATGTTTTGGGGGGGGCTTTTAGAAAGACCGCCGCAAGCCACTTTTAGGGGGTCAAGACTTTTTTTGGGGGGGTTTCCACAACCGCCCCCAAATGTATTGAAAGCTGGACTTTTGGAGGGGGGCGGGGGTTTAACCAACTGCCACCAAAAGTATTAAGAATTGGACTTTGGGGGGGGGTTTACAAAACTGCCTCCAAAAATCCTGACAATTGGCCTTTTCATGGGGGTTTTTTAAAAAACACCCCCAAAAGTCCAATTTTCAGGACTTTTGAGGGCGGTTTTGAAGAAGCGCCCGCAAAGACCTAAAAAAAACTTTTGGGGTGGGTTTAGAAAAACCGCCACAACAAAAATGCCACCAAAAGGGTATTTTGTTGTAGTGGTGGGTCAAGATGTTTTCTTCCTTATTTGGATTTCCTCTAGTCTTGTCCTTAACAATAACATTTTTTTATCATTTGATGACTTGGACTTGGTGAGTATTTCACATGGAAAATATAAACAACATGCAAACCTTCTTTATATAAAAGCAATGCGAGATTTCTTTAGAAATTTCATTTTTTAAGACAATAATAGATCCATAAGCAATCAACTTATGGCCTATCTCTTTCATCAACATGGATGCTTATTGTGGAATTCAAATTTAATTATATCTTCAATTACTCTTTTAATGTTGAGTTCAAAATTCTATTTAATGAGGCCAAGTTCAAAATTCCTTGTCCCTATTCTAGCTTGGTTTGCAATCTTGGTATGTTTCCTTGCCTTCACAAGACCAAATCTCAACACAAATTAGATATTGGTATTACTATTTAATTTATATTTTATTTATTATATATATATATGGGGATTACCCCGTGCCTACCATCTTGGCAAGTTCAAATGCAAAAAAGAACCCCACATTGTCTCACTAAGTCTAAACATAGAGGGGAACTCCATAAGTTCTCGACCCATATCGACTCCTTTTTCTTAACTCCAAGTCTGTTCTAGGTTTTTCCCATAGACACTTGATACAGACACTCCTAGTTGAAAGTGTCTCTATTAAGTGTCTATGGGAAAACCTAGAGCCTAGCCTGAAAACCCTAGTTTTGAATCCAAATAATTATACACTTATATTCAAAGTCTCTGACATGTATATAGCAAGGGTGCATACAACTAAAAACAAATCAAGTGCAATCCATATCTAACCCAAAATACATTAAAAAAGAGGCTAAATGGCCTAGACTCGAATGAGCATGATGGAGGAAATGGTGACAATGAGCACAATGATGACGATGGTGATAATGGGCATGAGGATAGATAGGGTGACGGTGACAATGAGACAAAGTGCATTAGGTTGATGGTGGATGACGGATGATTAATGGGGACGAGGATGGTGGCACCACCAGCAAGAGAATGACGAGGCTTGATGGTGATTGTGGTAGTGGGAATGGTGTTGGCGACAATGTTGTCATGATAGTGGAGTTCAACATTAAGCTGGTAACCCTAGAGCTTGGAGCCTATCCTAGAAACATGAGAGCCTATTCTAAAAACCCTAGTTGGCAGCGTAAACCCTAGCTTGTATTCTAATCACAATGAAACCCTATTATGTAGCCTAATCCCTTGCCTAAATTATAATACATATAAAAATTAAATCATTTTCATTGTACATATATATTCATGTGCATACATTTGAATCCAAATAATTATACACATGTATAGAACAAAACTCGAACAAAACTATATATAAATCCATGAGATAAAACCATAATGGAACAAAACTCGAACAAATATATAAATTTTCAGGAAAATAGTAGAACATGGTTCCCAATGTACATAAGATGGCAACTTGTCCCCTATACAAAATCCGATAACTCGTGTCATAGATCCAAAATACATGGAAACTTGTGCCCTATACAAAATCCGACAACTCGTGCCGTAGATCCAAAATACATGGAAACCCATGCCGTATATACAAAGTACATGGAAACTAGTGCCCAAAGGTGCCACATCATGGCTAATGTACATAACATGGTGTGTCAAGCATTGTGACCACCCCGGTCACTCCCAGGCACATATCCAAAATCAATCTTTGGAGTTACTGGTATGTCGGGTTTTCTTCTGTCTAGGAGTAGACCATCTCTTTAGGCTTCGAAACAAATGATATAAGATACCATCATTTTCAAGCATTAGTAACATTTACCACATTTATAAAATGAATGTACAATTCAAATCTTAAATAAATCACCATGGATGCGAGTGGGAGACGAGAGGCAGGTGTGGTGGATCTGCTGAGCCTCTCAACAATTCCACCCTACAACATCTACGACAATCATTTCATTGAAAAATAATAATTTCTTAAATTAATTTTGGTTAATGCATCAAAACATTTTCATAAAGTAACTTGATTCTCACCGTGAACACCTCCAACAATGGACATGGCTAGGATTTTTGGCTAGCAGGTGGAGCAGTTGGTTGGACAACCTGCTCTGATGCAGTCATGGGTGGGGTGGGGGGGCGCAGATGTCGATGCAACAACTATGGGTGCAACCACTGTAGATACATGGGAAGACAATGGAATAGTATTTGCCACATTTGTGGTCGTAATTGGAGATGATATGGTGGAAGAGGACATGGTGATATGGGGTGGAGGAGGACGTCGTGGACGATGAACCCCTACCAGTTGTACAATAGGGGTTATTGACCCAAAAGTACTAGGGGGGATGTTGAGGTATGGTGAATGGGAGGGCGGTCCTGGATAGAGGGAGGGGGATGGATAGAATGGAGGTTGTGGACGAAGCGAGGAAGCTGGATGGAAGGGGGTTCATGGATGAACGGGGGAGGATGGATAAATAGGGGGGCGTGGATGAATGGGATATGATGTATAGATGGGGAGGCGTGGACGAATGGGGGAGGATGTACAGAGGGGGAAGTATGGAAAGAGAGGGGAGGGTGGATGGAAGGGAGGGGGTGGAAGGAGGGAGGGGTCTGGATGGAAGCGAGGGGGGCGAATCATGGGAGAGGGTGGAAACATGGGACTAAATTGGCATATAGCTGTTAGCAGCCCCTACATACAAATTTGTAATATCATAGTTTAGTAAACAAAAATCAAATTAAACCATGGTATGTCATAACATTTAAAATTAAAAGTGTGCTTTTAACTACACATTGTACTTGTGTATATGGTGATCTGTCGATCCCTGGCGGAGATGGTTGATCATCGTAGTCCGTGCATACCTGTGGAGACCAAAACAAATGTACGTTATGAACATATTAAACAAGTAATTATTTAGTCAATCAAAATATTAGAAAATATTGTACGAACTATCGTCATGCATGCCATAAATATAAATACATAAAAATAGAAATTCCATAAGTAATAACAATATTGTGTGAGGTGCCGCAATTTCAGTTGCAGTTGCCATTGCTGCATCCAAGTTGGGAGATGCTACGTTCTCCCATGATAGCATATCAGCTCTAAATAGTTGTACATTGAAATACTAGTTTAATTCAAACAATGGGGACAAAGAGCAAGAGTGCCCACAATGGGGACAAAGATGTGGCATTGTCCCCGTCGAACTAGAAGGCCCAACATGGCTACCACCAATCACAGGTCTATCCTGACTTTGTCGTGAAGGCCCTGCACCTACGTCTCTATCAGGGTCAGCCTGTCTCTCCACTGTAGTAGTTGCTACAAAGGCAGTGTGTCTAAGCAGTCCACGTGCAACACTCCTCATTGTGCCCTCGATATGATCAAGTTTATGGGGTAAATGAGGTGACTAGGGGGAGGGGTTGGGATCATGCCTATGATTTGGTGGCCCTCTCAGTGGGTTCCTCCTAGGAGTAGGTCGATCTTAGGCAGAGTCATGCCCAACACCCTGCAACTCGATTATGTCAAAATAGTTGACATGTAAAGTGAGAGAAAACTTGGCCCATAGTTGTCGAAGGAAGTACTGTGGAACCTCCCGATTATTGCAGGGAGGCTTATCGTAAACCATGAACCACCTGTGCATCCAATTGTTGTTGATGTATATGTAACTTCAGAATGTATTTCACATGTATATGTATATTGTATTCCTATAGAGATGGTATTATTCCTCTATAAGGAAGTGTCGTCATTTATATTGTAAGTGTCGTAACTTATACTTGATGGGTTATTAGACCACCTTATTTGGGGTCGGCCTTGTATAAGTCATGTGGGTCAAAGGGTTATTAGACCACCCTATTGGGGGTTGGCCATGTGGGTCAAAGGGTTATTAGACCACCCTATTGGGGGTCGGCCCACTCAGCATTATGTTATGTGGTTAAGTTAGAGCCGACATGAGTTAGGTAAAAAGGCAAGTCAAGTCAAGTATAAATAGAGTGCGGGAGGCACTCTATTTGCTCACTCACTTCTCACACATGCTCTCAAGGAGGAGAGGCACACTTATGGAGGAGGAGGATTGCTGCTAGGTTATGGCTATCTCTATTGGTTGGTTGTATCATTGCTCTATCTATCTCTGAGGAAGTTATTGGGGTTTTTCACCTTTATGGTTTTCCCCAAGTAAATCTTTGTGTCTCTTGTGTGCTTGCATTATTGTCTCCATGATTGATATGCAGTAGATATGCTGTACATGTTGTTCTCTCAGTTAAGATCCTAGATCATATTGAAGTAAATTCAGAAAATTTAACATGGTATCAGAGCTAGCCTGAAAGAAGGCATGATATGGCATGTATGACACTTGTTGCACTTACGATACTAGGGCTTGATATAGCAAAAACCAGTCATCGTAGCACTTTCGCTATAAATCCGTTTTGGCGAAGTTTTCGGATCTGAAATTGTTACAGGCCAAAGCTAAGATCTCCAGGTATCTTGTGTCCAAAGGAAAACCTCTAATTCGTTGTACTTTGTGATTTATGATCTGTACAATATAGGGTTTCTGCCTCTTCCAGATCTGAGTCAAAATCAGGTGACCTTGGGAAAAAGGTCATATCTTGGGCTAGGAAGCTCCAAATGAAATTTCGTAAAAAGTGACAGGTAGTACACAGTCTGTACTATCTCAGAAAACGTTTTCAGAGGCCGAAGTTGAACCAGTGACACGTGGCACGCCGTACACGTTCGCTCTCCTGTATTATCCCATAAACAGGTCACGTTGCGACATTTGGCATAACTCTCTCTCAGAGAGTCCAATTGAGATCAGACCTGTCAGGATGGAAAGGTAACAGGTCAGGCTATCTCAGGAAACTTTTTCAGACCCTGTGGATCAAAAATTTCAGAGTTACACCAGAAACAATCAGGTACATATTTCTGTCAAAACAGAATTATTTTTTGGTACCTTCATTCATGGCTTCCGGAATTTAGGGCTTTGGAGAAAGTTGAAATTTTTGTAATCGGAGACCACGGCTGGATGCTACTCATCAAAATAGAAATTTAGAGACCAATATCAGAATTTTTGGTTGGGCAGAAGACCGGGCTTGATTAGACCCTAGTTCAGGACTTTGATCAGAAAAGTGGAAAATTAGGGCTTCTGTAAAAATGGGAATTTTTGAAATCTGTGACCACGGCTGGAAGCTCCTCAGAAAAATAGAAGCTTAGAGATTTGGATCAAACATTTTGATTGGGTGGAAGAGTGGGATTCATCAAACCCCAGTTCAGGGTCACGTCCAGTGAATCCAAAAGTTTCAAAGGAAAAATTTAGGAGTATGAAACTTATGTTTGTACTAACACATTGTGATGTTGTATGAGTTTTATGTTGTCTACTAACATGAAGGGTACACCAAGAAGACAAATCATGTTCTGGTTCAAGAACAAAGATTCATCCATTGCCATGGATCTCATAAGAGATCCATTCTCGAGGTATGTATAACTTGGTTTTATAATGGTTAACTTATGAGACATGCAGGTTACTAGCACAAGTCACTAAAGAGAACCAGAAGACATTATGCAGGTATGTTAGACATAAATAGCTAGCATGCTAAATCCAGGTATGTTTTTCCTATATCAAGATAGAATCCTACCTTGGGATAGAATCTTATACTACTGTTGATAATGATTATTCATGAAGTCATAGGTTTGAATAATCATGGTTGTATGCATATTATGTTTCTTACCTTAATTGATGATATGACTAACCAGAAGAATCATGATGGTATAGGTTTGAATAATCACAGGTTTTATGCATTTTATATATCTTATCTTTATTGATGATTCAACTAATCTGAAGAGTCATATGGTTGAGTAATTACAGGTTTAGACATGTTATGTTTCTTATGATTTGACTAACCATAAGAATCCTACATAAACCTTGAATGCTAATGCTTATTATTTCTGTTTGAAATGATCATGACTATACATGCTTGAGATTATTGTGTTTTAATAGTATACTAATGAATGTATGATTTTATATAAGATCACAAGGATAACTCAATCATGATACTAATAAGCATGCATAGGGACCACGGATGAATATGAGTTCAAGAACAGGTAATTCAGGAAGCAAAGATCAAGAGGGAGCACACTCCAATTGCTCCTGCAAGAAAGCAAAGGAGCACACTCCAGTTGCTCCTGCAAGAAAGCAAAGGAGCACACTCCAGTTGTTCCTGCAAGAAAGAAAAAGAGCACACTCCAGTGGTTTATGCAAGGATGCAGATATTCAGAGGGAGTTGTCCATCTCTCTACATTCCACAACAGAAAGGTGTAGAAGAAGTTACTTCAGATTAGGACTCCAGCAGCTCCTGTAAGGAAGCAAAGACTCAGAGGGAGTCCACCCAACGAACAAACAAAGATAAGTATTTTAATTATCATTTCTTGCATATGTGTTTGTTTAAGTAAAATTGTTCAATGATGTATATGCTCATGTTCCTAGACTTAGGATATGTATTGTGCATATTAGAATAGTTGCATTGATGAACAGTATACTACTAATATACATGGGTAAGTGGCCTATGGCACTGTACAACATTCCATTGCTACTTATCTAGAATGAAACCTCTTTGCTGACATGTTGGGAGTTGTGCACACTCTTAACAATGTTCTGGTAGAGATTGGAAGGCATCTAGAAAGTTACGGGATATGGACAAATGTTGTATTGAAGCATTGGCTAAGATAATTGCATGACTGTATGGCATATTTCTTTATGTGTAAGAATTTGTTCTGAAAACTATGAGATGTTTTCTAATCATGCAATTTAACTTGTTGTGTAGGAAAGATCGTATGCCATCTCCTACAAAAGAAGAACTACAACATTTGTTCCAGCAACAAAGATATCTATTGAAGATATTGAAGTTCCCAGGATCTGGGATGAAGAAATGAAATGCCATGATCCGTCGATCATGAAGAATGATGTTTGGGATGTAATCCCAAGAGCTAAAGGGAAGTCTGTTGTGACTTCCAAATAAATCTATCAGATCAAGCATGTTGCAGACGGCAGCATTGAGAAATACAAAAGTGATGAAATAGAAGATGCACCAGATGGATTTCAAGACAGCATGATGTAGTCATATATGTGTGCAGAACTTGGTATGGTCAAGATAGATTGATTGCCGACACGCAGCGGAAGATTACTATCGAGTTCGAAATGAAGAACTTGGGGATGGTGCACTATTTGTTTTTGGCATGGAGGTGTGGCAAAGTGCATATGGAATCTTCCTTGGACAAGAGATCCGGAAGAGGTTCGGGATGATGGACTACAAGGATATAGCCACACCTATGGTATCGAATCTGAAGCTTCTATGAGATGCTTCATCTGAGCCGGTTGATATCACTATGTATCGTCAGATGATTGGGTCCTTGATGTACCTGACGAACACGAGACCAGATATTTGCTTTGCTGTGAACACATTGAGCCAGTTCCTGACGGATCCGAGGAGTGTTCACCTGGTTGCTGTAAAGCATATTCTGAGGTACCTGAAGGGTACAATGGATTATGGGCTCAGGTATGAGGTGAATCAAAAGTTTAACCTGCAGGGTTATGTTGATTCAGATTGGGATGGCAGTGCTGCAGATAGGAAGAGCACATCTGGGTGTTGCTTCAGTATGGGATCAGGTGTGATCTCTTGGTTTAGCAGGAAGCAATCCTGCGTAGCACTGAGTACAGCTGAGGCAGAGTATGTTGCAGCCTGTTCAGCTAGTTGTGAGGCAGTATGGCTACGGAAGATACTGTATGAGTTATTTGATCTCTCGTTGGAGGCTACTGGTATCTTCTGTGATAACCAGAGTTGTGTGAAGCTGTCCGAGAACCCAGTGTTTCATGACAGGTCGAAACACATAGAGATCAAATACCACTATATCAGGGATATGGTGCAGAGAGGAGCTGTGAAGCTCCTGTATGTTGCGACGGACGAGCAGATTGCAGATGTGCTGACGAAGCCACTAGCCAGGGTGAAGTTCGAGTACTTCAGAGAAAGGCTTGGCGTTATTCAGATCGAGGACACTTCGAGGAAGAAGTGGTGGACACATTTGCTGAAGCCATTCCAAGCATGTTGGATGTTGGAAGGAGGATCCTTCACATGGCTGTGGATGTAAGCGCTGGATGATGAACATCAGGATGATGTTCTAGTTTCTGCTGGATATGATCAGTTGGATCATTTTATGTATGTATGTACGCATCATGTTGGATGCTGGATATGATCAGTTGAATAATGTGTATGTATTTTATATGCATCATGTTGGATGCTTGGACCATGTATCTGTATCAGGTGGATACATTGTATGATCAGGTGGATCATATATGGTGATATATATCATATGTTTTGTATTTGTATCAGGTGGATACATTGATGATCAGGAGGATCATGTATGATGATATATATCAGGAAGATACTTGGCATGCAGCAGGATGTTGCATTGATGATCAGGAGGATCATGTATGATGATATGTATCAGGTAGATACTTGGTATGCAGCAGGATGTTGCATTGATGATCAGGAGGATCATGTATGATGATATGTATCAGGTAGATACTTGGTATGCAGCAGGATGTTGCATTGATGATCAGGAGGATCATGTATGATGATATGTATCAGGTAGATACTTGGTATGCAGCAAGATGTTGCATTGATGATCAGGATGATCATAGATGACGAGCTTCAGGATGTTGCTCCAGATGACATGCAGCAGGATGTTGCAGTGATGATCAGGATGATCATAGATGACGAGCTTCAGGATGTTGCTCCAGATGACAATGCAGCAGGATGTTGCAGTGATGATCAGGATGATCATAGATGACGAGCTTCAGGATGTTGCTCCAGATGACATGCAGCAGGACGTTGCAGTGATGATGATCAGGATGATCATGGATACATCAGGATGATGTATGGTGAGTATCAGGTTGATACTCTGTGGCCGTGGATCAGGTTGTGCAGATGAGCATGTAATTCGTTGCCCTGGGAGATTTGCAGATGGTCTTGCGAGGTTTTGCCTATGGCATGTAATTCGTTGCCCTGGGACATCTGGCAAATGCTCTTTCGAGGTTTTGCTCTGGGAGGACATGTAATTCGTTGCCCTGGGAGATCTGCAGATAGTCTTGCGAGGTTTTGCCTATGGCATGTAATTCGTTGCCCTGGGATATCTGGCAGATGCTCTTGCGTGGTTTTGTCCTATGGCATGTAATCCGTTTCCCTGGGAGATCCTATAGGTAGAGCAGTAATGCTCGTAACAGCCTGGGATGCTCTTGCGAGGTTTTGCCATGACCACATGTAATTCGTTGCCCTGGGAGATCCTATAGGTAGAGCAGTATGCTCGTAACAGCCTGGGATGCTCTTGCGAGGTTTTGTGGTGAGGTCACATGTAATTCGTTGCCCTGGGAGATCCTATAGGTAGAGAAGTATGCTCGTAACAGCCTGGGATGCTCTTGCGAGGTTTTGTGACGCACGTAAAAGTTCTGAGGATTCCACAGTATGGCCAGTGATGACGAAGACCTGCAGGTGGTGGGCCTACATCCATATGAAAAAGGACTGGCTCTGTAGAACTTCCTATGACGAGTAGATTCAGAGATTGATTGAGATAGCAACAGCAAGTGACGATGATGATGATGACTCGATGACGATTATCCAGTGACGATGATCCAGAGAAGATGACTTGTGCTAGAATAACTGTGCTGAGAAATACCTTCCTAGTTAAGAGGGAGTGTTGATGTATATGTAACTTTGGAATGTATTTCACATGTATATGTATATTGTATTCCTATAGAGATGGTATTATTCCTCTATAAGGAAGTGTCGTCATTTTTATTGTAAGTGTCGTAACTTATACTTGATGGGTTATTAGACACCTTATTTGGGGTCGGCCTTGTATAAGTCATGTGGGTCAAAGGGTTATTAGACCACCCTATTGGGGTTGGCCATGTGGGTCAAAGGGTTATTAGACCACCCTATTGGGGGTCGGCCCACTCAGCATTATGTTATGTGGTTAAGTTAGAGCCGACATGAGTTAGGAAAAAGGCAAGTCAAGTCAAGTATAAATAGAGTGCGGGAGGCACTCTATTTGCTCACTCACTTCTCACACATGCTCTCAAGGAGGAGAGGCGCACTTATGGAGGAGGAGGATTGCTGCTAGGTTATGGCTATCTCTATTGGTTGGTTGTATCATTGCTCTATCTATCTCTGAGGAAGTTATTGGGGTTTTTCACCTTTATGGTTTTCCCCAAGTAAATCTTTGTGTCTCTTGTGTGCTTGCATTATTGTCTCCATGATTGATATGCTGTAGATATGCTGTACATGTTGTTCTCTCAGTTAAGATCCTAGATCATATTGAAGTAAATTCAGAAAATTTAACAATTGTTCCTCCATAGTTGGAAATGACACCAATCCATGCAGACACGTGGATTTCTAATTTTTGTGGTTGTTGTGTTCTTGGATCGGTGAACATACTGTACAATTGGGCCTTTGTAATATTCAAAAATTTATTTTCTCCTTGGAAATTCCTGTGGAATAATACTCCCACGTCCTAAACTCTATATTCAGTCATGTCATTCAATTGGGCGATGTGCATGGATGAGGGAGTCAATTGAGCTCTCAATTGAGGTGGCAAGGGACACTCGAGATGGTTCCCCTGTGTTTCTTAGTTCTCGAGTGTGCACTCTCATTTTCATTTAGATAATGGTTCAAGTCATCTTGGTCAAAAAATTTTTGGGGGCTTTGATTTTCTTGGGCATTTGGATTTTGTTGAGGGTTTTCTTTGGTTCCAAGATTGTGTTTTCTTATGTTCCACTAGACTCCATGTTAACATTTTGTTCACTCATTGTGTAGGTTTACACTCTGCAATTGAAAAATTCTCTATTATTTTAATAATTTGGGAATTATTACAAATTTAATAAACAAACAAAAATGAATAAAATGACAAAAAAAATGAAGAAAATGAAAAAAAACATGGAATTTACCTATCCAATTCACTTGATTATGACTTGGTGGATGGATTGAGATAGTTTTGGAGTCGAAATGGTGAATTGGTGGTTTGTAACACTGCACGTGCGAAGGGTGATTCATGCTTGGCCGCAATGGAGAGATTACCAAAGACTTTGCCGAATTTCTTTTTATAATCTTAACAGGGGCACATGAGCTCATTTGAGCATGAACGCGCTAGAAACACGCATGCACAACAGCATGCACACACCTCAGTTCGGTACCGAACCTAGTGGTGTGTGCGCGCTGCCTTAGGGTGCGTGGTGTGTGTTCATTTTTTCCCCGCTAGCGCGACCCCGTTTCAACACTTTTGGGGAGAAAATTTGTGCGCTTGCTCATAGATTTTAGTCATTTTTTATCTTTTATATCTAATTTAGTCATAATTCTCCAAATACATTAGTGTGATGAGCTAAATTATCCATAAAATCTAAGTGTATAGAAAGTATTTTGATACCTCATAATAATCTAAATACTATATTCCAATATTTACAGAAATGTACAAGTATGTAGAATTTCAATAATAAAATAAAAAATAATTTTAATTTATTGCTTTCTCACTTTTTTGTCTACAAAACAATGATGCTTCTCTTCACAATAAACCCACCAAAATTTTGCAACTTAATCACTAATTTTCATATCTATTCTCCACCCAGAACATACTAAAATTCGCACTCAAATATTTAACCACTTAATTACTAATTTTGATATCCATTCTCCATGAAGAACATACTGAAATTGCCAAATTTATTTGATAGCCATCCTTCATTTATATCGACATGTTCGGATGAAAAAAAAAGATATTTCTCTTTGTTGTCTTAATGGTGAGCTTTCTTTGCTTTCTAATTTAAAATTATTATTTTAAGAAAATATTTTATTACATGTATATAATTTCATGATAACACTCATTCAAATTTACATATTGATGAATAAATAAAAAATAATCTCAAATCATTTATCTCTAAATATTTGTTTGGGTATTATATAATGCTATAGTTATATATATAGAAATCCCCTTGGGGTAGTTCAGTTGGTTGAAGTCTTCGGGACCAAGCCGTAACAAGGTCGAGGTCCTAGGTTCCATTCTCTAGGTCCTTCGGGGTTGGATACCCAAGTTTGGTGTTGGGGATAGGCTCTGAAATAGCCTAATAAGGTGAGACTCATTCGAGTCGACCCCTTGGATTTATTCTCCGTGGATGTAGCGACCCGGTCTTCGGATGTGAACCACATTGAAATATATATATACATACATATATATATATATATATATATATACATAAATATATATATATATATATATATATATATATATATATATATATAACACTTTGGGATGTTATAAACACCAATTACAATCAATTATCTCTAAATATTTGATTACTACATTATCTAATGTTATTCATTTGCATTATTTTTTCCTAATGCAAACATCATCTATATCTTTACCTATAAAATAAATACAACAACCATAGTCAGGTGAATCCATGAAGATGGGTGTCTATTTTGTGGGGTCTCGTGAGAAAATAAGTCTGATTTTTTCATGTTTTTCAACTTTGGGCCGAATAAACATAGAACCACCGTGCAAAATTACCGGTTGGCTATGCCTTTGCACATATTTCGAGGTATCCTTCAATCCAAACGGTTCTTCGTTAAACGTTATTCGGCTGAATAATGTATAGATTATTCGACCGAATAACTATAGTTATTCGGCGGAATAAAAAACGTTATTCGTCCGAATAACTATAGTTATTCGGCCGAATAGCTATAGTTATTCGACCAAATAGCTTCTGCCATGTTGCTTGGGCACTCGATTCTCACGAAAGTGTTACCCAGCTTCGCGTTTTCACCCAACCATACTTGTTATATGTTTGCAACTATATTGCGTTGTTGACATCTTAATGCCTTCATATGATTTGGTGCAAGCTTATGAAAAAATAAATTCAAGTTAGAAATATACAGAGAGCTAAAAGTAATATTGTTTTCCTTTTTTTCCTTGAAAAAAAAATCATTAATTTTTATTTTCATCAAATTTTACATTCTTCATGATCCTAAAAGGAATCCATCAAATAAGCTGAAAAACATCAGTCTAATTCATGATTTTACATTAAATCTCCAATTGATTCCATCCATTTATACCACACCTAGAATAAAGAAGATTCAGGAAGACAAGAAAAGGAAAAAAAGATAACAGTCATTACACATTTCATAACTAGAACAGTCATAAAAGTCCAAGATTCAAAAGTAAAAATTTTAGTCATTGTTCTTTGCATAGCTTTGATATCTCAGGAATTGTTGGATAAACTAGCCAATAGAAACATAACTTATAACCAACCACTAATCATTAGAGCAAATTTGGGGTCTAAAATGGGCCTTATAAGAAAATGTGCCACCTCATAAGAAAACAAGCCGTTGAATTCAAGAACCAATAGAATTTCAAGAAAAGAGTTAACCATAATCGTTGAGTTGGCATATTTCACATTAAAAAAACTAGTTTTTTTAATTCGTATTTTCAACATATCTCCCTGTCCTTTTACTCAAATTTCGAGCGGGAGCACTCGTTGGATGCAGAATTAAATTCTACATCCAATGAGCACCCACACTAGATACTTTTGAGAGACCCTACCCCGCAAAAAATGATAAATGCATAGAAAAAATGTGTTACTTGAAAGTAACTCGTTTTTCTATGTATTTCTTGTTTTTCATGCGGTGGGGTCCCTCAAAAGTTTCAAGTAACACATTTTTATATGTATTTCTCATTTTTAGTGGGGGTGGGGTCTCTCAAAAGTATGCAACGTGGGTACTCGTTCGATGCAGAATTTAATTCCACATCCAATGACTCTTCCCGCTCGAACTTTGAGTAAAATGACAGGGAGATATGTTGAAAATACGAAGAAAAAAGTAGTTTTTTTTCCCTTTTCCTCCAAAATTCATAGATATTATTTTATTATTTTAACTATTATTTTATTATTTTCCTTAGGAGACCCATTTTAGACCTCAAATTTTCTCTAATGGAAATTCTTCTCTGCAATCTTAAGAATAGTCTTGATCATCCCCTGGTAAGAAAATCAAACAAGGAAGCCATACAATACTTGTGTCGGTATACTCTTTAGGGTTTCCATGTTTCTCAGTTGTTGTAGTGCTCGGCTATGGCCTCTCCTTAGATCATGGAATTAGAGGAGGTCTCCTCTCCTGCTACTCATTACAAAAGGGAAATCATTGTCGACATGGCAACTAATTCCAAGCAGGAATTTGACTCTGAATCAAGGTTCTTTAAACTGGAAGTGGCCCCTTAGGTAAAGCTCTCCTCTGCTGATTCTAGGAACAAAATTGTTTCTCTCTATGAAAAGGGAATAATAGGATAGTTCACTAGTCTATGGCCCTCTCTGAAAGCTATAGAAGCTTGGATAAACAGAAACTGGAGGCCGATGATCAAAGGTGAATTCATCCAAAATTTTTGTGTTAAGGGTTTCTATGTCTTTTTATTTGAATTGAAAGATGATAAAGATTTGATATTCCATAATGGACCATACTTCATGGGCACTAGAGGAATGCACTTAAATCAATGGAACGCCTCTTTTGATCTGGAAAAGGACATTCCCTCAATGATCCATGTTTGGGTAAAGCTCCCCCCATCTCCCTTTGCACTATTGGGGGGATGCGGACCTCAGAGCTATAGGGAACACTCTTGGAAAGTATATTGATAGGGAAGAGCCACGCCCCCCTTTCTCATGTGCTATAATATGCATGGAGGTAGATCTGGAATAGGGAATCCCATATTTATGGATGGGTGGACCCATATTTAGAAGGTGGATTATGATCAAATCCCATTCAAATGCAAGTTTTGTAACAAATATGGCCATTTTGATAATAAATGTGCAAAAACGAAAGATCAAGAAGATGAACTAAACAAGGAAGAAGAGTGGAATAGAGTCGCAAAAAAGGGAAAATTTCTCGAAAGCAGAATTAGGCTCCTCCTCCCCCACCTAATAAAGGGCCTTCCTGTTATGCACCTGCAACAATTAATTAACAAGAATATGCGAAATAGCAGAAATGACAAAACTCAGAATCACTTTTATATTGATCACAGGCCACTTTGAGGGGGCAATGTCCTTTGAGCAAGCTCAATAAAATTAACTTCATGGTGCCTTCATAGGTCTCAACCCACACTGATATACTAATTCTAGGCGCCAATACTATGGGTCAAAACCATGGGCTGTTACAAACTATGGATCAACAATACTACGGGCGACTTACAAAGCATATGCGCCAACAAAAATAACATAAACTATTGATCAACAAATACTACGGGACGACTTACAAAGCATATGCGTCCAACAACAACATACTAACAAACTAAAGACATGGGTTCCTAACATCCCCTCCCCCTTAAAAAAATCTTTGTCCTCAAAGCTTTAGATGTGGAAATTGTTGTTGAATCTGAAGGAGTGGTTCCCATGTAGCATCCTCTGGTTGCATGCCGTGCCACTGAATTAAGACCTCTGTGATAGAGTGAGAGTGAAGCTGATGCGTGTGCTGATTGAGGATGGCCTCTGGCTCCAAAAAGATGGATCCTTCATTATCCAGTTCGAGTAAAACCATTTGTCCACTGATGTTGGTGCGAAGAACTGTCTTCAGACAATAGACATGAAAGACTGGATGAATGCGGGAAGAAGGAGGAAGTTCCAATTTATAAAGCAACGGACCCAATCTTCTGAAGAATCCGATATGGCCCATAGAACTTTGGAGCGAGCTCATGATGCCCTTTGAGTTTCAAGGATGATTGTTTGTACGGCTGGAGACGAAGAAAAACCATATTGCCGACTTGAAAAGTGCGCTCGGAATGGTGCTGATTAGCTTGTTTCATGCGATTTCTTGCCATGTTAAGATTGTCCCGCAAAATGCGAAGAATCTGATCACGGTTTCGAAGGACCGTGTCAACTTCCTGAACTTGTGAACTATTGGGGGTGTATGGAAGAAGAGCTGGAGGTGCCTGACCATAGACTGCTTCATATGGGGTCATTTTAGAGGCAGTGTGGTAAGAGGTATTGTACCACCATTCAGTGAAAGGGAGCCATTTTGCCCACTGATATTGTTGTTCCAAGGTGAAGCAACGAAGATAAGTTTCCAAGCATTTATTGACAATTTCAGTCTGACCATCTGTTTGTGGGTGATACCCTAAACTCATCTTCAGTTTGGTGCCAGTGTGGTGAAATAGCTCTATCCAAAAATGACTGGTTAAAGTCGCATCACGATCCGAGACAATGGAAGAAGGGATGCCATGATGACGAAAGATCTAGTCTAGAAAAATTTGAGCGACAGAGGAGGCTGTATAGGGATGGCTGAGAGCACAAAAATGACTATATTTGGAGAGGCGATCAACCACAACGAGAATAACTGTCTTCCCGCCAAATTTAGGGATCCCTTCAATGAAATCCATATAAATATCTGTCCAAATCCATGTAGGTATGGGCAAGGGTTCAAGCAATCCTGGAAGGAGTGTTGTTTCACCCTTATTGCGCTGGAAGGTATCACATTTGGCCACCATCTGTTGAATTGTCCTTTTCATGCCCTGCCAAAAGAAGTTACGCCGTGCTCATTCATACGTTTTGAGGAACCCAGAGTGCCCTGTCGATGGAGAAGCATGGAGTTCATAGAAGACAGCCTGTTGAAGATTTGTGCTCTGGGGAAGCACTAGACGACCCTTGTATCGCAGAGAAGCTCCATCCCAAGAGTAATGTGGTACAGCAGAAGGGTTGTCGGTCAAGCGTTGGATGATTTGAGATAAGGAGGAGTCATTGACATAACCCTGTTGAACAGATTGCAACCAATTTGGAATAGGCATAGAAATAGCTGAAAGAGAACCTTGGGCCTCAAATGTGCGAGAAAGAGCATCTGCCACAATATTGTCTTTACCCTTCTTGTAAGTGATCTCATAGTCATAACCCATGAGTTTGCTAACCAATTTCTATTGTGTTGGGGAGGAGACATGCTGGTCTAAGAAATATTTCAGACTCTGGTGATCAATCTTGATGCAGAAATGATTCCCTAATAGGTATGGGCGCCACTTCTGTACTGCATGCAAAATAGCCATCATTTCCTTCTCATAGGTAGAGGCAGCTAGATTATTACTGAAAGGGCTTTGCTGGTGAACGTAATGGGGTGTTCATCTTGAAGGAGAACAGCACCAAGTCCATTGTTGCAAGCATCACTCTCAATAGTGAAGGGCTTGGAAAAATCGGGCATAGCTAGCATAGGTGTAGTACACATAGCTTGTTTTAGTTTGTCAAATGCACATTGAGTAGCAGGTGTCCATGTGAAGTAATCCTTTTTCAATAGAGCAGTTAATGGAGCTGCAATCTTCCCATAATCCTTGACAAACTTGCGGTAGTAGCCAGTCAACCCCAAAAAACCACGAAGGCTCTTGAGTGTCTGAGGATGCGGCCAATTGTTCATGGCATCGATTTTGGAAGGATCTACGCGAACCCCTTGTGCTGAGATAATGTTCCCGAGATACTCAACTTCCTTCTGTCCAAAAACACAATTAGACTGCTTGGCATGGAGATGATGGTCAGAGAAAAGTTGCATGACAAGATCCAAATGCTGGAGATGTTCATCCCATATTTTACTGTAGATGAGGATATCATCAAAGAATACCAGAATGAATTTCCGCAAGTAGGGTCGAAATATTTTATTCATTAAGGCCTGGAATGTGGAAGGAGCATTAGTGAGGCCAAAGGGCATGACCAAAAACTCATAATGGCCATCATGTGTGCAGAAAGCTGTTTTAGGGATATCATCCTCATGAACCCGAATTTGATGATACCCAGAATGAAGATCCAACTTGGAGAAAAAGTGAGCCCCATGAAGCTCATCAACAACAGGAATTGGAAACTTATCCTTGATGGTGAGGTGATTAAGTGCTCAGAAGTCAATGCAGAGGCGCCATGACCCATCTTTTTTGCGAACAAGAATAACTGGAGAAGAAAAGGAACTAGTGCTTGGGCGAATAATACCTTGCTTCAATAAGTCCCGAACAAGCATTTCAATCTCTATTTTTTGGTGAAATGGATAGCGATAGGGCCTGATGTTGGGAGAACGCTGCCATGAAGGAGCTGAATACGATGGTCTTCTGGCCTAGAAGGTGGCAATCCCACTGGTTCAACAAAGACACCTGTATATCGATTCAGAATTTGTTGTAGATCCAAAGGAGTAGTGGAGACCGCTGATGGTTGCATCTGGATGGAATGGATCTGAGCGATGACACCATGTGAATTCTTCTTGAGGATTTTTTCCATGCGATGTGAACTGATGATGCTGAGAGAACCTGGTTGTAATTCTGTCAATGTGTGTTTGTGTCCATTGAGGGAAAACTGCATCCAAAGTTCAGCAAAATCCCATAAGATAGGGCCAAGTGTGCGTAGCCATTGAGCGCCCAAAACCACATCACATCCGCCTAAGGGAAAGGAAAACATGTCAGAGCACAAGGTATAATCTCCCATAGAGATACGCAAATTTTGACACTTCCCTTTGCAAGGTAAGGTGCCCCCATTAGCAACCATGACTTCAAAGTTGGAGAAAGGATGGATAAAACAATCAGTTTGTTTGGCGATCCGAGGGTCAATGAAATTATGAGTGCTACCAGAATCAATGAGTATCGTAAGAGGAAGCTTCTTGAAGTAACCCCTGAACCACATTGTTTGGGGGGTGGTGATTCCAGCTAAAGCATGGAGAGATATCTCTGGCTGGTCATCCTGAGATGGAGGGTCAATAGGCGGTTCCTGAATGTCGACATCCAAGAGATAGAGCTTTTGTTGAACACATCTATGTCCCTGAGTGAATTTCTCATCACAATTATAGCAAAGCCCCTTTTCTCTGCGTGCTTGCATCTCTGTTTCAGACAAACGCTTGATAGGAGTCGGTCGAGGAGCCTGCGGTATAGGTGGTCGCTGAGAACCCATATTTCAGAAGGGAACAAAAATGGCCTTGGAGCATTGTTGGGCTGCAATATTGTCTTCTGCCAACTTAGCCAACCCTAGTGCTTCCGTCATTGTGTTGGGATATAAAATTTTGACCTCAGAGCAGATGGCATCCTTTAGGACCACTGATAAAACAACTCCGGTAAAAGTCATCAGACAATCCTTCGGTGTGGTTGACTAGATTCTCAAATTCGGTTTGATACTCTCTCACAGTGCCAGTTTGGCGAAGTTTAGTGAGGGCTCCTGTGAAGTCATCAAAAGCACTAGGACCAAATCGTTGCAAAAGGAGTTGGCAAAAGTCTGACCATTTGGGCTCTGGATGAGCCTTGATGTACCAACGGTACCATTGGAGAGCTTCTTGTTCCAAATGAAAGGATGCCAACAGAACTTTGTTGACATCAAAAGTATTATGCAGACTCAAATATTGTTCTGCCCGATAGATCCATCCAGTTGGACCGGTACCATTGAAGCGAGGAAAATCAAGCTTCGGACCACAGAAATTGCTGGAAGAAGAGAACCCATTGTCTGCTGAAGACTCGGACTTCCGTTTGTTGTTCATAGCTGAATGTTCAAGATGGAGACTAAGAAATTTTTCATCCAAATCTTGGAGTTGGGCTAGGATGGCTGCAAGTGCGTCCTCCATGGTTTTTGCTCCTGCACGGGTGACAACCATAACCAGGATTTTTTTTTTTTTTTTTTTCTCGGTTGACTGGGTAGGAAAACAAAAACAGAAACTACGTCAGTAAAGGAAAATCTGGACTTGGGAAAAAATTAGAAGGGTAATTGGGGTTTGACTAGGTTTTGGACACTGTTGGATAGACAGGGAAGCAAAAATGAGGATTTCAGAAGTAGGGTGAAAGAATGGGAAAATTTGGCAGAGGGGAAAAAAGAGGCAGAATTCAGAAAGGAACTCTGTGGTAAAATTTGAAGGTGATTGGGTGAAAACTGAGGAAGTTATGGCAAACCCTAAAAATAGACAAATGTGGGATTTCGGGCTTTGGGAAGGGGAATTGGGGATAGGGTCCTCAGGACTGAAATATGCAGAATGGGATGAGAGGAGTTCCCCAAAAATTTCAAGGGAAACAGAGTGAAAATAAGGAAGATATGGAGAAAAACTGAAAGTAGATATGGACCCTAGCAGTGATCGACAATAGTTCAGCTAAAAGTAGATATGGACCCAGGTATGTGCGGCTTCCTAATAGTTCAGGGGTTTCACTCGGCCACCAATGTTGTCTGACGACTTGCGTACTGGGGCAGTACCCCTCACTCCACGGCTCAGGTAAAACTGATAACCACTTTGCCACAAACGACAGCTCTTGGTTTACCTCACGGGTGGGAACTAGTCAATAAGGTAGGGGTCGTTGCCCTTTTCGCTGGCAGGTCCTCTCAATGGGCCAGCTACTTTGGGGTTCCTGTGGTACTCCTCATAATGATTTTTAGGGCTTATTCCCAAGTACTTCCCACAGTTAAGCGCATAGGGATTATTCCCAAATCCGAACCTGCAACAGATGCGAAAAAAATTTTGGCAGAAATTTCACCCAGCGAGCCCAAGAATCAAAGTGCTCTGATACCAGATGTGATGCACCTGCAACAATTAATTAACAAGAATATGCGAAATAGAAGAAATGACAGAACTCAGAATCACTTTTATATTGATCACAGGCCACTTCGAGGGGGCAACCTCCTTTGAGCAAGCTCAATACAATTAACTTCACGGTGCCTTCATAGGTCTCAACACACACTTATATACTAATTCTAGGTGCCAATACTATGGGTCAAAACCATGGGCCATTACAAACTATGGATCAATAATACTACGGGCGACTTACAAAGCATATGCGCCAACAACAATAACATAAACTATTGATCAACAAATACTACGGGACGACTTACAAAGCATATGCGTCCAACAACAACATACTAACAAAGTAAAGACATGGGTTCCTAACACTTCCATGAACAAGTTCTAGGAATTAGCAAGCCTTGTGCGCGAACTAAAAGAACAAGGATAAATTAGGAAAGAGGCTCCAAAGGATGTCATAAAAGATGAACATTGATTATGGAAATAGGCCAGGAAGAAAAATACATTTCGATCATTCTAGAATAGTCAATAGTGGAAGTAAGGTTGGGTCCATCAGGTTCATTCACTAGATCCAGATCCATATCCTCTTAGGAAGAAACATTGGAGAATAGAGAGGAAGAAAAAGAGCTTTCAGGTAAGAAGGGAAAAAAGCCAAATAAAACTCACAAGGAAGAGAAAGTGGAGAAATAAAAAGAAGAAGGGAATCAGACATGCCTTGGCCAACATATCAGAATCATGTTGGAAACATGAAAGCAAACTATTGGAGCAAGTGAGAACCATAAGGAATATAATCCCTCCCTTATTCCTGGGAAATAATGAGGCTAGTCTCCTAGAAGTGCAAAGGGTTAGGGGGGGGACATAAAGAAGAAGTATTAAGGAACATGATAAGAAGTGAAAAGATGCCCATCCTTCTGGTCCAAGAAAAAAAAATTAGTGAAGAAGAAAGAAAAGAAAATATGAAGAAAATATGGAAATATGGAGAAGGAAGCTCAATAGGAGTGTTTGGAAGTTTGGGAGCATCATTAACATATTGGGACAGTAGAAGATTCACCTTTTCTACTAAATGGAGAAGCAACAACTAGTGGATGGTGGATCTAGAAGACACATAAGAGAATGAAAAACTAAAATTATGCAATGTCTATAGACAAATTATTCCGCATAAAAAGCATGATTTATGGAGATCTCTGGGTGAAATTAGAGAAAGAGATCTGCATCATAGAATTATGGTTGCAAGAAATTTCAACACCATGGTATCCGATTCAAAAAGGAGAGGAGGGCCTAAGGTCAGAGACCCTTTCGGAGAACAACTAGAAGAGATGATTGCTTCCTGGAACCTCACGGATGTTAAGCCTAGGAGAGGAGTTTCACACTGTCTAATAGAAGGCTTGGCCCAGGACACATCGCTACTAGGTTGGATAATTTCTCGGTAGCTTCTTTATGTTAAAAATAAGTATTCATTCCTCTAAGATTGTATCCTCCTCAATTTCATATCACAAGTCCATACTTTTGAATTTCTTATTCTTAAGAACTTTGGACCTCTCCCCTTAAATTTCATTTCTACTTGGACCTAAGAGGAATAAGTCTCTAAGCTCATCACACAAGCATGGAAATTTCATGTTTCTCAGATGCCGAACTACATTTGGTAGTCCAAATTAAAAGCCATCGTGACAAGCACTCGAAATTTGGGCCAAAAAGATTAAGGATATGGGTCAAGAGAAAAGGAGGCATCAAGAGGATCTGAAAACCTTGTAAGAAGAAATGGAATGATGTGATATAACTGAGGAAATTATGGGAAGGGCACAAGATATGGAGGAAAGAATTTAGAAATTGGAAAGGAAGGAAGAAGAAGAGTGAAGAATTAAGTTTTGCAACGTATGGATTAAGGCCGGAGATAGAAACACCAAATTCTAGCATAATCAGTATAAAGAAAGGATGAGGAAGAACACAATAATAGAGCTGGAAAATGAGAGAGGAAAGAAATTATTGTTTTGTCGACATATTAAGGAGAAAGTTTATCATCATTTCCAGCTTATGTTTCAAGAAGGAGAAGAAGAAGTGGCAGGGATTGACCTCCTATGTAATAACATTCCCATCTCCATCACCAGTGAGGAAAATAATATTACACTAAAGCACATAACAGATGAAGAGGTTAAGGCAACGATGTGGTCCCTTCATCTTGACAAAGCCCTGGAGCCGGATGGTTTTCCATTATGTTTCTATAGGAAGTATTGGAATATAATATAGGTGGACCTATGTAGAATGCTTAATTGCTCAAAGGGGAGACATAAGATTGGAGGAGCAGATAACTCATGCTTTATCAGTCTTGTCCCGAAGGAAAAAAAACCAACTTCTCTTGAGTTTCAGACCCATTTCTCTATGCAACATGTTCTACAAGATATTAACAAAAATCATAGTAGGAAGGCTTAAGAGGACTCTTCATAAGATCATTTATGAGAATCAGGGTGGCTTTATTGTTGTTAGGAAGAACACTAACAACATAATAGTTGTGCAAGAAGCTATTAATTCTAGTTATGAAAGAAAGGAACAAGGGATGGAAATCAAGTTAGATTTGGCAAACACCTTTGATATAGTAAGGCATAGCTTCCTATTCATATTCTTGAGGTGTTTTGGTTTCTCAGATGAGTTTATTAAATGGAATAAAGCTTGTATTAGTGTCCCATGGATAGCTCCCTTCATTAATGGTAGACCCACCAATTTCTTCAAGGCCTCGAGAGGCCGGTTCCATGGGTCCCCTTTGTCCCCTTTTCTTTACATCATTGTTGTTGAAGCTTTGAGTAGAACTCTAAACAAGCAAATTGAGGAAGGATCTCTTCCAAAAATTATAATTGCAAGGGGTGTAAAATCTACCAATCATCAATCCTTTTGGCTAGTGCCTCAAAACTCATAGCCAGGAAATTCAAAGATACCTTGTCCATGTTTCTGAAGGCTTCCAGGGGTGAAACCAATGCTAGTAAGTGTTGCATATATAGTAGTGGAATTTCTCTCCTTAGCTTAATACAAAAATATCCTGAATGCTTGGGTTGAGAGTCAGTGGCAGTTGGAATACTTTTAAATATCTCTAAATTCCCATCTCTATCAAAAGGAACAAAACGACCCATTGGGATGAAGTAAATTAAAATATAAAGAGTCGAATCCAGTCATGGGGAGTTGTTAGGAAGCCATGTCAACCCTTTTATTTATTTTGTTAGTATATTGTTGTTGGACGCATATGCTTTGTAAGTCGTCCTGTAGTATTTGTTGATCCATAGTTTGTATTATTATTGTTGGACGCATATGCTTTGTAAGTCGTCCCGTAGTAATTGTTGATCCATAGTTTGTATTGGCACATGGTTTGTATTGACACATGGTATTGACCCATTCTATTGGCTTCTAGACTTAGTATATAAGTTTGTGTTGAGACCAATGAAGGTACCGTGAAGTTATTTGTATTGAGCTTGATCAAAGGAGGTTTCCCCCTCAAAGTGGCCTATGATCAATAAAAATGATTCTAAGTTCTGTTATTTATGTTATCTCGTGTATTTTCATTAATTAATTGTTGCAAGTTCTTCACATTTGGTATTAGAGCACTTTCTTGGGCTCGTTGGGTGGAATTTCTGCCAAAATTTTTGTTTTCGCATCTGTTGCAAGTTCAGATCTAGGAATAATCTCTATCCACTTAACTGTGGGAAGTACTTGGGCATAAGCTCTAAAATTCATTGTGAGGAGTACCAAAGTAACCCTAAAGTAGCTAGCCCATTGAGAGGACCTGCCAGCGAAAAGGGCAACAACCCCTACCTAATTGACTAGTTCCCACCCTTGAGGTAAACCAAGAGTTGTCGTTTGTGGCAAAGCGGTTATCAGTTTTACCTGAGTCGTGGAGTGAGGCGTAATTCCCCAATACGCAAGCTGTTAGACAACATTGGTGGCCGAGTGAAACCCATGAATTGTTAGGAAGCCGAACATACTTGGGGTCCATATCTATTTTCAGCTGAGCTATTGCCGATTATTTTCACACTGTTTCAGATCCATTTCGATCAATTTCAGATCCAGCCATTTCAGATCCATTTTGAAAGCCATTCCAAATCCAATCCTTTTAGATCTATTCTGAAAGCCGTTTCAGATCTAGCCATTTTTTGATCCATTCGGCGCCGTTTCATATCAATCTATTATCGATCCCTTACGTGTCATTTCAGATCCAATTGTTCTGATCCCTTCTACACCGTTGCAGATCCATTTCTAAAAAAAAAAAAAACAACTCTAGAAATTCTATTTTTTTAGGGTTTTCCATAACTCCTTTTATTTTCACCCAATCACCTTCAAATTTTGCCACCATGTTCATTCCCTATTTCTGCTTATTTGTCCCTCTCTGACAAATTTTCCCATTCTTTCACCTCGCTTCTGAAATCCTAATTCTCTGCTTCCCTATCCAATCCAAAGTGTCCAAAACCTACTCAAACCCCAATTACCCATCCGAGTTTTTCCCAAATCCAAATTTCCCTTTACTAAATAAGATTTTGTTTTTGTTTTTCTACCCATTCACAAAAAAAAAAATCTCCTGGTTATGGTTGTCACTCATATAGGCGCTAAAACCATGGAGGAAGTACTTGCAGCCATCCAAACCAAACTCTAGGATCTGTATGAAAAATTTCTTGGCCTCCATCTTGAGCATTCAACCATGAACAACAAATGACAGTTCGAGTCTTCATCATACAATGGGTTCTCTTCTTCCAACAATTTTCATGGTCCAAAGCTTGATTTTCCTCGCTTCAATGGTACTGATCCGATTGGATGGATCTATCATGCATAACAATATTTCAGTCTGCATAATACTTTTGATGTCCAAAAAGTTCCACTTGCATCCTTTCATTTGGAACAGGAAGCCCTTCAATGGTACCATTGGTACATCAAGGCTCATGATGACCCAAACTGGATAGAATTTTTTCCAACTCCATTTGCACCGATTTGGTCCTAGTGCTTTTGATGACTTCACCGGAGCATTCACTAAACTTCATCAAATTGGCACTGTGAGAGAGTATCAGACAAAGTTTGAGAAATTAGCCAATCACACAGAAGGATTGTCTGATGACTTCTACAGGAGTTGTTTTATCAGTGGTCTTAAGGATTAAATCCACTCAGAGGTTAAAATGTTCTATCCCAACACAATGATGGAAGCCCTAGGGTTGGCTAAGTTGGCAGAAGACAAGATTGCAGCGCAACAACGCTCCAAACCCACTTCTATCCCCTTTCGAAATATGGGTTCTCAACGACCTCCCATCCTGCCAGCTTCTCGACCAACTCCTATCAAGCATTTGTGTAAAACAGAGATGCAGGCACGCAGAGAAAAAGGTCTTTGTTATAATTGTGATGAGAAATTCACTCAGGGACATAGATGTGTTCAGTAAAAGCTGTATCTCTTAGATATGGATTCTCCGCTTGCATCTAAAATTGGTGAAGAAGCTCTAGATACAATGGATGATCAGGTCGACATTCAGGAGCCACCTATTGACCCCCCATCTCAGGATGACCAACCAGAGATATCTCTCCATGCTTTATCTGGCGTCACCACCCCCCAAACAATGCGGGTCAAGGGTTACTTCAAGAAGCTTCCTCTTACAATACTCATTGATTCTGGTAGCACTCATAACTTCATTGACCTCCGGATCGCCAAACAGGATGATTGTTTTCTCCATCCTTGCTCCAACTTTGAAGTCATGGTTGCCAATGGGGGCACCTTACCTTGCAAGGGAAAGTGTCACAATGTGTGTATCTCTCTGGAAGATTATAACCTGCGCTCTGACATGTTTTCCTTGTCTTTAGGCGGATGTGATGTGCTTTTGGGCTTTCAATGGTTACGCACACTTTACCCCATCTTATGGGATTTTGCTGAACTTTGGATGTAGTTTTCAGTCAATGGGACACAACACAAATTTAGGGGCTTAAAACCTGGGTCTCTCTACATCATCAGTTCATATCACCTCGAAAATATCCTTAAGAATAATTCACATGGTGTCATCGCTCAACTCCATTCCATTCAGATGCACCCACTCATGGTCTCCACTACTTCATTGGATAGATATGTAGGTGTATTTACTGCACCAGTGGGATTGCCACTTTCAAGAGACCTTTCCAGTAAACCTTTAACCACATCTACATCTCAGCAGGAAATGATGGCTATTTTTCATGCAGTATAGAAGTGGCAGCCATCCCTATTAGGGAATTATTTCTACATCCAGACTGAACTCGAGAGACTAGAAAAATTCTTGGAACAACGGGTCTCCTCCCTACCACACCTGAAATGGGTTATCCAACTCATGGGTTATGACTATGCGATCACTTATAAGAAGGGTAAGGACAATATGGTGGCAGATGCTCCTTCTCACACATTTGATGACCCAGTTTCTCTTACATCTATTTCTCTGCTTGTTCCAACTTGGTTGCAATCTATTCAACAGGGATATCTCTTCTATGAAATCTATGCTTCTTCATCGGCAAGGCACTCTGGGTTCCTCAAAACGTATGACCAGGAACAATGTAACTTCTTTTGGTAGGGACTGAAAATGCCAATTCAACAGATGGTGGTTGAGTGTGGTTTTTTCCAGGCCAACAATAGTGAAACGACACTCATTTCGGGACTGCTCGAACCCTTTCCCATCCCTACACAACTTTGGACAACTATTTCTATGGATTTCCTAGAAGCACTTCAACGGTATAATACCACATCTAAAAGGACACCATGTGAAGCAGTCTATGGACAGGCACTACCAATTCTTCTTACATACACCCTCAGCAGCTCCCCAGTTCAGGAAATTGACTCAGTTCTTCAAAACCGCAATCAGATTCTTCTCATTCTGCAGGACAATCTTCACATAGAAAGAATTCGACTGAAACAACAAGCCGATCAACACTGTTCTGAGTGCACTTTTCACGCACCTGATATGGTTCTTCTTCGTCTACAGCCTTCCAAGCAATACTCCCTGAAACTCAAAAAGCATCAGTGGCTCAAAATGCAACCTGAGGATGCTACAGGGGAACCGCTCCTTTAGATTCTGCATCTATTTACACATCTAAAGCTTTGAGGACAAATCTTTTTCTAAGGGAGAGGGGATGTTAGGAACCCATGTCAAACCTTCTATTTATTTTTTTAGTATATTGTTGTTGGACGCATATGCTTTGTAAGTCATCCTGTAGTATTTGTTGATCCATAGTTTGTATTATTGTTGTTGGACACATATGCTTTGTAAGTCGTCCCGTAGTAATTGTTGATCTACAGTTTGTATTGGCCCATGGTTTGTATTGACACATGGTATTGAACCATAGTATTAACACCTAGACTTAGTATATAAGTTTGTGTTGAGACCAATGAAGGTACCATGAAGTTATTTGTATTGAGCTTGCTCAAAGGAGTTTTCCCTCTCGAAGTGGCCTGTCATCAATAAAAGTGATTCTGAGTTCTGTTATTTCTGTTATCTCGTGTATTTTCATTAATTAATTGTTCCAGTTTCTTCACAGGAGTTAAATGGTTGGATTTAGTAGGGAGTATCACATCAATCAAATTCGTTATTTTCTCAATTCCTATTTTTCTCAGCTCCATGCTTCTCACTCTTGTTGGAGTTATGAACAATCTTAGTAAGGAAATCAGAACCTTTCTCTAAAAAGGGAGAAAGGAAGGGGACAAAAAGTTCCATTTAGTTATTTAGGAAACTGTCCAGAATGAAAAGAAGAAAGGAGGACTTTCCATTAGGGAACTTAGATTGATGAATTTATCTATGGGGTCTACTATCATGTGCAGGCTCTCCACGGGAAGGAAGGAATGGTGGAAGGAAGTGCTACAGGGTGATTCCATGAAGATGGGTAACTCTTTTTGGCCAAATATGATAGTGAAAAATGAAAATTTTATCCATGTATTAAATTGAAGCCCTTGAAATTGATATTTGCCAAATGAATTTTGACATGCGGTTGAAAAACGAAATGTAGAGAATTATGTTGGCTTTCCAATGATATATTTTTTTAAATATACCAATGTTATTTATCTTGTCGAATTTTCATTTAATGAAACGTGTGTACCTAAAAATTTAAAAAGCAATTAACAAGTAGTTTGTGTGTGTGCATGATAATTTAATGTTAAAGTAATAATTTAAAAAAATGAAATATGTGAACATGATCTAGACAGAATGCACTAGTGCTTACATATTTTTCTTTTAATTTTTCTTAAAAAAATATATTTATTATTATTTTTTGAAACTGACCAATGAATATTTCAGTCGCATTTTTCACACATGTGTGTATGTGCACGAAATCTTTTGATTGTTTACATAATTTGCAAAAATGAAAATACCCTTTTGAAGAGGACGCGTTTATTTAGTGCTTGTGTATTTTTTCAAATATTTTGGATCTGTATTTTGAATGTTGTGTATTTATGTTTGAGCTCAATCGAAGTTGTCGGCAGGGTTTTTTAGGGCAAGTTTTAGTAGAAATTTAAAACAAAAGACATACAAAGATAAAAATTCGTAAATTTTATGTATCTAGATAAAGGATTCATTGATGAAATCAATGGTATCATGTCCTCCCATTAATGTCCAACACATTTAATGACATGGTTTAACCATATGGAAGGCAGACAACACTTTCATTCTGCAGTGAAAAGGGCTCTTGGCTTGTTTTTTAAGCCCTCGATCGAGCAAATCTCGATCGAGGGTTTAACAAGACCTCGATTGAAGGTTTTAACAAGACCTTGATCGAGGTATGTTCAAGCCCTCGATCGAGGTATTTTCTCGATCGAGGGTATGTAAAATAAGCTCAATCGAGGGTTTGTTTGTGTAAAAAGAATATAAAAACAAACCCGAGAAAGGAGTTGGACAATTAATGTTTCCAACTACCATTCACTCGTAAAAATATCAACCAACCTCTATATATTCAGCAAACAATTAATCAAAAACACTAATTTAACTCATTGCTAGTTTATTTTCAATTAGAGCTTTGTCATTTTGATGTTGTTGAATTAAAACTTTGTCATTTTGATGTTGTTGAATTAAAGCTTTGTCATTTCGATATTGTTGAATTAGAGCTCAATAGACATGTAAGATTTCGTTTTAGACATATTTCAAGATTTCATACTAACATATTGTTGTTTGTTATAACAATTTGAAGAAATTTTTGTTTGTTTTCATTGTAGATTTATGGGGAGTCAAAGAAAAAGACAAAGAAAAGATGCTAGACAACAAAATGACAATGAAGAGTGTGAGAGGAATAGAGAATGAATGAGACAACAAAGAGAAAGCTTGAGAGAAGAAGAATATGCACATTTGGTGCAACAAATTCCAATGGAGGAGAACCAAGGTAAATTATTGAATTACATGCTATCATAATTTAAATATCATGCTACATAACTTACAAAATTAGTAACAATTTTCCAATAAATTTAACTAAATTTCATAATTTAATTTGTTTCATATTTATTTGTAATGATAAATTCTTATTTATTTCATCCATTTGTTACTTAACTTTCAAAGTTTGCAACAATTTTTATGTTAAATGACAAATTATCAAGTTGCTAACAAATGTTATTGGAACAATTTTCAAATGAAACATGTACATTTAGATTCTATTTTCATGTTAATATGTACATATTTTTAACTATTTTCAAATTATTTCAAAGTTGCTAACAATTTTCAAATTGTTTCAAAGTTACTAACAATTAGCAAATTTCAAATTATTTTAAAGTTGCTAACAACTAACAATTTTAAAATTATTTCAAAGTTGCTAACAATTTTCAATTTTATTGTCCAACAATTTTCAAATGAAATGTACACTTGGATTCTTTTTTCAAGTTAAAATGTATGTACGTATTAACTCTTTTAAAATTTCTAAGTTACTAACAATTTTCAATGTTATTAGAATAATTTTCAAATTAAATGTATACCTGGACACTATTTTGAAGTTAAAATGTACATATTTAACTAATTGCAATTTTCTAAGTTACTAACAATTTCAAGTTAAATGTAATTTCAATTCTTGTTTTGTTATTTGTTAAAAAATAATAAATTTGTATACCCTCAATGTGAGCTCCAAATCTCAACATTTGTTGATTGAAATAACTATTAATGTCTAATTTTAACTTACCCTCATTTTATTTAAAAAGAACATTATGATAGTTATGTATTAGTTAGAAAATTCAATTTGAAAACAAATGAATGAATATTTTCATAGTTATGGTGGTTGAGAATATTTTTATAGTTATGGTGGTTGGCAATATTTTAGTAGTTATGAATATTTGAAAATAAAGGAATGTTCAAAGAGCTAAACTATAATGTTTACTTTAAAAAAATTTCCATTTAAAGGTTCCATCTATTACATACTTTTATTTACATAACATGACATCACCAAGATAAAATCTCTCACATTCACGCCAAGATCTCACCAGACAAGCTTTCTGCAAATTTTATTATCGCCTCAATGCGGAATAAACATACAAACTTCAATGGATCGCCTTCGGACTGCGAAGGTTGTCACCATACACTCGACTGAGCACCTGGATATAATGACATGGGGTCGTTTAGCGTTCAGCACTTCCCGAAGGCATGAGCTTAATAGCAGGCTCCTGGAACACCCATGGTATATCCACTAGCGCACTTACAGACTCTTTATACAGAGGCAAACATGCAGTTGTTCTGTTGCTATGTTATACCACAAGGGCAACTAGCAGAGCAAAGAACTACAGCTCTCAGACTTCTAAGACTTGAGCTTCCAACCACTGGATTTGCTATGTTATACCACAAGGGTAACTAGCAGAGCATAGAACTACAGTTCTCAGACTTCTAAGACTTGAGCTTCCAACCACTGGATCAACTCGACACCTACCTTACTTGCAGAGCTCTTAACCAGCTCAATGCACTCGACTCGAATGACCAGAATGAGCTCGGGCTCTTCTTTATATAGATTTCTAGCCAGTCATCCGGTCACTTGAAACTTACACCAACCAGTCAAAAGGAAAGGAATCCGAGGACATGGTGGGACAGCACCATGTTTATCTCGTCCCTATGAGGCAGCGCCACGAGGGGACCCAGAAAACGACAACCAAAAGTAGATTCTATGGCCGACAACCTATTGGCCCATCTTATTATTCCTACGGAAAGCAAAACATGGCCGACAAGCTTGGCCGACATTACAGAGTGGAGCTACTATTACCGGCCCACTACGGCTTACACTAAAAGATGCTTATGTACAAAAGCAAATTATTACAATTTAATCGGACCATGGGGCCCATTCCCATTATAAAGATTCTCCATCAGTCACTTCCGGATCGGCAGACAAAAAAAACATTAGGGTCATCCGGCGGTTCGACACCTTGACCTCCACACCAGCATTCCTGTTCATCATCATACAGTGCTTCTTCTATTTCTCTTCGAACAAGTTCATCTTCCCAATGATATGGTGGTTGGGAATCATAGATGTATTGTTCATCTTCAGGATATTCAACCTCTGGATATAGAAGATCACTGAAACAGCGCTCTACATCTGAACCAAACACAGCTTCATGTCCTTCTTCATAAAGATACTCGCTCTGAAATTGAGACTCAACATGATAGTTCAAAGGGAGAGTTCGCCTATGAACCTTGGTGTCAATCCTGTTACCATTTCCATCTCTTTTAATATACTTCTGTGTAACATTTACATAGTGTTCAAGTTCAGAGTATCTTCCACCATGATGTCGAAGCAGAAACTTAAACCAAAGATTTGCCTGGTCCGTAGCCTCCATATCTGCTTCTAGATGAAGGATAAAATTAGCTCTGCGCACAGTCCAATATTTCCTTGGACAGAATTTATCCAACAAGATTTCAGTCCATCCGGACCATTTCTTGTTGCGCATGTTTCCTGGGTCAGCACATATGACAATAGATGTCTCTTCCCTGTAGAATTGCAAAATTAAATTATAAGAAGTCCATGTGAGGTCTCCCTCACCAATATCAACATACCATCTAGGGCCTTCACTTTCTTCATTACAATTAATCCACAGCTCAGAACATTTCCTAAGATGTTCTCTGGCATTTTGCAATCCTCTGAATGCTTTCTTTTCCCATCGCTCCATGATGTGGAGTTTACAGGGACTCATTTGAATCTGTTTTATTAAAGTCAGACTGATATATTTTTCTGCATCTTCTCGATTAGCGTAATCGAGCAATTCTCTTCTTTCTTCCTCAGTAAGACTATTATCCCATGGCTTCATGAACAGAGCTTCTTTTGGAAGCTTCTCTAGCTGGTTTCCAATTATGCGATTTCCATGGAACAATGGTTCCTCATCATAGCTTGATATTGGCTTTTTACCTTTAGGATCATCATCACAATCCTTCCTGGAACTGGAGCTAGAACCTGCAGAAAACATCTTTAAACTTGGAACTTTGCTGTCTTCAATCTGCAAGTTTTCCCGAGTGAGCATATCAGCTAAACAGTTCAAATATCCAGGCTTGTACACAATATCAAAATCAAATTTATTCAACCAGATGAACCATTTTAATATTCTACTTGAATTCTCAGCCATCAAGTTTTCATTCCTAAATATTCCAGGCATTATCTTTAGATCTGTTCTGACTATAAACCTGACTGGCTTGAGATATAAAATAAAGTGATTGACTGTCTTTTTGACAGCCAGAATTTCCTTGGGGCTGCTTGGATAATTTAACTCTGCTCCTCTGAATGAACCAGAAGCATAACCACAAACATTTTCTTTTACCTCAATCTCTTCAAGAAGAACTCCACCCCATGTAGAGTTTGAAGCATATGTTTCAATAATCAGCTTACCAGTACCCAGAGGGAGATGAAGTGCTGGAAGCTCCTTTACTCTGGCTTTTATTGCTCTGATTGCCAGAGTCATCTCTTCTGACCATGCAACCGGATTTTTCTTGAGACGTTGCTGCAAACATTTTATGTCAGAAGCTTGGCCTTTATAGAATGGCCGAATGTAATTGAGGCTGCCAAGGAACCTCTGCAACTGTGTTTTATCTAAAATCTTATCTGGAAACTTTTCAAAATTCTTTAATACATGTTCTTGCAGAATGACAGTTCCAACTTTAATATGAAAACCTAGGAAATCCATTTCTGTCTTTCCTATTTCCATTTTTGAAGTAGACAATACCAATCCATGCTTAAAAACCAAATCATAAAATTTTTGCAAATGTTTAAGATGATCCTGGACATTTCTGGAACAAATCAATATATCATCTATAAACACAAGCAACCATGGTATGTCTCTAAATATATCTTCCATTCATTTCTGAAACTCAGATGGAGCATTATTTATTCCGAATGGCAAGACTTTCCACTGGTACTGACCATGTGGAACAACAAAAGCTGTTTTGTATCTATCTTTTGGTTTGATCCCTATTTGATAGAATCCAGATTTCAAGTCAAACTTACTGAATATAGTGCAACCATTGATTTTCTGCAACAAGCTTGACTTATCAGGAAGCGGGTACCTGATTTTCTTCAACACAGCATTTAGTGGCTTAAAGTTCACCACTAATATTGGCTTTCCTCGCTTTTGCTCTGAATGTTTATTTACCACAAAGGCTCTACATGCCCAAGGGCTCTTTGATGGCTCAATCAAACCTTTGGATAACAATTCTTGAATTTCTTTGGAGCAAAAGTCTCTTTCTGACGGACTCATGATTCTTGCCGATGCCTTCATTGGTTTTATTTTCTAGAGAGGATCTAACTCAATGGAGACAAAGTATTTTTCTCTTTTCCAGAAGGCATTTGGATTCTCAGAGCAACAGTCTCTGATAATCTTTTCCTTAATGTCTGCAAGAATCTTTTCACCATGAATTTCTGCATATGAAATGCAGCGTTCCATTTTATTCAAACTTTTATTGGACTGACCAGACATCTTTGACTCATGACTATTTACAATCGGTTTACACCGAGGACTAAACTTATTACTCAAAGACATTGGCACGGACTGATCATTGACTGTACACATGAAAACCATCTTTTGGGTATCAATTGAAAATGGACTTACTTTGACAAGGAATTCTGATCCCAAAACACAATCTTCTTTTATTTGGTCTAATCTAAACAAAGATAAAGAACTAGAATGACCTGACAAATTTACTGGAAAATCTTTGACTTTACCTGTTAGAAACACAGGTGAACCTTGAATTGCAGAACCTAACTCTTTACTCTTTTCCCAGTAAAAAGATGGAAGGGCATTCCCTTTTGCTAAATTAAATTGACAACCTGAATCTATCAAACACTGTACAGGGTAAGGTTGAAATTCATCTGGACAAAAATTTACAGTTATAAACAACTTTGGACCTGAGACTGCCCCAAGCAAACTTATTGACTGAGACTTGGGAGACTGTGACTTTTCAGGAGAAGACTTAGGAGACGGGGATTCTTCTTTGGCACCACAAACTCTTTCAATTTCTTGAGAGAGCTCTTCTTCTGAAGACTGATCTTTTTCTGCTGATAACACTGAGATGGATTGTTTCAAATTTTCTATCTCTTTCAGCAGTGTCTTTATTTTCTCGTGCTTTTGTTTTATCTGACTCTGGAGTAAAATCATTCTATCCTGCCTGTGGCTTTGTCTGTCAAAATGGCTATCAGGATAGTGCTGGTAAAGTTCTATAGGGTTATAGCTAGGGGTTGTCAGTTTAGCTTTTCCTCTTTCTTTAGTCAGGATTTGAATCTTAGAAAGTAATTGTTTCTTTTATTCTCTTAGAGCAGTTCTTTCAGTGTGCCTATAAACAGGAATAATAGACAACTGAAGGTCAATATTAGCTACCTGTTTCTCTAACTGATGGATGGAAACTCTGGAAGAAAACATATAAAGAGAAAAGTCAAATTCTGGCTGGCTACACCCCCCTAAATGTGGATCATCTAAATCAGAATCGGATGAAGAGGATGAATTTGGAGGATCACATTTAGCAATGAGCGGGATCTCAGAACTAGAGTCAGAAGCAGAATCACTGTCAGAATCAGGAAGTTCAATAATTTCTCCAGGAGGGAGAGGGGAATCAAATGAAACTTCAAATAAATCGCACCAACCGGGATCTAATGCTGTACAAAGTGCTGGAAGCCTTGGCTTAGATTTCCTCTTAGGACATTTGCTTTCCCAATGTCCTTTCTGTCCACAAATAAAGCATTTTTCTGCAGAACCTTTATCTGTACGCCGCTTTACAAATCTTCTATACTTATGCCTCTTTTTAGATTTGTAATCTTCATAGCCGTGCTTCGGCTTATGTTTATAGGATCCTTCAGGATGATATCTCTTTTCAGAGGTATAGAAATGCTTTTTCTTCTTTTTACATTTGCATTCGTTAAGATGACCTCTGTTATGTGCTCCACACCCCCAATCTGGCAAACCTGCAACTTCCTTACAAAAAGAAGCAGAAAACATTTGCTGATGTCTTTTAAAATCTTTGCTTACTCTTTTATCTAAGCAATGTTCTTGCCAGCATTCTAATATATGACCATGTAATTGATCTAAGGATAAGCTTCTTAATTCAATATTCAAATCTTTTAACCTTTTTTCAACTGCATCTGGAACATGGCCGGGGTAACTCCTCAAATAATGTTTGAGGTAAGTCGGATCTCCTGATTTACCTGAACTGATTAATAATTTTTGCATATAACAAAAATATTCTTCAGTCTTACTTAGATCACACAGTCTAGCAGTCATAAACAAGGAGGCTAGGTGATCTGTATCTTCTTGGCCTACTTGACCATAGAATTCTCTTCCCAATGCAGAGAGAAGTTGTTCGTCAGCATCATTGGTAGCAAGTATTTCATGCCTTGTTTCCTATGGCAACCATCGCCACCATTCATATGCTCGACCAGATAATCCTGCAACTAGTTGAGTTGCAAGCATTTGACCTGTCAGATTATGGTCTTGCTGTTTTTTATACAAAAGCCAATGTTCTAATAATTGTATTGCATTTTTCATTTCTTCTCTTTTTTGACACTGAATATTGAGCACTGGTTGCTCAGACATTTGGGAAATGAGATTATTCATATTATTTATACCAAAGTTAAAAACTTTGGCTGGGGTTTCTCCTACAGCTACAGCATCATGCATATGCTCATCATAGTGTTCTCTTGGACTAGTAATCCTCATCCTGTTAGAGGATTCTTCTGCCATCATATTTAATGACTCTTCATATTTTGGATCTAAGACAGGATTGAAAGATTTAAACTCAGAGATCCAATTTTCAATGAATTCTATTTTGGCATCACTCTCACCAAAATCCCATACTGGTTTTTCTTCTTCTGGGACAATATTGAACTGTCCTAGGGATTTACTCCTATTATGTCCTTGGGTTGCTAGGCGATGAACATGATCTGGGACATAATATCACTTCTTTTTTATTTCTTCTGTTTTGTTTGAAAGTTCTTTCAAAACATAAATTCTTCTCTCTAATTTATCAAAAGCTATAGTGATTGCCTTTTGTATTTCTGTAGTGTCATGCAGTAAATGATCCAACAGTTCCAACTTTGTTATGACTTTGTCTAGTTGGACTCTTTGTTCAGAACACTGATGTTCCAACATTAGAATGTCATTTTCCATATCATCAATATTTCTTGCAGTGCACAATTCCTGCAAGTTCCCCCAGTTTGCTAACTTTATGTCATCTGACACAGATTGGTCAGAAGTAGAAGACTTTACAATCATATATTCCCTTTTTGAAGAACCATCTGCAACATACTGGCGGAAAGGTGTTTCTGGAAGATTCCTACCAGGGTAGAAAGACTTTTGACCAAGATTAGTGGTGGCTTCGAAATCAGCTCCAGAGCGAGGTAAAGAGAACATTCCTAGGGATGGATATTCATGGGGATTTTCTTGAGCTTTTTTCAATTTTTGTTTTTGTATTAATTTTTGTTTAATTTTCCTACATGCAGGGTAGTCTGCATGTTGACCTTTATGCTCAAAATCTGACACACCAGAAAAAGAAGTAGTATTTACAAAAGCAGACCTAGGCAGAGTGATATTATCTTCAGCTTGGCTTTCTTTGCTCACTTGATCAGACATGGCTTGTAGTCGGGAATTATTATAAGAGGCCATGGAAGTGGATCTAATGAGATGAGATATAGAAGTAGGATTTTCTTGGGCTGGTCTAAAAGAACAACTAGCTTCATCAAAGACAAGAGGCTGTGGGTTATATGAGGCTATCATTCTTTCTTGTTTTCTCAACTCAGAATATTTTACTTCCCAAGAGGATGGATATTTTATTCCAGTCCAATTAAAAGTGATCGGAGTGGCATTTTTGGAGATAGCTACTTTGGATTTAGCAGATTTTGCAGAAGAGGAAGTGGGATATTCCACCATGCTATAGTCTGCTAAACTCTGATGGACATCAGTTCACAACTGTGGGAGAGTATCATTACCAAACCGAATACAGACACCTCCTTTGAGCTAGATAATTCGAGATCCAGTCTCCATATCAAAACCTTTAGGTAAGATATAAGCCTTGAGAATATTGTAAATATGAGGGTCTTCCAAGCTGACAGAGAATTTGGGATAGATTGTCCCGAAAGTAGGACCATCATGCAAAGGGGCTGTGAATCCACCGATTACAGCATCAAAAAATTTTCTATGCCTAGTATCAACTATACAACACAAAGAAGAAATAGCAAGCCGTGGACGAACCAAGGGTCCAAGTCCTAATTTAACTGCTCCAAAATGAGCATACTTATACTTCATGGACTTAGCCCAATCGATCTGTGCTCGGTCTAACAGATTTATGTGTATGGGTTCTTGTTTATCCGTAAAAGCAACATCAATACTGGAAACATGGATATGGGTAGCAGAAGTAATGTTCCACCAATGAAGTTTATATACATCACGAGGCAAGATTTGGGGTAATTGCCAATCAGAGCTAGGATTTTGATCACGGATAGTTATGTAGGATGCATCTTTAGAAGTAGAAGGATTAAAGGAAGACTCTCTGCGTTCTACTAATGAGATTTCAGTATCATTTGCTGATTCACACTCTATGTGATTTGTCCGCTCAATAGTATCCATAGTTGGGTCCATTTTGAAAAGAGGTGAGTGCTGACTAAAAACTAGACTCCGGAAACTCTGTAGACTTAATCCCCTTCACTCTACGGGCCTTACTGCTACTCTAACATCGGACACCTCTTACACCCCTGTGGATTCCAACTATCGCTCAGTGCTCATTTCCACCACCTACAGAATACTATTTATAGAGTTTATGACCAACAATTGACAAACACTGACTTATACTTAAGCAGAGAAGTAGTTTCAGATTTCCTTTAATAATATTTTAGACAAGCATCCCAATAATACAATGCATATAGCAACAACAACAATCATGATTGTAACTTCATTCATATACATTGTAATATAAAGATATTACCACGATTAGCGCAATTTGACAATACTGGCTCCTTGACAAACCTTGCTCTGATACCATTCACGCCAAAATATCTCACATTCATGCCAAGATCTCACCAGACAAGCTTTCTGCAAATTTTATTATCGCCTCAATGCGGAATAAACATACAAACTTCAATGGATTTCCTTCGGACTGCGAAGGTCGTCACCATACACTCGACTGAGCACCTGGATACAATGACATGGGGCCGTTTAGCATTCAGCACTTCCCGAAGGCATGAGCTTAATAGCAGGCTCCTGGGACACCCATGGTATATCCACTAGCGCACTTACAGACTCTTTATACAGAGGCGAACATGCAGTTGTTCTGTTGCTATGTTATACCACAAGGGAAACTAGCAGAGCATAGAACTACAGTTCTCAGACTTCTAAGACTTGAGCTTCCAACCACTGGATTTGCTATGTTATACCACAAGGGCAACTAGCAGAGCATAGAACTACAGTTCTCAGACTTCCAAGATAATTATGTGTATTTTTTATGGTATTTTAAAATCTTTGAGGGTGAATTTCTACAAGGATTTTAATGGGTGCAATGTTGTAAATTTGAGAGAAATGTGTTTTTATTGAGACTATTTATTTAAATTTCTTAGGTTTATAATCAAATCAACTTACACTTCAAAATATTTTCATAGTTAACGTATTGCAATTCATGTACCAATTTTTTCTATGCATTAATGGAGGGATAAGTTAAATTTTTTTTTCTATAGTAGGTATATAATTTAAATTTCAAAAAATTTAACAATTTTCAAGTTAAATGGATGATTTTCAAGTTAAATTGATAGTTATGTATAATTAGTTGAAAAATTCGATTCACACTCAATTTTCAATTTGTCAATTTCTACATCAAATTTCAAGTTAGTAGCAATTTTTAAGTTCAATGCACAAGTATATCAAGTTATTAATAATTATCTTGAGTTAAATATATATTCTTCATTTTCAAACTTTACTAGCAATTCTCAAACTAAATGTACAATTTCAAGTTACATGTACATATTTAGTTATTTTGAAATTAAGTTACGAACATATTTCTTGTTTTAATGTATTTTCAATACTTGTATCGAATTTTTCTCAAGTCACTAGCAATTTTCAATTTGTTAATTTACATGTAACAAATTTCAAGTTACTAGCAATTTTAAAGTTAAATGTACAAGTTACTACAAACTTCAAGTTACAAGCAATTTCAAATTTTACTAGTAATTTCGAACTTTACTTCTAGAACAATTCTCAAGTAATTAAGTTAGCAATTTTAGGTTACAAACAATTTCAAACTTTAGTAGCAATTTCAAATTTCAAGTTACTAGAAATTTCAATTTTTACTTAGAACAATTCTCAAGCTAAATGTATTAGTTGGAAAATTCAATTCACACGCAATTTTCAATTTTTCAATGTCCACATCAAATTTCAAGTTACTAGAAATTTTAAAGTTCAATGCACAACTATCAAGTAACCAATTTTCAATTTGTTAATTTACATGTTGTGTAGGGAGAGATTATGGTCAGACATCACATCATGGTGATCAAGAATCACATGACCCTGTGCCCCCTCATGATCCTGATCAGCCATCACATGACACCTTTCCCTCTCACATTGAAAGTATAATTGGGAGTTGTAGTGGGGTTGGAAGGGGTGGAAATTTTCTAGAGGATTGTGCAGTTGTTTCTGCAGAAGAAGAGATTGGGAACTCGATCCCTATTCGGAGAGTTAGAGAGCATGTCAGTAACATAATCAAGTCATATTTTGAACAACATTCAGCGATGGCACAAGCTCAAATCTTACATGGGTTGATAAAACACAAAAAATTGAAACACGCCACAAAGTTGTTGGGTTATCAAGATGTTAAAACAAAAAAGACATGCGAGATTGCAATAGAAAATGTAAGAACTGCATTATCTTCATTTGGAAAATCAAGAAACAATGATACCCGAGCTGATCGTAGGGAAATTACAACGACTATTGTGGCACAAAGCACCTCAAGAAATTGAATGGTATCAACAATGGCATCATTGCTCAATGTTTCAAAAATAACATTTCTCAAATATACTAAATTCAGGGTCAAGATAGATGAAAATGATGAAGTTGCTTGTTGGGATCTTATTTGTCGGGAACCCTATCGAGGCAGGATGGCAACAGGCATTAGAGAGAAGGTGATAGAGTTTTGGGATAGCCATTATCATGCTATTCCAGATCGAAAGCATGTCCTGTGACAACGTTTATCTAGAGGCATTTATCAGGAGAACTGTAAGCATGTGATGGATATGATGGGAGTTGCACTTTACGCGAAATTAAAAGAAACCAATCCTGGTGTTCAAATATCATTTAGCATGTTCAAAAAATTGAAACCATGGTATATTAGGCCGAATACAATTCGTGACACTTGTTACTGTCGGTACCACGTTGAATTTGAACTATACTATGACACATTTCTAGATTTTTGCAAAAAGGAACTGGAATGATGTACTAGCTCTTCACACAGTGCAAGATTTTATTTGTATGATACTATGCAACAAGAATCTTGAACACATGTTTTTCAATAAGAGCTGTGTAGGTGGGAGAAAATGCCATGAATGCAATTATTTGACATTATTCCATAGGAACTTTCCTATCAATCCAACACACCATGGATTGTCAGTTATCACAGTTAAGTGGAAGAGGTACGAGTATGTCTCCATGAATCCATCATCTTCTTCATCTTTGCCATCTAAGAGGATCGACTTGCTCGAGGATGGGATTCCTATTTCAGATTTCATGGAGAATTTTCAAAGTTAGATTTATAAATACATAAAGCACTCCCATAGGTCTAGGTGGCAAGCTTCAAGATTTCAAACATTCTTGTGAGGTATTTGAGTCGGGCACAATCTTATTAGTGGTAGACTTTGCGGAGAACTACACTTTTGCTCCTCAGAGAGAGATACATAGTGAGTAATATCACTCTGACTAGGTGTCTATCTTCGTACATGTATTGTACAGACATGCTCAGGAAAGCATTGATGGTAGGGATAACACTCCTCAGTCACGTGAAGTGATCAAGGAGTACCATTTTTATGTTAGTGATGATCGTGAGCATGACAAATTGTTCATTCAACAATGCTTTGGGTTGATTTATTATTCATTCACACAGAGAGGCGTATCATTTGCTGAACACTAGATTTGGTCAGATGGGTGTGCATGGAAATTCAAATTGGCAGGTTCATTTTATTGGTTGAGTCTCCCTCCCAAAGAGACAGGAATCCGACACACCTGGAGCTTTTTTGAAACAGGGCATGGAAAGGGTGAACATGATGGCATAGGTGCATGTGTGAAACGAGCACTTCGGAGGTACCAGATGAGTCATGGTGAAACCCGACTCAAATGATCCACGGAATTAGTTGATTAGTGCACATGTCATTTGGGACATCAAGGTTGCGAACAAGCAAGGCCGGTGTGCAGGTAATAAACTCCAAACTCAATTAATAAGCTAATAAAATTCAATATCATCATTTCCAAAAGAACACATACTCGATAGGAATTTACATATGACAAACTGAATTCCATGCAGGTTCTTTTGGGATGTTTGCCTTAGAGATGGGAATAGATCCATGCCGTGGTATTGTGAGACTATACCTAGTACGAGGGAATTACATGCTATTCAAAGTAAAGACATAGGTGACATATTTTCCATTAAAACGAGGAAGTATGCTTGTTTTTGCGATTTTTGCATTGATACAAATGGATGCGGGCTTGTTCACTGTGAAAATGATGTATATGTGAAACCATGGAAATATGTCTCTCTTAATCCAAAGGGCCCACATCCAATTCCAACATGGCAAGAGATGCACACTGAAGAGGCAATGGTCTCATTAGATCATGATCGAGTTTCTGATATGGTTAGGGAAGGTACAAGAGACTTCATTAAGTTAATTAGTTCATTATATATTACACATATACAAATGTTGTATAAATGCACATAGTACATTTGAATAATATTTGTAATGTATCTTATAGGTGATGTATCCGTTGTCATTGCAACCCCCAACAACAAAGAAAATGTGGCATATTATTTGATGCGATGCACACAAATAAAAAGTAGGTTGGTGTGACCCTACCAAGATGGATAATTCACATACCAAACTGGAGACATGGTTCTAATGGGACACTTTTTTGAAAGGGTGAAAAAACAGGGTGCACATATTATTTACAAAGATTTTATGCCTGAATATATATCATGTCAATACAGTCATTTGGTGGTGGCAGCTCGAATACATCTAACATAAATCAAGGTGAAGAGAGGTGAGCCAAAGATATGGAAGATGACAGAAGCTGACCATGATTGTATTATGGAGGCTTGCATTCCTATAACCCATTGACTAGATGAATGAGTTACATGTATGCCACTTGCATCATTGACATAGTTTTCATGTTTTCTTGTGTAATATTTTTTTGGATATTTTTTTGGAGGTTGTTTTATAAATGTATTTTTGTAGATTCTTTAATGCCAAGAAGAAAAATACTAGATGGGAGGCTTTTGTGAAAATTGGGTCATGGTGCTCCAATGTGAATACACTTGAACGTAATTGAATTGTAATGTTAGACAATATAATGTAATTGTAAAATTTCAATTTTAAATTGTAATGTACATTCTAAGTTTAAATTTTGATTTCAAATACAATTGTAATGTAATTGAGAATTTAAAATACATTTATACAATGTAAAAATTTAAATTTTAAATTTTAAATTGTACAATGTATTCTAACTTTAAATTTTGATTTCAAATGCAAAATTATATACATTACAATCCATTCATTGTATTTCATCATCAATTACATTGTATTTCATTATCAATTATATAAAAATATTATCAAATACCAATGTATTGAAAAAATGTTTCATTCAACAATAATCAATTAGTTTTGTTATTGAACATATCAAAGTTAGGACCAGATTTGTTTGTGTCTCCTCATTCCATTTAATAAAAATATTGGCAGTTGGTGCTACATGGAATATAACATAGGAGATAGAGGGTACAATTCAACTAAAGGGCACTTACACATAATCCTTGAATATATTTTCATGCAAACAATACCCATTGTTGGCACAACTCACAAACATTCACTATAATTTCTAACCATCAAACTTTCTCAATTTTTGGATTGCATGCATCAAAACCCATCTTTATCATGCAGTTTTGCACACATAGGCATGGAATCTCTTTGAGGGAAATTAGTTAGTATTATATGGCCTTGTTTGCGTAAAAAAACCTCAATTATCAAACAAACACACAACTTGTACATGCATTTGTTTTTGATAGACATGGAAAAGTAATAATGAAAGTTGGCAAGACTTTGACATGACAATTCGTTCCTTTCTTAAAACCTTAAATGACTGCGTGGATTAAAAAATGAGGTGATGCATAATACTCCATTGTTATTAGCACAAACACCAACCTTGAAATGATTGCTAAATAAAAGGAAGAAACATAATAGTAAGTATCATATGTTTTAAATAAGATTTGGTGTTTTTTTTTCTTTTCATCTAGATTAGAGCACACACTTAAAAGAAAAGAACATAAAGATCACCTACATACAATAGAACTTGTTATTACACCAAATATTTTTGAATTTGATAGAAATCTATCACAAACAGTACCAAAATGGCATCAATCAATCATTGGTTGGTTGTAATTAGTGAATTTTGTCTCAAGGGATATTTCAAAATGACATTAAATTTTACATGTAATTGAATTGGAATGTGGAAATTGTAATTGAATTGTAATGTGTAGACAACATAATGCAATTATAATTTCAATTTTCAATTTCAAATGTATTCTAATTTTAAATTTTGATTTAAAATACAATTGTAATGTAATTGAGAATTTAAAATACATCTATACAATGTAAAATTGTAAAATTTAAATTTTATATTGTACACTGTATTCTAATTTAAAATTTTTATTTCAAATGCAATTATAATGTAATTGAAATTGAAAATTTAAATTGGAACAACACATTGAATTTTCAATTCAAACTACACAATAAATTTGAAATTTTCATTTTAAATTGTAATTGAATTGGAATGTGTAAATTGTAATTGAATTGTAATGTGTATAAAACATAATATAATTGTAATTTCATTTTTTAATTTCAAATGTATTCTAATTTTTAATTTTGATTTTATTTATGCAATTGTAATGTAGTTGAAAATGAGTTTTTAAATTGTAATTGAATTGGAATTGAAGTTACATATTAAATTTGAAATTTTATATTGTAATTGAATTGGAATTGTAATTTCAATTTTAAATTGTAATGTATGTATTCAATTCTAAATTTTGGAAGATGTTCTATAATGTAGTCAAAATTTGCATTTTAAATTGAACTAAATTGTAACTACACATCGAGATTGAACTTTTATATTGCAATCACTGCACATTAAATTTGCATTTGAAACGACAAAACATAAATTTGTAACTGTAATAACTATATCCATATGTAATATAAAAAACTTGATTGATTTCAAATCAGATACAAAATACACATGAAGACATCAATACGATGAAATATACAAAATATCCAAAAGTCCATATCCAAAGTACATATATGATAAAATTCTGTGTATAAATGATAGAAATCCATATCCAAAACATGAAAACATATACATAGATAATCCAAAACATGAAAATATATAAAATGTGAAAATATCCAAAACATGGCAATGTATAGATCATCCACTCATTGGCCACTACCTACACAAGGCCCTTGATCGACCCTGTGGTTGCCTTCGTGTGTAGTAGGCCGATGCTGGCTCTGAGGAGGTAAACTATGAATGAATGCCTCGATCTCCGTCCAGTCAATGGTGATAACCGACATCTGAGTAGGAATCTGGGTAGATAGCCCTTCATCAGGACCACGTGCTCGAGTTGCATCCCAATCATATGTGAAAGCCATTACAGCATCAACACTCACCCGTAGCGATGCCTGTGTAATATGCCATTAGATGTAATAAGTTAGATTTATTAAAAATTAAAACTAAAACAAAATTTAAGTTATAATTCAAAAATTGAAACATAAAGTACAAAAATAAATTACTATATGTGATTAAATAACATGATTTGAAACATAAATTAAAACTCACCTCTATGTCTGGAACTGACTGGTCAAGACCTTCACGGTCCTCATGTCTATCATCAAGAGCAATGCCCTTTCCTTGTCCCTGTACAATTTGGAATTCATTTGAAGTTAAGATCTAAAACATAAAATCTTGAAAATTAAGAAATAAAAAATAAATGATTTAAACTGGGAAATAATAAACTCAAATTAAATTAGAACATAAATTATAACTTACCTCAACTGCTGTCATCTGTGGGTTGGGACGAGCGGATGGACCAACCGATGGCTCACTAGTAAAGAGTTGATCCATGAATGTGCTTCCCTGCATGGAGCAATAGAATACAACTCCCTTAAGTATTATTAACCATTTAATTTACGACATACAATATGATGTAACATGAAGAAAATATATACATAATTGTACAAAAGTATACCTGTCCTGGAGCGACGCATCTACAATACAACTCAAAGTATGCATCTCGAACTCACTCAACATACCCCAGTAGGTCCTCGCCACCCAAAATATGAGCATGTCACTATCGACATACTCTATGTCTGGCTCTGCAGGTGCAGTGGGTGGTCTAGATGCCTCTTCATGCACAGGAACAACAGCACTACCCATGGCAGTGAACAACGACTCTGCAGGATCATGTCTAGCCTCTGTAGCAAGCAGGGATGATTGTTGCACATCTGTCAACTTGATAACCACCCTGTATGGAAATAGTACCAACCTCGAAGCGGGTGGCACCAAGGTAGGGTCTCTCCGAGCTCCAGGATGTTGGTAGGAGCATCCTCTACCAGCCCCAAAGAACTCGGACCATGTGCTAGTGTAATCTAGGTGCTTATCCAAAACAAACTCTACATAAATATGTTTTTCAAAATACAATGGGACCTGGTCATGGTGGGGAACATGCCCCATGCTCTGACAAATCTATCATATAGATATGGTGCAGAAGCCTCCAAATTAAACACCTTGAGTCTAAGTGATTGACCGAAAGGGCGGTCAGGAGGGATGTCGAACCAATTACCCTTGATGTCATGCCCTTTTAAGGCAACTTTGACATCCTCCCATTTGTGGATCCCAATGACATCCTGTCTCCTCCTACGACATGAATGACACCAAATGTCACTAAGAGGTCCCACCCTCTTGTAGAGCGCCAACATCTCATTCACTATTGATAAGATGATGAATAAAGATCGTCGTGTGGGAGAATCATTCCTCAATGTGCACACACATGAGTGCACCCACTCTCGTTGCGTAGTGATATTAGCGAGAGTGATGTGTGTGACCTCATCATCGTACGATCCCCCTGATGGGTCACCTGTGATCCAAACCAAAACACAAATGTTACCAAGAATATATATTATAACTTGCAACTGAAATTCAATGCATTATATACTAAAAATTTACTAAAAATGTATTTAACAAAAAATATGCACCTGATGCACTCGATTCTTGCCACCCATCCCCCACCTAGGGATCAACATGTATGTCGTCAAGATGAACTAAAACACTAGCTCTCCTACTGCTACCACCAGCGACAACCGACCCTAACGTGGTCACACTCCTCGGCGAACAGGAGCGCTGTCAATGGCCACCCTATTGGGAGACATCAGATCATCTTGTGCGTTGCGGAGCACGAAGCAATGAAGTTCCCTCTTCAGAAGTCTTCGCCTCACATTTCAATTTCTAATTCTAATTCACTTTCAAATTTCAAATTTCACATTTCAAATCGAAATTCAATTCAAATTCCAAACTCTATTTGAAATTTCACAATTCAAATTCAAATTTTAATTTCAAATTCCATGTTTCAATTTCAAATTCCAAGTTTCAATTTGAATTTGAATTCTAATTACATTTCAAATCCTCAATTTTCATTTCTCATTTCAATTTCTATTTTCGATTTTCAATTCGAATTTCATTTCAAAATTCAAATTCAATTTCAATATCAATTTCCCATATCAATATCATTTTCATTTTCAATTTCAAATTTACATTTCAATTCCAGTTTCAATTTCCAATTTCAATTTCGATATCATTTTTATTGGAAACACTAACATCATAGTGTTGATGCATATGTAACTTCGGAATGTATTTCATATATGTATATTTTACTCCTATAGAGATGGTATTATTCCTCTATACAGAAGTGTTTGTATTCCTATAGAGATGTTATTATTCCTTTATACGGAAGTGTCGTCATTTATATTGTAAGTGTCGTAACCTATACTTGATGGGTTATTAGACCACCTTGTTGGGGTCGGCCCTGTATAATTCATGTGGGTCGAAAGGTTATTAGACCACCCTATTAGGGGTCGGCCATGTGGTTCAAAGGGTTATTAGACCACCCTATTGGGTGTCTGCCCAATCAGCATTATGTTATGTGGTAAAGTTAAGGCCGACCTAGTAAAGGTTATTAGGCAAGTCAAGTCAAGTATAAATAGAGTGCGGGAGGCACTCTATTTGATCATTCTATTCTTTCTCACACTCTCAGGAGAGTGGCACACTTATGGAGAAGGAGAAGTTGCTGCTAGGAGATGTCTATCTCTTATGCTTGGGTTGTATCATTGCTCTATCTATATCTGAGGAAGTTATTGGGGTTTTTCACCTCTATGGTTTTCCCCAAGTAAACTTTGTGTCTCTTGTGTGCCTGCATTATTGTGTCCATGATTGATATGTTGTAGATATGTTGTACATGTTGTTCTCTTAGTTAATATCCTAGATCATATTGAAGTAAATTCTGAAAATTAACATGGTATCATAGCTAGCCTGAAAGAAAGCATGGTGTGGCATGTATGACACTTGTTACAATTGCGAAGCTAGGGCTTGATATAGCAAAAACCAATCGTCATAGCACTTTCAATATAAATAAATTTTGGAAACGTTTCAGGTTCTGAAACATGAACAGGATGAAGCTAAGATCCCCATGTACCTTGTGTCCAAAGGAAAACCTCTAATTCATTGTACTTTGTTATTTATGATCTACACAATATAGGGTTTCTGCCTCTTCCAGATCTCAGTCATAAACAGGTGACCTTGGAAAAAAGGTCATAACGTGGGCTAGGAATATCTAAATGAAATTTCATAAAATATGACAAGTAGGGTACGGACTGTACTTTCTCAGGTAACGTTTTCAGAGGCCGAAACTGAACCAGTAACACGTGTAATGGTGTATAAGTTCTCTCTCTTGTTTTATCCCATAAACAGGTCACGTTGCGACACTTGGTATAACTCTCTCTCAGAGAATCCATTTGAGGTCCAACCTATGGGGTTGGAAATATGACAGGCCGAGATATCACAAAAAAAAATTTCAGACCTTGTGAATTGAAAAGTTCGGAGTTACACTAGAAACAATCACGTACATATTTCTGTCAAAACAGAATTATTTTTGAGCACCTTCATTCATGGCTTCCGGAATATAAGGTTTCGGAGAAAGTTGGAATTTTTGTAATCGGAGACTATGAATGAATGCCACTCATAAAAATAGAAATTTAGAGACCAATATCAGAATTTTTGGTTGGGAAGAAGGTCGGGCTTGATCAGACCCTAGCTCGAGACTTTGATTGGAAAAGTGGAAAATTAGGGCTTCTGCAAAAATGAAAATTTTTGAAATCTGTGACCATGGCTGGAAGCTCCTCAGAAAAATAGAAGCTTAGAGGTATGGATGGAACCTTTTTATTGGGAAGAAGGGTGGGCTTTATCAAACCCTAGTTCAGGGTCATGTCTAGTGAATCCAAAAGCTTAAAAGGAAAATTTGAGGGGTGAAACTTTGCATTTTTCAAATTATGAGTATACCAGCTTGATCAGCTCATCAAGGCACATATAACTATCATTTTGAAAGTTTGAATTTTTAGGGTTTCTCTGACAAACTCTATTCCAGCTCCAGATCTAGTTCCTACAAATCAAGTGGATTGGGTTAATCCTAGAATATAATGGATTGGTCACCTCCATAAGTAAAGAAGTTCCTATTTCAGAGGGAGATGAGGCTAAGGCCTTACATAAGAAGATTACAAGCAATCTCAACAGGTATGAATCATTCATGTATGTTTCGAGATTTGTTCATGATTAAGTTTATGGTATGTTTATCTTCATGTTATTATGGTTAGTACAATATTGATTAAATTTAGACTTGTCGTATCACCTTAATAAAATTATGAATGCATGATAGAAGATATTCATTGATTAGGGTGTTGACACGTATGATTGTACTAATGCATTATGGTGTTGTATGAGGTTTATGTTGTTCGCTAACATGAAAGGTACACCAAGAAAGACAAATCATGTTCTAGTTCAAGAACATATAATCATGGTGACATGAAGACAAAGATTCATCCATTGTCATGAATCACTTAGAAGATCTATCTACGAGGTATGTATAACTTGGTTATATAATGGTTAACCTATGAGATATGCAGGTTACTAGCACAAGTCACGAAGACATCATGTGGGTATGTTAGACAATAACCAGCTAACATATTAATCCAGGTATGTTTTTTTATATCAAGTTAGAATCCTACTTTGTGATAGGATCTCTTATATAAGTATACATGGCATGATTAATAATGGTTATTCATAGGTTTGAATAATAATGGGCGTATGCATATTATGTTCTTACCTTAACTGATGATATGACTAACCAGAAGAGTCATGAAAGTATAGGTTTGAGTAATCACGGGTTTATGCATATTATGTTTCTTACCTTAATTGATGATATGACTAACCAAAAGAGTCATGAAAGTATAGGTTTGAGTAATCACCGGTTTAGGCATATTATGTTTCTTACTTTAATTTATGATATGACTAACCATAAGTGTCCTTGAATACTAATGTTTATTATCTATGTTTGAAATGATCATAACTATACATGTTTAAGATTATTGTGTTTTGATAGTATTAATATTATACTAATGAATGTATGAGACCTCAAGGATAACACAATGATGATACTAATAAGCATGAATAGTGATTAAGGATGGATATAAGTTCAAGGACAGGTAATCTAGGAAGCAAAGATCAAGAGGGAGCACACTCCAGTTGTTCCTACAAGGAAGCAAAGATCAAGAGGGAGCACACTCCAGTTGTTCCTGCAAGGAAGCAAAGATTAAGAAGGAGCACACTTCAGTAGTTTCTGCAAGGATGCAGATATTCAGAGGGAGTTGACCACTTCTCACAATCCACATCAGAATGGAGTTGCAGAAAAGAAGCAAAGACTAAGAGGGAGTCAACCCAACAAACAAACAAAGATAAGTATTTGAATTATCATTCCTTGCATATTTTATTGTTTAAAAAATACTGTTCAATAATGTATATACTCATGTTACTAGAATTAGGTTGTGTATTATGCATTTTAGAATAGTTGCATTGATGAACAATATACTACTAATATACATGGGTAAGTGGCCTATGGCACTGTACAACATTCCATCGTTACTTATCTAGAATGAAGCCTCTTTGCTGACATGTTGGGAGTTGTGCACACTCTTAACAATGTTGTGGTAGAGATTGGAAGGCATCTAGAAAGTTACGGGATATGGATAAATGTTGTATTGAAGCATTGGCTAAGATAACTGGATGACTGTATGACATATTTCTTTATGTATAAGAATTTGTTCTGAAAACTATGAGATGTTTTCTAATCATGCAATTTAACTTTTTGTGTAGGAAAGATCATATACCATCACCTACAAAAGAAGGACTACAACATTTGTTTAGTAACAAAGTTATCTATTGAAAATATTGAAGATATTGAAGTTTCCAGGATCTGGGAAGAATGCCATGATTGAGGAGTACCAGTCGATCATGAAGATGTTTGGGATGCAGTCCCAAGACCTGAAGGGGAGTCTGTAGTGACTTCCAAGAGGATCTACACAATCAAGCATGCTGCAGGTGGTAGCATAGAGACTTTTGCTCCTGTAGCTAGATACACTTCCATTAGATCTGTACTTGCTCTGGTTGTAGTGATGAAATGGAAGATACACCAGATGGATTTCAGGACATCTTTCTTGAATGGTGTAATTGAGGAAGAAGTGTATGTGGAGCAACCACTTGGTTCTAAGACACATGACAGGGAGTCATATATGTGCAGAACTTGGTATGGTAGGATAGACAACTTTCTATCCAGTTTGGGCTTTACCAAGAGTAAAGCGGATTCCAACCTTTACTACAAGGTTGAGGAAGGAAATTTAGTGACACTACTTTTGTATATGGATGACCTGTATATTACAGGTGAAGATAGATTGATTACCGACACGCAGTGGAAGCTTACTGTCGAGTTCGAGATGAAGAACTTGTGGATGCTGCACTATTTTCTAGGTATGGAGGTGTGGCAGAGTATAGATGGAATCTTCCTTGAACAAGGGAAGTATGCAATAGAGATCTTGAAGAGGTTCAGGATGATGCACCGTGAGGACATGGCCACACCTATGGCATTGAACCTGAAGCTTCTGTGTGATGCTTCATCTGATCCGGTTGATGTCATGATGTATCATCAAATGATTGGGTCCTTGATGTACCTGACAAACACGAGACCAGATATTTTCTTTGCAGTGAACACATTGAGCCAGTTCCCGATAGATCCGAGGAGTGTTCACCTAGTTTCTATAAAGCATATTCTGAGGTACCTGAAGGGTATAGTTGATTATGGGCTCAAGTATGATGCGAATCAAAAGTTTAACCTACAGGGTTATGTTGATTCAGATTGGGCAAGCAGTGCTGCAGTTAGGAAGAGCACTTCTGGGTGCTTCTTCAGTATGGGATCAGGTGTGATCTCCTGGTCTAGCATGAAGCAGTCCTGCGTAGCACTGAGTACAACCGAGGCAGAGTATGGTGCAGCCTGTTCGGCTAGTTGTGAGGCAGTATGGCTATGGAAGCTACTGTCTGAGTTATTTGATCTACCGCTGGAGTCTACTAGTATCTTTTGTGACAACCAGAGTTATGCGACACTGTTTGAGAACCCAGTATTCCACGACAGGTTGAAACACATAGATATCAAATATCACTATATCAGGGATATGGTACAGAGAGGAGCAGTGAAGCTCTTGTATGTTGCGACGGATGAGCAGGTTACAGATGTGCTGACGAAGCCACTAGCCAGAGTGAAGTTTGAGTACTTCAGAGAGAGGCTTGGTGTTATTTAGATCGATGACACTTCGAGGAAGAAGTGATGGAGACATTTGCTGAAGCCATTCCAAGCATGTTGGAAGGAGGATCCTTCACATGGCTGTGGATGTAAGTGCTGGATGATGAGCATCAGGACGATGCTCCAGTTACTGCTCTGTATATGTATATACATCATTTATGTTTGTATATGCATCATGTTGGATGCTTGGGCCATGTATCTATATATGTATCAGGTGGATACGTTGTATGATCAGGTAGATCATGTATGTTGATATGTATCAGGTATGATCAGGTGGATCATGTATTTGTATGTGTATCAGGTGGATACATTGTATGATCAGGTAGATCATGTATGATGATATTTATCAGGTAGATACTTGGTATGCATCAGGTAGATGCATTGTATGATCAGGATGATCATGGATGACGAGCTTCAAGATGTTGCTCTAGATGACATGCAATAGGATGATGCAGTGTTGATGATCAGGATGATCATGTGTACATCAGGATGAGGTATGATGAGTTTCAGGTTGATACTCTATGGCCGTGGAACAGGTTGTGCAGATAAGCATATAATTTGTGCCCTAGGAGATTTGCAGATAGTCTTTCGAGGTTTTTCCTATGGCATGTAATTTGTGCCCTGGGATATCTGGCAAATGCTCTTTCGAGGTTTTGCTTGGGAGGACATATAATTTGTGTCCTGGGAGATTTGCATATAGTCTTTCAAGGTTTTTCCTATGGCATGTAATTGTGCCTTGGGATATCTGGCAAATTCTCTTTCGAGGTTTTGTCCTATGGCATGTAATCTATGCCCTGGGAGATTTGATAGGTTGAGTCTTGTGCTCGTAATCAGTCCTGGGATGCTCTTTCGAGGTTTTTCCATGACCACATGTAATTTGTGCCCTAGGAGATCTGATAGGTTGAGTTGTGTGCTCGTAATCAGTCCTGGGATGCTCTTTCAAGGTTTTGTGGTGACCACATGTAATTTGTGCCCTAGGAGATCTGATAGGTTGAACCGTGTGCTCGTAATCAGTCCTAGGATTCTCTTTCGAGGTTTTGTGGTGGAGTCACATGTAATTAGTCCTGGAGATCTATACAGGATGAAAAAGGCCTCAGATGCTCTTTAGGGTTCTTGCTATCCAAGAGACTCTTTTAAGGTTTTGTGACGCATGTAATAAGTCCTGAGATTTCCACAGTATGGCCAGTGATGATGAATACCTGTAGGTGGTGGGTCTATATCCAGTATGAAAAAGGACTAGCTCTGTAGAAATTCCTATGATGAGTAGATTCAGATATTGATTGAGATAGCAGCAGCAGTGATGATGACGATTATCTAGTGACGATGATCCAGAGAAGAAGACTTGTGCTAGAAGACCTGTGTCGAGAAATACCTTCCTAGTTAAGAGGGAGTGTTGATGTATATGTAACTTCGGAATGTATTTCATATATGTGTATTGTACTCCTATAGAGATGGTATTATTCCTCTATACGGAAGTGTTTGTATTCCTATAGAGATATTATTATTCCTCTATGCAAAAGTGTCGTCATTTATATTGTAAGTGTCGTAACTTATACTTGATGGGTTATTAGACCACCTTGTTGGGGTCGGCCATGTATAAGTCATGTGGGTCGAAGGGTTATTAGACCACCCTATTGGGGGTCATTCATGTGGGTCAAAGGGTTATTAGACCACCCTATTGGGTGTCGGCCCAGTTAGCATTATGTTATGTGGTTAAGTTAAGGACGACCTAGTAAAGTTTATTAGGCAAGTCAAGTCAAGTATAAATAGAGTGCGGGAGGCACTCTATTTCATCATTCTATTCTCTCTCACACTCTCGAGAGAGTGGCACACTTGTGGAGGAGGAGAAGTTGTTGCTAGGAGATGTCTATCTCTTATGCTTGGGTTGTATCATTGCTCTATCTATCTCTAAGGAAGTTATTGGGGTTTTTCAACTTTATGGTTTTCCCTAAGTAAACTCTATGTCTCTTGTGTGATTGCATTATTGTGTCCATGATTGATATGCTGTAGATATGTTGTACATGTTGTTCTCTCAGTTAAGATCCTAGATCATATTGAAGTAAATTCTGAAAAATTAACACATAGGGGCCTGAGCATCGAATTTAGTTGTTCAACACTTGTTATGACAACATACAGGTATTGGATGGAGGGGAAATGGAATCATGCCGAAGTCAACTGGGGCTTGCTACATGTTTGAGTCTCGATAATCTACCTTTTAAATTGAACCAGAACAAGAAAAGAAGTTTGTTAATGACTAAGCAAAGCTAAGCAGTGAGTGCATGACATGAGTGATTGAATGATTATAATTTATGATGTTTCCAATATTTTTAATGACGAGTCAAATTTGATAGGATAGGAAATTTATAGCATAGGAATGATTATAAAGAGCCACGATGCTCTAGATCTATTGACATACATGAGAACAAATCAATTAATGGAAGTGTTGTTTGTGTGTTGGCTTGAGGCACATACCACATCAGAATCCAAACCAAACAAAGAGATAGTGTGGGTTGTTTGATGTATCTGCACCTAGGGATACAAGTTTACTCTACCTACCACATCCTAAAGTAACCGCATATCTGAAGAGGTTGTGTAAATCCAATAAGAATGTTCAAATGGAGCATGGGATATGTGTGGCTTGTTAAAGAAGAGTGTGAGTAGTCCTTTCACGTGGAATTGACAAGCATGTAGATCTGTTTAGAAAATGTGTAGACATGTGTTGTTTCATTTGCATGCAAGTTACCAACGTTAAAGGTCTGTTGAGGCAATTGTTGGGAAATACATAGTATTGTTTATGCCCCAATTTTGTGGGCTTTGGTGGATTGTGGCTAAAATGACAGTAGTGGCAGCAAGAAAACCCACATAAAAACTCCCACAAGGTGCCAAGAGGTCATCTCTCTTGAGGATGAAGCAATAAGAAAACCATCCACTAATTAAAAGATGGCTTGTCTTGTGTGGCTAATCTACATGGTAGAGAATTAATTTGTGTCTAGGCTTTGAGGAGTTGTGTGAATGGAGGTAAAGTACAATGTTGTTAAGGAATCATAGAAAAGTTGTTATTTAGCAGTGATAGATTCTTCCTGTTTAGATAAGGGTCACATGATTAATTGTGTCCTTGAAACAAATCTGTGACAAAACACGCCCTTGATAATTAGGATGGTGTTTGGTTTCAAGCAGCAACTGGTGCAACATCTTTAGGGATAAAATGTGGTGGTCACATTCAAATCATGTGAGCATGTTGGATACATATATTCATTGAGAATATTTGGATTTCTTAGATAAAGTCATCAATGTCACACCAGGACTAGGACTAGAGGTTGGGATGTGGGGGTGAAACTAAACTATTTTTAGAATGATATATTCTCAATATCTTGTAAGGACAGATCTACTAGTTGAGGCTCAATAGGTGGCGCGAGTATTTTCAATGTTTATTTACCACTAGTAAACAAAGTAGATTTTTCTTTTAATGTTTATTTACCACTAGTAAACAAAGTAGATTTTTCTTTTGAACAATGTTTATTTACTACCCTCGATGGGAAAACCACTAATCACAAACAATTTCCTTCAGCTAAGAGGCCATGACATGGGGTTATTCTTCTATCAAATCACTCGGGATTTGAAATTGGTCCCCAAAAAGACCATAAAAATAGATGATCAACATTGTCGACTAATATTAAGTTTTTATGTAATGTACTAGGTATTGAGAATAATCCCCATGCATCTTTTCCCTCTATGGTATTTTGGTTACCCTCTCTTGCCCATTTTCTTTCCTTTCGACTAGATTTTCATCATCATCTCTTGGTTTGTGTATATGGAGTTTATTACAGTGGTTAGTGTGGCCATCATGAAGTGGGAAGTGGAATTCTAGAAGGTTCAAACTGATAGTATGATTTCACTCCCATTGGTGGATAAATTGGTGAATTTGAATGTTGGCTGACTTTACCCAACCTTGCAACTTCCCTGGTTAACCTAGTCGGAGTTGTTCTATGCATTCCACTCTAATTCTCATTATAGGAGGTGCAGGGAAACAAAATCAATTTATCCTATCCTCTCCTTCACCAACTAGGTTACTCGTTTGTTGTTTACCATGACATTATAAAGGATTATCCCTATTGGATCAAGTAGATACCTAGGTGTATTTCCTCATCAAGAAAAACACATACAATCTGTATGAACTAGCTCCTCTAGAACATATACTTATTGTTTGTGTTTCTTATGAAGATCATGATTAGGGGTTTCTTAGGGTCCCATGTTTTTTTGTTTTTCATTGTTATCTTAGCAATGATTAGAAACCTATCAACTTGCTAGGTAGTTTTCATAACTTTGATAAACTCAAGTTCTACAAGTGCTATGGTTTCCCTCTAGGCACGCCATTTTTATTTATGTTGTAAATGAGTTTTTATCAATACAAATCATCACACACACACACACACACACACACACACATATATATAATTAAATGGTTTTTTGATAAGATTAAAGATTTGTAAATTAATATATATATGAGACATATTTTGATATATTCATATCAACTGAAGAAATACCTAAAATTTGACATATTATAAATTATGACATTTAGACCATGGCAAAGGGAGTATGTCAAAATCTTAATAATATAAGATGTTGTTGCACTTGCTTTTGTCATCTTAATATTCTTAATAATATGAATATTTAACTTCAATATATTTATAATTTATATTAACATAAAATTATTAGTTTATATTAACATATAATTATATTAACAAATATTGAATTTAATTGTAATATTTAAATTTAATTGTAATATTTAAATATTTATTTTTAAAATGTTATATAATATATATTATTAAAAGATTAAAAAATATATATGTGTTTATTATTGCGCCGAGAGGCGCTCTACAGCACAGTATGAGGGAGATCTTGTAACATGCGAGTGTTTGTCGAATGTTTGTCGAGTGTTTGTCTAGTAACAAAATAATACAAAGTAAACAAAAAAGAATAATACAAAGTAAAAAGTAATAAATATTATGTCGGCCATAAACAAAAAATAATAATACAAAGTAAAAAGTAAATATGAGACTTAAACTAGAGACATTAGAGCTTAGGGTTAGGTGATAAATATTATGTCGGTCATAAACAAAAGAGAATAATTCAAAGTAAAAAGTAAATATGAGACTTAAACTAGAGACTTTACTTTTTACTTTTAATACAAAGTAAAAAGTAAATATGAGATTTTAGAGTGTTTGTCGAGTAACAAAATAATACAAAGTAAATAAAAAAGAATAATACAAAGTAAAAAGTAATGAATATTATGTTGGACATAAACAAAAAAGAATAATACAACATAATAAGTAAATATGAGACTTAAACTAGAGACTTTAGAGCTTAGGATTAGGTGGCTCAGGTATTGCACTCAAGGAGCTATTCAAGGAGAGGTTTGCACCTCGGAAGATTTGATGCCTCTTGGCACGTGATAGAGCCTAGGATTTGGATCTATGCTAGTATATAAACATTTATATGATATTACATGTATAACTATAAAAGTATACATGATAATTATGTCATAAAAAATAAAAATGACACTTCATCTCATTAAATAAATTAATAATAATGATGCTACTTACTTAATTATGGATTTTTCATTAGAGAAATTGTAGGTCGTTTTCCAAAGTAACATTGAATCTAAGGTTATAGATGGAGACCAAATGAGTTTTCTACATGTCACTGTGGTGTTGTTGAGTTTTTTTTAATGTTAATGGTTTTTGTTAAACCGACAACCTAATATGATTATTTTTTTTCAATTCTCTTGGCATTATCAGTGGATTGAAAAAAAATGGGTAGCCTTTATGCTTGTCAAAACACATTTTAAAATAAAACCGGTAGCATTTATGCAGTGAAATGCTATCGGTTGCTTGTCAAAGCACATTTTAAAATAAAACCGGTAGCATTTATGTAGTGAAATGCTACCGATTGACATAAACAAAAATATTAATAATTTTAAAAAATAAATACAACATAAATTTAAAACAAAAAATGTTTTGGAATGGTTTTTTGTTTCGATGGTGGTTTTGGAATGGGTTCAATGGTTTTTGTACACAAAAAATAATGTTTTTTTGGTTTGAATGGTGGTTTTTAATTTCAATGGTTTTTGGTTTCGATGGTGGTTTTTCATTTTAAAATTGATAAAAACAAAATAAAATTTACATTTTGTAAAAAAACACAAAATTTTATATACAAAACAAATAAAATTTAGGTTTTTTTTTTAAAACAAATAGCAAAACAAATAAAATTTAAAATTTAGTTTTTTTTAAAAAACAAATGCCAGGTTGAATTCCACTTACCTGGTGGATTAGAAGCCATGGCGAGGTGGAGTCGGGTGTGGGGCATGGCGTCGTGACTTAGCTGCAGATGCTCGGTCGAGGGCTTTTGTGCCGTCCTTTTCGCTGTCTCTGCACAATCATTTTTGAATAGGGCCTGACCGATCGACCGGGCCCTTTTTTTTTTGTCTCAAATCCTCGATCGAGCAATAGCTAGATCGAGGTATTTAAAAACCCTCAATCGAGTTCGTTTCAAGCCCTCGATCAAGGTCTTTTAAAACCCTCGATCGAGCTTATAAAACCTCGATCAAGGGCTCGAAATGACCTTGATCGAGGGATCAAAAAACAAGCTTTTGTCTCCCACGTGCCAAAAATGGTGAACCACGTTCGTGGAATCACCCTACACAAAAAATATATGAAGAGAAACAAGCTCTGATGCCAAGAAAATGAGCTTCATGGGAAAGGATCAAGGATTCGGGACCTACGCAAAGTTGCTTCAAAGCTCCTAAGGAATTCCATGTATTGGGTGCTAGGAAAGGGAAGGAAAATTTATATATAGGAGGATTCAATCCTAGATCAGCCCCCCCCAAATAATAAAGAATATTTGAAGGGAATAAGGGACTGGTTATCGGGTGAAGGTATATCAAATCTCTTTGATCTATCTATGTGGGAAGAAGATGGGGTCTGGAAAGAGTGGAAATATCTTGATCTCGCTGCACATCTAAGAAGGGAGTATTGTTCCCTCCTTTGCGATCTGAGAGGCAAGGCTCCTACAAGGAAAAGAGATAAGGACACTAGAGGTTAGGGTCCGAAAGGAAAGTACAGGGTAAAAGATGGCTATGAAATCTTATTGCAGGAGCTCCCCTCTCCTCCTTCGTCTTATGTTTAGAAGAAATTCTAGAAACTTGACTGTCCCCTTAAGGTTAGTGCCTTGTCATGGCTCCTTTCTCCCCAAAAAATCCTCACAACATAAAATCTAAGGAAAAGAGGATCGAGAATCCTAATAGATGTGCTCTTTGGAAGAACAAAGAAGAATCTGTTAGGCATCTTTTCACAACTTGCTACTTCTTTAAGAAGGTTTGGGATATCTCTATTAAATACTTAGGAATAAACCTAAATATTCTAGATCATGTCTCTGGATTCTTCAGAGGTTGGAATTAGAACTATATAAGTTCCTTCTCTGACAAAAAATCCCTGCTAAACTTGTGGAGTGTTATCCCAAAATATATCAACTGGAAAATCGAGCTTTCGAGAAATAAGGAAATTTTTTAGGCGATCACTACATTCCTTGGGAAAATTGCTTTAAAAGTGAAACTTTAGATGAAGGATTTTCTCGGAAGATGAGGATATAAAATAAAAAAAATCCAACAAATTTTCTCCCTCCGAGCTTCAGTGGGAGAAGCAATTCATCGAGATCAACTCCCTTCAGTCCAACGTATTTTCTGAATTTAAGTCCTGGACGAGTAATCAAAATAAGATGACCTTATTTTTCAATGATGACTCGAAAGGAAACCTGAGGGAGGTAGGTGCGGGGGGGAAGGAGGGGGGGTATCTTTGACCCAGGAGGAAAAATGATCTTATTATTGATGTATATGTAACTTCGGAATGTATTTCATCTATGTATTTCATATATATTTATTGTACCCTTATAAGAGATGTGTTATTCCTCTATAAGGAAATGTCGTCATGTGGATTAAAAAGTGTCGCAAGTGTGTGTGCTTGCCGATGGGTTATTAGACCACCATGTGTGGGGTCGGCCCTAAAATATATATTATATTGTGGATGTATCTAGATAGACAAGTTGGCCCCATAAGGTCACTGGGAAAATAGGTTAAGTATAAATAGAGATCGGGAGATCTCTATTTGGATCATTCGGAAGGACACACTTCTCTCACTCAGAAAGTGGCACACTAGTGAGGAGGAGGATCATCTACTCTAGGAGACTATCTCAAGTGTATTTTGGTTGTACTTTGGTTGAGCCATTACTCTCTCTATCTTTGAGGAAGTTGTGGGGTTTTTCACCTTAGGGTTTTTCCCACGGAAACTTTGTGTCTCTTGTCTCTCATGCTTTTGATTCTTGTGATGCTTGTCATGATTATTGTGATTGTTATGCATTGATATACTGTATATGTTATTCTCTTAATAAAGATCCAAGAGTATTATGATTTAATGCTCAAAATTTAACATGGTATCAGAGCTAACCTGAGAAGAAGACATTTTGCGGTGACGGAAACTTGAGTTTCTTGTTTATTGGGTTTCTCTCCACAGTTTTTGGAAACGCAGTATAGTAGATTGACTCTACTAATCAAGCAGAATCTATCTGTCCAATCAAAATTCAATTCTGAGCATTTTCAGATTTGGCCCTAAAAATTAGGGTTTCCACAAAAATAGGAATTTCTGAAATCTGAAGACATAGCTGGAAGCTCCTTGCAAAAATCGAAGTTTAGAGATTTGGGTGGATATTTTTGGCTGGGTAGATCTCCGAGAAACTCAAACCCTAATTCAGGACTCTCCCTAGTGAACCTAGGAGGACAAAAGGGCAAATCTAAAGGGTAAAGCTTTGCTGATCTCAAATTCTGAATACACCAGGCTGATCAACTCATCAAAGCGCATCTTTCTATCCTTTCAGAAAGTTGAAATTCACATTTTGAATTTTTAGGGTTTTTTTGACAAACCCTAATCCAGGACCAGATCCAATTTTCAGCATTTCAAGTGCTAAGACCTAAATCTTTTCTATTTCCATTTGAAGTACTCTTTAAGATGTCTCACCACACCAAGCTTGAGGATAAGCTTGAAGGGGATGATAACTTCCGAGCTTGGATGTATAGGATTGTGTTAATCCTAGAAGAGAATGAGTTGGACTCATATATAAAAGAAGACATCCCTATCCCAGAGGATGAAGAGGCTAAGGTATTGCATAAGAAGAACTTGGTCAAGGCAAAGAGAATCATTGTTGATTCTATCAAAGACCATTGCATACCCCATGTGTCTTCTCTAAAGACACCCAAGGCTATGTTTGACTCTTTGACCAAGCTATTTGAAGGAAAGAACATAATGTCCCAAGAACAAAAGGGACAAAAGGGACAAACACAACAACAACAACTCCAGCAAGAAGAAGAAGGGTAACAAAAGAAGGTACCATGCTCATGCTGCCGAAGATGGTGAACCTCCAAAGAAGAAGGCTAGGGCAGAAAGTGATGATAGGAATGATGATTCATCAAGTGAAGAAGAGTATGTTCTAATCTCTTCTCTCACAGGTACTATCTCCCATGGTTGTAATGATTGGTTAATTGACAGTGGGGCTTCCAAACACATGACTGGGTTTAAAGAATCCTTTGTAAATCTGTATGAACATGAATCACCCCATAAAGTGAAACATGGGGATGATTATCAATATCCCATCAAAGGAAATGGTGAAGCCTCCTACAACCTAGATTCTGGAAAATCTTTGAAGATGAAAGAAGTCCTTTATGTACTTGGGCTCAAGAAGAACTTACTCTACATCTCTGCATTGGATGCAAAAGGTATGAGGGTTGCATTTGTGGATGGCCAAGTCCTAAAGTAGCCAAACGGAAAGACCATAGATGATGTAGCTGTGATTGGAGAGCAATAGGGAGGTTTGTATAAATTAAAAGGACAACCTGAACATGCCATGGTGCATGAATCCATGGAGCCAAGTGAACTTTGGCATAGAAGACTTGCTCGTATGCACTATAGGGCACTTCCAATTGCAAGCAAGGCTGTATAGGGTCTTCCTGAAATCAAGACCAAACATGAAGGTGTTTGCAAAGGATGTGCAAAAGGTAAGAATATTAAGAAGGCTTTCCCAAGCAGTGAAAGCAAGGAAAAAGATATCCTGGAAATCATCCACTCAGATGTATGTGGTCCTATGTCATCCAGTTCTCTAAGTGGGTATGTTTACTATGTCTCGTTTATTGATGACTTCTCTAGGAGGACTTGGGTATACTTCTTGAAAAACAAAGATGAGGTGTTTGATAAGTTCAAGGAATTCAAAACCTTGATGGAGAATCAAACTGACAAAAAGATTAAAACATTCAGATCCGACAATGGTGGAGAATTCACCTCAAGTGACTTCAAGAATCTTTACAGTGATTCAAGGATTAAGAGGGAGCTGACTGCTCCTTATAATCCTCAACAGAATGGAGTTGCATAAAGGAAGAACAGAACAATCATGGAAGCAGCAAGGCTAATGCTGCATGACTAGGATCTACCTATGCATCTATGGGAAGAAGTAGGTAGAACAACTGTATATGTGCAGAACAGAACACCCCACAAGATATTGGACAACAAGACACCAGAAGAGGTCTTTTCTGGTAAGAAACCTGAAGTCAGCCATCTCAGAATATTTGGTTGTCCAGTATACACTCATGTCCTAAAGGAAAAGAGGACCAAACTAGATCCTTCAGAAAAGAAGGGTATCTTTGTGGGTTACAGTGAAAGCTCGAAGGCTTACAAAATATACTTTCCAGGGTTCAAGAAGATTGATGTCAGCAGGGATGTAACATTTTATGAAAACTCAGCATTCATCAAATCAAGGAAGGCACCTATCGAAGTTTATGAAGAACCTGAGGAAACTGGATTTCAAGACACTACCATGACTGAAGCAATTCCAGAAGTTGTTCGTGAGTTTGAAGATCCGCAAGAACCTGTAGATCCACCCCGTGAGGATAACTCTCACAAGAGGAAACCTGCATGGGCTAGAGAGCTCATTCAAGATGCAGAAAGATTTGGCATTCCAGAAGAAGAACACATAGCAAAGAAGAGAACCAGATCACATACCGGCTATGTTGCTTTACTCCGTGACATTATGAACAAAGAACCTTCCAGTTATGAAGATGCAACGGAAAAGAAAGAATGGAAGGATACCATGGTTGAGGAATACCAATCAATAATGAAGAATGATGTTTGGGATGTTGTCCCAAGACCTAAAGAGAAGTCTGTTGTGACTTCCAAATGGATCTACAAAATCAAGCATGCTGCAGATGGCAGTATAGAGAAATACAAGACAAGATTCGTAGCTCGTGGCTTCTCTCAGAAAGAGGGAATAGATTATGAAGAAACTTTTGCATCTATAGCCAGGTATACTTCCATCAGAACAGTACTTGCCCTGGCTGCAGCAATGAAATGGAAAATACACCATATGGATGTCAAGACTGCTTTCTTGAATGGTGTAGTTGAAGCAGAAGTATATGTGGAACAGCCACTCAGTTTTGAAATACATGACAGCGAGTCATATGTGTGCAGATTGAAGAAAGCCTTGTATGGCTTGAAGCAAGCTCCCATAACTTGGTATGGTAGGATGGACAGTTTCCTATCTAGCTTGGGCTTTACCAAGAGTAAAGCGGATTCCAACCTTTACTACAAGGTTGAGGAAGAGAATCCTGTGATTCTACTTCTGTATGTGGATGACTTATTTGTAACAGGAGATGACAGATTGATTGCAGATACTAAGAGGAAGCTTGCTGCTGAGTTCGATATGAAATATTTGGGAATGATGCATTATTTCCTAGGTATGGAGGTGTGGCAGAATTCAGGTGGGATCTTCCTTGGTCAAGGGAAGTACACAGTAGATATCCTGAAGAGATTTGGGATGATGGATTGCAAGGCCATGGCCACACCCATGGCATCGAATCTAAATCTTCTATGTGATGCTTCATCTCAGTCGGTTGATGTCTCTATGTATCGTCAGATGATTGGGTCCTTGATGTACCTGACGAACACGAGACTAGATATTTGCTTTGCAGTGAATACATTGAGCCAGTTCCTGATGAATCCGAGGAGTGTTCACCTGGTTGTTGTAAAGCATGTCCTGAGGTACCTAAAGGGTATAGTGGATTATGGGATCAAGTATGAAGTGAATAAAAAGTTTAACTTGTAGGGCTATGTTGATTCAGATTGGGCTAGCAGTGCTGCAAATAGGAAGAGCACATCTGGGTGCTGCTTCAGTATGGGATGAGGTGTGATCTGTTGGTTCAGTAGGAAGCAGTCCTGCGTAGCACTGAGTACAACTGAGGCAGAGTATGTTGCAGACTGTTCAGCTAGTTGTGAGCCAATATGGCTATGGAAGCTACTGTCTGAGTTATTTGATCTCCTGTTGGATGCTACTGGTATCTTCTACGATAACCAGAGTTGTGTGAAGCTGTTCGAGAACCCAGTGTTTCATGACAGGTCGAAACACATAGAGATCAAATATCACTATATCAGGGATATGGTGCATAGAGGAGATGTGAATCTCCTGTATGTTTTGACGAACGAGCAGATTGTAGATGTGCTGACAAAGCCACTAGCTAGGGTGAAGTTTGAGTACTTCAGGGAGAGGCTTGGTGTTCTTCAGATCGACGACACTTCGAGGAAGAAGTGATGGACACATTTGTTGAAGCCATTCCAAGCATGTTGGAAGGAGGATCCTTCACATGGTTGTGGATGTAAGCGCTGGATGATGAGTATCAGGATGATGCTCCAGTTACTGCTCTGTATATGCATCATGTTTGATGCTGGATATGATCAGTTGGATCATTTATATTTGTATGTATGTACGCATCGTGTTGATGTTGGATATGATTAGTTGGATCATTTATATGTATGCACGCATCATGTTGGATGCTGGATATGATCCGTTGGATCATTTGTATGTATTTGTATATGCACCATGTTGGATGCTTGGACCATGTATCTGTATTAGGTGGATATATTGTATGATCAGGTAGATCATGTATGTTGATATGTATCATGTATTTGTATTTGTATCAGGTGGATACACTGTATGATCAGGTGGATCATGTATGATGATATGTATCAGGTAGATACTTGGTGTGCATCAGGTGGATGCATTGTATGATCAGGTTGATCATGATGATGAGCTTCAGGATGTTTCTCCAGATGATATGTACCAGGATGGTACAAGTGATGATGATCAATATGATCATGGGCATCAGGATGATGCCTCGTGCGATGATGACCTGTTGGATCATGAGTATCAGGTTGATACTTGGAGGTCAGAGATGATATGTGGCAGGTTGTGCAAATAACATGTAATCAGTCCTGGGAGATCTTATCGGTCGTGCTGTGGCACATAAATGTTCTTTGGGTACTCTTTCCGGTATTTTTGTGTAGTATGTAATTAGTCCTCAGATATCCGATAGGTTGAGCTGTGTGCTCGTAATCAGTCCAAGGATGAGGTATTACTACGGAGACATGTAATTAGTCTTGGAGATCCGAGAGGTTGAGCTGTGTGCTCGTAATTAGTCCTGGGATTCTCTTTAGAGATCTTGTCAGTCGTGCTGCGGCACATAAATGTTCCTGGGATGTTCTTTAAAGGTTTTGTTTATCCACATGTAATCAGTCCTAGAGATCCGAGAGGTTGAGTTGTATGCTCATAATAAGTCCTGGGATGCTCTTTAGAGATCTTGCCAGTCGTGCTGTGGCACATAAATGTTCTTGGGATGCTCTTTAAAGGTATTGTGGAGGAGATGCATGTAATCAGTCCTGGGAGATCTTGCCGGTCGTGCTTAGGCACATAAATGTTCCTGGGATACTCTTTCTGGTATTGCATCCAAACATAAAATTAGTCCTGAGAAGGAACCTCTATCAGACCGTTCGCACAGATGATGAAGACCTACAGGTGGTGTTCCTACATCCAGTATGAAAAAGGACTAGCTCTGTAGAACTTCCTATGACGAGTAGAGTCAGAGATTGGTTGAGATAGCAGCAACAGTGATGATGATGATGACGATGCATCGATGACAATGATCTCGAGAAGAAGACTTGTCTAGCAGAACTGTGTCGAGAAATACCTTCCTAGTTAAGAGGGAGTGTTGATGTATACGTAACTTCGGAATGTATTTCATCTATGTATTTCATATATATTTATTGTACCCTTATAAGAGATGTGTTATTCCTCTATAAGGAAGTGTTGTCATGTGGATTGACAAGTGTCGCAAGTGTGTGTACTTGCCGATGGGTTATTAGACCACCATGTGTGGGGTCGGCCCTAAAATATATATTATATTGTGGGTGTATCTAGGTAGACAAGTCGACCCCATAAGGTCACTGGGAAAACGGGTTAAGTATAAATAGAGATCGGGAGATCTCTATTTGGATCATTTGGAAGGACACACTTCTCTCACTCAGAAAGTGGCGCACTAGTGAGGAGGAGGATCATCTACTCTCGGAGACTATCTCAAGTGTATTTTGGTTGTACTTTGGTTGAGCCATTGCTCTCTCTATATTTGAGGAAGTTGTGGGGTTTTTCACCTTAAGGTTTTCCCCATGGAAACTCTGTGTCTCTTGTCTCTCATGCTTTTGATTCTTGTGATGCTTGTCATGCTTATTGTGATTGTTATGCATTGATATACTATATATGTTATTCTCTCAGTAAAGATCCAAGAGTATTGTGAATTAATGCTCAAAATTTAACACTTATCCTTTGCATGGGGGCTAGGTAAGAGGAAAAAAAACCAAGTTGAATGGGATTCACTAATGTAGGGAATAGAAGCTATGACATAATTAAACATTGTATAATTATAGGTCTTTGTGACTCCGGGATTTTTATTCAAAGAATGCAGAACATTCAGGTCAACAAGGAAAAATAGATAGGGATAGCACAAAGAAGAATACTGGATTTCATCTAGGATTTATCAAGTGTGCACTTTTTCCACGTGAAACATCACAACAACAAGGTTTCATATCATTTGGAAAAGGAGGGCTCATGGATAAAGGAAGGATATATAATCTTTAACAACTCCCCCCTACACTAAATGGATCCCTTGTTTCCATGCATAATGTTTCAACCCCTTTTCTTCTATCTTGAAGCGATCTTATACATTCGATATCGGACCCCCCTTGGGTTTTTCCTAGCCTTTATGGTCTACATTTATTATCCTCATTGGGGTTTTTTCCATCGCGGTTCATGGCTGGTAAAATGGTGGGTAGAGCACATCCAGTTCAATTTGAATTCAGTTGTCTTTAATTACCCCTTTCATGGGCTGTCCCCTCCAAGTATTTTTTGTGAGCTAGCTCCCACATGAAGTAAAGACTATGAGATATGGAAAATATCTCGCGCAATGTCAATGCGGTTAAAACAGGAAGTTAGAAGACCTTCTTATCCCTTTGAGCATTTCCTGTCATGGTAGCGAGGTGTTTGAATATTGGAAGGAGTGTAGCTTAGATTCCATTCCCATGGAACCTATAGATAATGTCTTATAGAAGATGATGGGAGAGGTTTTGGCTCTGAAAAAACTCATGGTGGATTTTAAAAAGATGATGCACTGTGTGCTTGAGGTTTTGAAGGCGATTCTTGATGAAAATAAAAGAGTCTTCGTGGATATCACCTTCCTTGACACTTTCATTGATGACTCTAAGGTGAACATTAAAGTGAAGGATTGATAAGTGGAATACATATGACATTGTATTCAAGATATGGAGCAAGTTCAAGCCTCCAGGCATGAAGAAATCCGTAGGGATATCATTGACATGGTCTACAGACACCAGGAACAGAGCATGACTATCAATGAAAGAAACAAAACTCATTTCAACCACTTGAAGGATATTCTCAACAAGCTACAGGATGATATGGATGAAATTGGTAGAGGAAATAGTGACCATGTGCTCCGTCGAGATGAGGAATCCCCAATGGAAGACATCCCCTCTGTGTAAGCGGTTGATGGAAGCGAGCATCCCTTGGAATGAAGCAATCTGACTCCTTTTAAATTTTGTTTATGTATTTATGCCTATTTCTATGTTTTTAGTTTATTAGGGTATACTTTGTCAAAGGAAGTAGAATAGGAACATAAAGACACCTTCATTTTTTTTACGAGTAACTGCTGGATGAAAACAAATTTGTATCAGACCTGTTATGTTTAGTCTTTTCTTTGCACTGCTATATTTTGGTCGATGGCTTGTACGTATATTTCACATTAATATAAAAAATATTTCTCGTTTCTGTTAAAAAAAGAAACATAACTTCTTTTCACAGTAGCATCATTATAATAGAAAAAAAAGAAAGATCAACATAAATCTCCATCCTTCCACTGCATTATAGAAGTGAAATTTCATTTTCTTCATGGCAGTTCGAAGATTGGAGGGTGAAAGAAACCTATGGAAAGATTGTTTAATTCTTTAGGTATGTACCATTCTCCCGGCCTCATTTCCATACCCATTTTTGAAAGAGAGTCCGCTTCATCATTCATTTCCATGAATATGTGTGAGAAGGAAATCATCAAGAAAGACATTTTCAATCTTAACACTTAATCCAATAAAGGTTGTATGTAGATATTTAGATAGTTTTTTACCTCAGTAACCCAACCTATGATTAGTTTCAAATCTCTCAATACTTGCAGGTGAAGAATATTATTTTCAATTGCAAGAGATATTAATAATATGAGAGCATTTAACTATGCATATTCACGTCCCAGCTCCTAATCCCATTCTGAAACTGATTTTCTTTTCTTTTGAATATTGTCTTCCTTGTATTCCTCTCACATGATATATATATATATATATGTGTGTGTGTGTGTGTGTGTGAGAGTTTTTAAGTGTTTCTATACAATTTCTTTATTAATTTGTTTCATTAATGTTATTAAACTTGAGTCAAATAAGTAAGAACAAATATTTATTTCTAAGAAATTATAGATTCAAATCAAGTTAATATTACTATTACTTTGATTTTATTTTAATGTTTAACTTAAATTTCACAATTTTTTAAATTGCATAATTATATTTCTAAATATAATTTTTTATAGAGAAAAATAAACAATTTCAAAAGTACATAATAAGATTTCTAAGCATTAATTTTAATAAAAAATGAATAAATATTTATTGTATTTTTTACTTTGAATATCAATTCAAATACTAAATTTTACAACAACAAAAAAAACACAAATTTATTAAACTCTTTACCTCTAAAATCAATTCAAATTTGCAAACATATGAACAACAACAAGTAGATAGTGATTTTGGTATTCTAATGTGGTAATATTAAGTGGTGTAAGTATAGCAAAGTAATGAAAGTGTTTTCCATATATTCCATTAATCTGAAAATTTTACTTTTTTTTTGGTAAGTTTGTAATTATCTATTAAACTGAAAAAACAAAATATAAATGGCAATCCTCAGCCTATGGCGGCTTGAGTAGATGGAGCCACCACCCTAGGTGCTCAAAAATGTTGAGATTTATTTTCTTAGCACAAAAAGACACCTTCCCTGTGTAGGGAAACTAGGCCAACCATAAATTCACTCCATGTTCCGAGCAAATGATACATAGATACTATCCTTTTGACAAAATGCGAAGCAAAATATAACAAAAGAACTGGAAATTACACATCAAACCTATCACCTGCATGGCCATCTTAGTTGTCCGCATCTGCATGAGGTCGGTTTGACAGTTCCTCCAGAATTAGGAATCCTCCAAAAAAATCATCCACCAATTCCGGGGTAGGGAGCTGAATCGGTAGTGGTTCGTATTTGCACTTATGAGAAGTGTCTCCTCCATCTTCCGCGTGAGTTCTTTTTCTGAGAAATGAGCCGATGATCGAAGACATAGGGAAATTTTCCTGCTCTGGACCTGTGTGGGACTCAGAATCCGACACCATCGCAGAGGTATCTCCAGCACCACGCTCACTCCCAATTACTCCTCTCGAGCAACCCCCTAGAGCATATTTTTTCCAGTCAAAGCTAGCCTCAAGGCCTCCTAGATTCTCGTCTAGCTATATCAAATTGGCTCTAGAATCCAACACAGTGTCCTTGGAAGAGTTCCATTTTTCTATCATGTCTTCCATCAAGGCTCCCATCATGTTCTTGACAAGCCAATAGTATTTCATCCTACCACTGTCCCTGCCTGAGGCCAAATGCTCAGAGACCAAGCAAGCTTCCCAATCATCAATCAATACCTGAACATGAAAGGAGATGGAAGTAGCATAGTCGTCTGTTGCATCCTAGACCTAGCTCTTCTTGGATGCACCACAACTTCCACTCCCATGGTGGGGAGTGCCTCCCGAACTCATCATGGGAATGCATTAGAGAGTTATCTTTCCCGCAGAGAGAGCTGCCAACCCAAAAGAGTGTTGTATAAAGGGCCAAGGATTTCGAATGAAGTTACCACATCCATCCATAATTAACCATCTATACATATATATACAGAGGGCCACATGCGGGAGCTCCTCTGCATTAAAACCTTCTTTAAGTCGCCTGGTACCTTGCATCGCGTCTGAACTTGAAAGATAGGACGGATTCCTCACTTGGAGTTAATGCACCAAAGTCCAAGGACCTTGGTGTATTTACACCAGGAACAAGTCATGTGCCATGGATCAGGCACGCTTTCCTACATCACGCATGCCCTCCACGTTCTCCTCCTGAGCAGTCACTCGCATCCGGATATAAAAAAATTCTTTATTAACTTGTAATACTAAACTTATTTATTTTTAATTTTTAGAGGTTTTATTTAATGTTTTTTACATAATCAAAATGTATGACGCAATGTTTGTACTACACACCATTTGATGGATTTGAAAATTTTTAGAGTACATTCATTGCATTAAATTTAGTGATTAACAAAATAATATGAATTATATTTTGTTTTAAATTATTTTTTTTCTATATATTTCTTTTTTATTATGATTTTAATATTTTTATTCATATAAGAGAAAATATATAAATAATTAGTTTTACTTTTTTTAAATTAATATTGAATTATAGGATGGTACAAGATAATGTTATGTAATTTTGACGCATTAGTTGTAATGGAAATCTAAAAAAACAGAAATATGATCATTAAAAATAAATATTAGAGGTATTTTTAGAACACGGTGTAAAATGATGAAACGTACATGTAATCAAGTTGCCATCAAGAAGATATAATTTGTATTTATGGAAAATTAGTATAACTAGGAAAATGGTGTACGGGTATGTTACTTTTTCTCTAAAACATAATGCATATGTTTCGAAATGTAAACAATGATTTTTTAAAAAATAAAAATTGTAGAGTTATAAATAACATACGCATAACTAGAAAAAATTATTATGGAACTTATAATTAGATATCGTTATGGCACTCATAATTAGACCACATTATTTTTAAGAACTGGGCTTGCGCATGAAGTTTTTCCCCAAAATTGTTGCAACAACAACGCGCAAGCGGGTTTAAAATAGAAGTGTGCATGCCTTATAAATGTGCCCATGCACTTTTGGCTTAGCTTCTATGAACCCGCACGTTGGATAAGAAAATGAATGCACTCGTGTACTGTCAAAAACTAAAAAAAAATTAACAGACCGCGGGTTGTTTTGCAACAAAACAACTTGTCAACCTGCATATGAAAGGACACTTGGACACTCAAACAACATGTGCGCACAACTACGGGCCACTAAAACAACCTCAACTACTAGGTATGCTCCCAATATTCATCTTTTTTTTTTGTTTTTTTTAGTTTTTAATTGTTTATTCATGTTTTTCAACAATTTTTTTTTAAATCCAAGTTTTTTAACAAATTATTTTTATAAAATCCATGTTTTAAAAAGAAATCTAAAACATTCAAAATTTTCATCAATTGCAAACCATGGAACCACAATAACACCAACTACGACAATAAAATGTCCATCCTGACCCGAACCAAAACCCCCAAGAAGGCCTCAACCAAGACTTGGATGAAGTTAATAATTTGATTCAAGAGTTGAGAAGGACAAGAGAACAATTCTAATTGTCCCTTTCCACCTTACTAGACAACATCATTGATTCCTGATAAGCCCAAATTATAGGTATCCTATAGCCTTTTGCCACAAGTAAAACGCAAGACATGATGAAGGAAATACACCTGTTTTGTGGGAAAATGTATTTACTTTGATTATTTAATACAGATGTTTAGAGATTATTCATTTTATGTTAAAAGCATCTTTCTATGTGCTAACCTTGGAATGAGCAGGCATAAACAGGGTATGAAGGTCTTGAGTTATCAACGACAATCAAAGCTCGAAACTGCAGATAACAAAGGGGCTCAGCACTCATATCTCCCTAAGTTCTAGAGAATCCATGATTAAGAGGATCAACATTTATGATCATAGAGTAGGTTAGAAGTAGAAACATATATATATGGACCTCTTGGGTAGTGAGGGGGTCCCTATTGCTATTTTGGAGAATCAATCATTTTATGCATTTTTGTACTGCGAAGACAGTTGGTGTTACAGACTTTACTGAACCATGAAGTTACTATTTTAATAAGAAGACTGATGTTATTTTCAAGATTTCGTTTATAAGTTTTCCATACTCCTGAGTACGGGTTGGGGAGGGACCCTCCAACAGGTAAGTCACGAGCTTTATTTTGTATTAAGGTATTTTCCATTTATGCTGTGAATCGATTTACTTCTTATCGTATACGTAGATACTTTGATGTCATTTGAGTAATATGGTTTTATTTCAGTTCAAATATTATTTTGGTTCAACATATTTTCTGTAGTCGATCAACGCTCATTCTGTACTTTGGTAGAACGCATTCCGTAGTCCTGTAGCTGCATTCTGCACAAGCATATTTAGACATTTGTTTTCATGCATTCTTATATTAATTTTAAAACAATGATTAAGATCTAGGAGCTCATGCATATTTACCTTATCAAATTTAGATCATAGAGTTTAATCGCTTTCAGTTCTTTAGTTTAATTAATGATCATTACTTTGAGTGTTAAATCCGAATAGATAAGATTGGTTAATTCTCAGCATTGGATATTTATGTTCTAGATTTGGTTTTCAACATTTAGGTTGTTAGATTAGACTTTCAATATTCAACACTCAATTTTCAGTGTTCTCTTCTTTGATTAAAGTCTCAACGTTCAACGTTTTAATTCTAGACTAAAGTTTATCAAGCTTTCATCATTTCAATTCTTAGTATAGATTTACAGTTTTTGGCATTTAACCTCTTAGCATAGGAATTTGTCATTCCTAGATTGCAATATTTTCAGCTCACTTTATTCTTCGATTAGAGAAACCTTTAAGACATATACCAACACCCCAAACACAACGAAGACTATACTATAGAGCACATACAATGTTAGCACCTCTAAAGTTTGTACGTCCCCTGGTCGATAAATTAAAGTAGGATCCTAGCCTAACTGCCCTAATTAGGCATCCATTCCTTGAGACCACCACTTTTTGGTGCCATTGCCGGGGATGTGCTTAATGTTTAGGAGACATCTTTGAAAAAAAACATATAAAAACATAAAAAAAAATTTACCATGAATGCCTAAACGGTAGAGAGATAGTTTTGGACACTTCCTACCTGCCCGTCCTATGAGCAACAACAGTTCTAATAACTCTCAATTTGAATTCTTTAACTCAAAAGAAGAAACTGATTCTAGATACGACCCAAACCTAGATAACTTCTTTGCTTGCTCTAGCTCAAACACTACTATGGCAGAAGAAGATAAAGAACTTAGGGAATTGTTCACCTTTCCCATCAATATACCTCTCGGAGATTCCAGGATGAAGAATATCAACCCTAATAATATGCCAAACTTCCATGATTTGACTTCAAAAGACCCTGACAAGTTCCTGTTTGAGTTTGAGGTAGTTTACAGATCCTTTGATTACACTACTGGTGCACAAAAGCTAAGGCATTTTCCTTCCACATTGAAAGATCTATCACTTAGGTGGTTCGTGAGCCTTGAAGGAAATAGTATTTTCAGCTGGGACCAAATGAAACAAGCATTTCTAGAAAAATATAGGGACTAATACAAAGCAAAGGATACAAGAGACAAAATCTTTAGGATGCAACAAGGAGAAAGAGAATCATTAGAATATTATGCCCAAAGATTTCAACTCAGCTACAAACGCACCAGTCATTGCACCTTATATCTTGAATCACTAACACTTGTCCTTCTTAGAGGCATAAAGGAAGAAAATATTGAAGTCTTAAACCTTTTGGGGGATGGAGATATATTCTATAAGAATTATGACCAAATCCTACAGATCTTCAAAAACTACTCTAGATCTAGGAAAAGTAAAAGTGGGACAAGGGATTCACACCCATTTACTCGGAGATCGGCATCTTCAGGACCAAGCCTTACAAAATCTGATTTAGGAAACCTGTTAGATGACATGAAGATCGATATCCTACAATCCTTGGATATGCTACTTGATGCACTTCAAATCAAGAAGAAATAGGACGAAATCAACCAATCCTTGGCAGTCTTTTTTCCATGCTGCAAAAAGAAACATGAGAAGGGGCAGTGCACACTGAACAACATAGAAATATGTGGTCTCTGCACTGACGATCACTCCACTGATAAATGTCCTTTGTTTCCCTCATGTAAAGCTATTATTCAATATCCCACAACTGAAGGTGCAATAGAACAACTATGTTTTGTGAATCAAAGGAGGAATAATTTTCCTAGGCCTTACCAACCCAACAACCAAGCCTACTATTACCAGCAAAATTGGAACTCAGTACCAGCCCAATGGCCATCTCAGCCAAATCCAAATCACTGGCAGCAAAACCAACCATATCAATAGACTTATTACCCACAATCTTACTCTCCATACCCCCACATTTTGCTCATCCAACCACGAATTATGGAAACCCATACCCTTATTCATTGAATTGGAGAGCTCCATTGCAGCAGCAACAACCACTCATCATGCCACCACCACCAAATCAACCACCCCCCATACCTCCCCTAATTCTTGCCGAGCTGATTTCAAACCCTAACAACAACAGGCCACCACAGCAACAAGCCTACAATACTGAAATGGAAAAAGGTTGAAGTGTCTCAGATCTTGTAATGGAGGTGAATACTACAGAACGGAGTTTGATATTTATTTTTCATACCATGGGATTCGTAGAGAGAATACAGTCCCAAGAACACTGCAAGAAAATGGTGTGTCAGAAAAGATGAACAAAACAATCATGAAGCGTGCAAGGTGTATGAGATTGCATGCAAGGTTTCCCTTACAGTTTTGGGAAGATGTTGTATATATTGTTGTTTACTTAATAAATAGATGCCCTTCAATTGATTTGGATGGTGGTATTCCAGAGGAGGCATGGACAAGTAAAAAGGTAACTGACTCATTTCTGAGAAGTTTTGGTTGTGAAGCATTTGTCCATATTGATAAAGAGAATAGAACAGTGCTTGAGGATAAATACAATAAATGTACCTTTATTGGATATGGGGTTGATGATTTTGGTTATTGGCATCAGTAATGAGATTATGAAAATAACAAAATAATTAGAACTGTCGATGTAGTATTCAATGAAAAGGTCATGTATAAAGATCAGTTCCAGGGAAAGAAACATGAAAAGGAAAACAAAGAGTACACAGTGCTTAATGAAATCAAAGAAAATGAAGTTCCAAAGGTGCCAGAAAATTAAGAACAACAACAGGTACCTCAAACTCCTACAAGTGTTAGAAGATATAACATGTTACGTAGACCCCTGAACGATACTCTGCTTCAATGTATTATTTATTGGTGATTGGTTCCGGTGAACCAAAATGTTATGAAGAAGCAATGTAGTTGAAACTAGAAACAATTGGGAGCAAGGCATGAATGAGGAGATGGACTCATTGGTAAAAAAACTGACTTGAGATTTTGTTCAGTTTCCTATATTTAAAAGAGCATTGCAGAATAAATGGGTTTATAGGTTGAAGGAAAAATATGGAGGCAAGAAGCGGTACAAATCCAGACTTGTTGTATAGGGGTTTGTATAGAAGAAAGGTATAGATTTTTATGAAATATTTTCTCTTGATGTTAAAATGAATTCAATTAAAACTATTCGAAGTCTAGTGGCGGTAGAAGATTTGCATCTTAAATAGTTAGATGTGAAAAAAACCTTTCTCCATGGGGATTTGGAGGAAGATATTTATATGCAGTATCCATAGGGGTATGAGGTAAAAGGGAAGGAGAATTTGGTATGCAGGTTGAACAAGAGCTTGTATGCACTGAAATAAGCCCCAAGGCAGTGGTATTTCAAATTTGACAGGTTTATGGCAGAACAAGGTTATAGTAGACGTCATTCTAACCATTGTGTTTATTTCAAGAGGATAGATAATGGAAGATTATTATCTTGTTATTGTATGTGGATGACATGCTTGTTGCAAGGTCTAACATGAAGGATATAAATGTGCTCAAAAGGAAGTTAGTTAATTCATTTGCGATGAAGGATTTGGGTGCTGCAAATTAAATCCTTGGTATGAGAATAGCAAGAGACAAGAAAAATCGCAAATTGATATTGTCTTAGGGTGAGTACATACAAAAGGTGTTGGAGAGGTTTAGAATGCAGAATGCAAATCCATATAGTACACCTTTGGCCAGCTATTTCAAACTAAGTAACGAAATGTGTTCCAAGAAACAGGAAGAGATAGATTGAATGTCCATGGTTCCTTACTCATCAACAGTTGGAAGGTTGATGTATGCCATGGTGTGCATTAGACCAAATATTGCACATGCAATGGGAGTTGTGAGCAGGTATATGAACAATCCAGGTAAATAACATTGGAAGGAAGTACAGTGTATTCTCAGGTATTTGAGAGGTACTACTACTCATGTATTATGTTTTGGAGGTTTAGACACTGTTCTATAGGGATATGTTCATGTAGATATGGAAGGTGATAAAGATAGCAGGAGAAAAACCACAGGGTATGTCTTTACTATAGGTGGAAAAATAGTAAGTTGTATTTTGAAACTGGAAAAGGTTGTTTCCCTTTCAGCAACAGAAGCAAAGTATGTTGCTGCTACAAAGTCTAGTAAAGAGATGATTTGGTTACAGAGGTTCATGGAGGAATTGGGTAAGAAGCAGGAGAATAGTAGGTTGTATAGTGACAGCTAGAGTGCCATTCATATTGCAAAGAAATCAACCTTACATTCTAATACTAAACATATAAAACTCAAGTATCATTTCATATGATATGTTCTGGAAGATGAACTGTTGAAGCTGAAAAATATACACATTAGCCAGAATCCTGTAGACATGTTGACAATGGTAGTGACCAGAGAGAAACTGAGTTCCTACTCAGTTTCAGCTAGCCTTCAAGCATGAAGGTGAAGATGAGAAATTTTCCAATTCTAAGGTTCATAACATAGTCCAGCAAGTGCAGCATCGGTGGAGTTGATGTGATCAGTCTCCAAGTGGGAGATTGTTAGTTGTGGAGCCTGATCTTCTTGATTCAGAGATGTTGTTATTTTTAGCTATGTTGATACCCCAGTTTTATATGCTACGTAGGTGGACTGTACACTCATCCCAATGGGGGGGAATTGCACCCCCACGGGGGTCCGGGGAAGCACCCCTGAGAAAGGGGGTTCGAGGACAAAGACCTCAAAATAAATTTTTTGGGTGGTTTGTTGACCAACAGTTTACAGGCCCATGGTATTGGGTAGCCCGTAGTATTTTTCCATGAATTCCCCTTTAAATGGAAGACATTGTAATACGACTATGTAATATATTGTAGCATTGTAAATATATCTGACTATGTAAGAGAGACTGAGAGAGAGTGAAGAGAAAATTGGATCAAATGTGTTGTGGGTTGTATCCCTTCATTTTCCTGGATGGTATAATAATAAAAGGACTGGAATTTATCTGTGGACATAGCCCATATTGGGTGAACCATGTATATTGGTGTCTCTCTCGTAATATGTTTATGTGATCTATATTTGCATCTTGGTTATTGTTATTGCTCTGCTATCCTATTTTTCTAACATTAGGCTTGTTTAGCACATACATACGTAACATATCTTCAAGAATTTGATTAGTTATTTCATTTTTCCCATTTGTCTAAGCATGATAATCTGTACTAAAATTTAACTGAGTGTTTATACCTTTAAATAAAGATTTCCAAAAATTACCTGTAAACTTTGCATCCCCGTCAAATATTACAACTCTAGGAATACCATGCAAGTGAAAAATCTCTTTCATAAAGATATCTGCTATATTTATTGCTTTAAAAGTAGACTTTACTGGTATAAAATGTGTAGCTTTACTTAATTTATCAACAACCACCATAATTGAATCATTTTGCTTAATAGTTAGAGGCAATCCAATTATAAAATCCATGCTTATTATTTCCCATTTCCATTCTCGAATGGATAAAGGTTGAAGTAAACCGATTGGATGATGATGTTCAATTTTTACTTGTTGACATTCAAGACATCTAGCTAAATAATTAGTAGTATCATTTTTCACATTAGGCCAATAATAATATTTTCTTAGCATTGTTATCATTTTTTGATATCCCGGATGTCCAGAATATGGTTTCTTATGTAATTCATTTAGGATCAAGTATTTGACTTCTTCAAATTTAGGCACATATAACCAATTTTTATATGTTAGTAAGTCTTTTGATCCCATAGAAAAAGTTGTGGATTCACTTCAATTTATATTTTCCTTCAATTTTTCTTTAATTTTTAGATATTCTTCATCTTTTTTAGATGCATCCTTGATTATATCTTCTAGATATGTTTTATAAATGTTAATGGCAATTGAAAATTTTGGAATAACGTTCCTACTCAAGGCATCTTCCACCCTATTTCCCTTCCCTTTTATATGTTTGATCTCAAATTCATACTCGCTCAAGAAGGCTAACCACCTTGCTTTGTGATCATTCAGATTTCATTGGTCAAACCAATACTTTAGACTTATATTATTGGACATTAAGGTGAATTTTCTTCCAATAAGATAATGTCTCCACAATTTTAAACTGTGTATTATTGTAGCCAATTCTAAGTCACGCATTGCATAATTTATTTCATGTTCCTTGCGTTTCCTTGATTCATAACTTACATAATCATCCTGTAACAATTCTCCACCTAGTCCTTCTAATCAAGCATCCGTACATATGACAAATTCTTTGTATGGATCCGCTATTCTTATAATATGTGCTAGATATTTAAGTTTTTCAAAACTTTCTTGGAATTTGTTAGACTAGACAAATTTTGTACATTTCTTTTGTAATGAAGTTATTGGATAGGAAATCCTTGAAAACCCTTCAATGAACCTACGATAGTAACCTGTAATCCCCATAAAGGATCTAACTATTGTTAAATATTAGGGATTGGTCAATCCATGATTGCCCTAATCTTATTAGGGTCCACATATATTCATTCTTTAAAGATTACAAGTCCCAAGTACTAGATTTTATCTTGATAAAAGTCACATTTACTGAATTTTGCGTATAATTTATGTTCCCTTAAAGTTTTTAAACCATTTTAAGTGTTATCCATGTTCTTGTTTGTTTCTAGAGTATATTAGAATATAATCAATAACCACAACCACAAATTTATCCAAATATTTATGAAGACACTATTCATTAGGAACATGAACGTGGCAGCAGCATTAGTTAAATTGAATGGTACAACCATAAATTCATAATTCCCGTACCGTGTTTGAAATGTCATCTTGTAAATACTTCATCTTTAATTCTTATTTGGTGATAACCAGACCTTAAATCAATTTTTGAGAATACCGCAGCTCCCCGTACTTGATCAAACATATCAACTATATGTGATCGTGAGTATATGTTTGTGAGGAACCTGCAATAATTAATTGATAAAATGCACAATATATGAGATCACTGAATATTTTATTGATTGCAAGCCACCTCAAGGGGGAAACCTCCATTGAGCAAGCTCAATACAAATAACTTCGCGGTACCTTCATTGGCCTCAAAACACACTTATATGCTAAGTCTATTTCCAATACAATGGTTCAATACCATGGGACATATAATACTACAGGATGACCTACAAAGCATATGTGTCCAATACTATGGGTCAATACCATGGACTAATACAAACTATGGATCAACAAATACTACGAGACAAATTACAAAGAATATGCATCCAACAACAATATACTAACAAAGTAAAGAGAAGGGTTGAAACGGGTTCCTAACATCCCCTATCCCTTAGAAAAAAATTTGTCCTTAAAACTTTAGAAGTGGAAATTGATGCAGAATCTAAAGGAGAGGTTCCCCTGTAGCATCCTCAGGTTGCATTTCGTGCCACTGAATTAATGCCTCTGTCATAGATTCAGAGAGAAGCTGACGCCTTTTGAGTTTCAGAGAGGATTGCTTGGAAGGATCTAGATGAAGAAGAACCATATCAGCTGTGTGAAAATGGCGCTCAGAACGGTGTTGATCGGCTTGTTGTTTCAGTCGAATTATTTCCATGTGAAGATTGTCCTGCAGAATGAGAAGAATATGATATGGTTTCGAAGAACCGAGTCAATTTATTGAACTGGGGAACTGCTGAGGGTGTATGGAAGAAGAACTGGCGGTGCTTGTCCATAGACTAGTTCATATGGTGTCATTTTAGATGTGGTATTGTACCACCGGAGCGCTTCAAGGAAATCCACAGAAATAGCTATCCCAATCTGTGTAGGGATGGGAAAGGGTTCGAGTAGTCCCGAAAGGAGTATCATTTCACCCTTGTTGACCTGACAAGTATCACAGTCATCCATGATCTGTTGAATTTTAATTTTCAGTCCCTACCAAAAGAAGTTACATTATTCCCGGTCATACGTTTTGAGGAACCCAGAGTGCCCTGCCGATGGAGAAGCATGGAGTTCATAGAAGGGATATCCCTATTGAACAGATCACATCCAATTTGGAACAAGGAGAGAAATAGATGTAAGAGAAACTATGCAAGAAGGAGCATCTACCACCAGATTGTCCTTACCCTTCTTGTAAGTGATCGCATAGGGATAACCCGTGAGTTAGATAACCCATTCTAGGTGTGCTGGGGAGGAGACCCGTTGTTCCAGGAAATTTTCCAGACTTTGGAGATCAGTATTGATGCAAAAATAATTCCCTAATAGGTATGGCTGCCACTTCTGTACTGCATGCAAAATAGCCATCATTTCCTTCTAAGATGTAGGTGTGGCTAAATTCTTACCGAAAGGAGACAAGCCCACTAGTTCAGCAAAGACACCTGCATATCTATCCAAGGAAGTAGTGGAGACCATTGATGGGTGCATCTGAATGGAATGGAGCTAAGCGATGACACCATGTGAATTCTTCTTAAGGATATTTTCCAGGCAATGTGAATTGATGATGCGAAGAGACCCTGGTTGTAAGCCCGTAAATATGTGTTGTTTCCCATTGACTGAAAACTGCATCCAAAGTTTAGCAAAATCCCATAAGATGGGGCCAAGAGTGCGTAACCATTGAATTCCCAAAATCACATCACATCTTCCTAAGGAAAAGGAAAACATGTCAGAGCGTAGGTTATAATATTCCAGAGAGATACGCATATTGTGGTACTTCCCCTTTCAAGGTAAGGTACCCCCATTGGCAATCATGACTTCAAAGTTGGAGCAAGGATGGACAAAACAATCAGTCTATTTGGCAATCTGAAGGTCAATGAAATTTTGAGTGCTACTAGAATCAATGAGTATTGTAAGAGGGATCTTCTTGAAGTACCCCTTGACCATCATTGTTTGGGGGGGGGTGATTCCGGATAAAGCATGGAGAGATATATCTGGCTGGTCGTCCTGAGACGGAGGATCAATAAGCGGCTCCTGAATGTCGACCTGATCATCTATTGTATCTGGAGCTTCTTCACCAATTTCAAAGGCAAGCGGAGAATCCACATCCAAGAGATAGATCTTTTTCTCAATACATCAATGTCCCCGAGTGAATTTCTCATCACAATTATAACAAAGCCCTTTTTATCTGCATGCCTACATCTCTGTTTTAGATAAATGCTTGATAGGAGTTAGTCGAGGAGCTAGCCAGATGGGAAGTCATTGAGAACCCATATTTCTAAAGGGAACAAAAGTGGGTTTGGACCGTTGTTGGGATGCAATATTTTCTTCTGCCAACTTAGCCAACGCAAGGGCTTCCATCATTGTGTTGGGACAGAGCATTTTGACCTCTGAGCAGATTTCTTCCTTAAGAACACTGATAAAACAACTCCTGTAGAATTCATCAAACAATCATTCTGTGTGATTGGCTAGTTTCTCAAATTCTGTCTGATACGCTCTCACATTGCCAAATTGGCGAAGTTTATTGAGTGCTCCTTTGAAGTCATCAAAAGCACTAGGACCAAATCATTGCAAAATGAGTTGGCAAAAATCTTTCCATTTATCATGAGCCTTGATGTACCAACGGTAGCATTGAAGAGATTCCTATTCCAAATGAAAGGATGCAAGTGGAACTTTGTTGACATCAAAAGTATTATGCAAACTAAAATATTGTTCTTCCTGATAGATCCATCCAGTCGGATTAGTACCATTGAAGCGAGGAAAATCAAGCTTCAGACCATGGAAATTGCTGGAAGAAGAGAACCCATTGTCTGAAGAAGACTCTAACTGTCTTTTATTGTTCATGTTTGAATGCTCAAGATGGAGGCTGAGAAATTTTTCATCCAGATCCTGTATTTTGGTTTTGAGGGCTGCAAGTTCTTCCTCCATGGTTTTTTCTCACGCGCAGGTGATAACCATAACCAAGAGTTTTTTTTTTTGAGTGCCTAGATAAACAAAAACAAAAACTATTTTGGTAAATGAAAATCTGGATTTGGAAAAAAATTTGGTGGGTAATTTGGTTTCGACTAGGTTTTGGACACTTTCAAAGGAACAGGGAAGAAAAAAAGGAGGATTTCAGGAGTAGGGTGAAAGAATGAGAAAATTTGGTAGAGAGGGACAAAGAAGTAGAAATATGAAATGAACACTGTGGTAAAGTTTGAAGGCGTTTGGGTGAAAATCAAAGAAGTTATGAAAAACCATAAAAATAGACAAATGTGGGATTTCTGGCATTGGGAAGTGGAAATTGGGATAGGGTCCTCAGGAATGAAATATACAGAATGGGATTGCAGGGGTGTCAGGGAATTTTCAAGGGAAACAGAGTTAAAACAAGGGAGATATGGCGGAAAAATGGAATTTATTTATTTATTATTTTTTTTCAGGCATAGATCTGCAACATCGCAGAAGGGATCGGCAATAGATGGATCTGCAACGGTGCGGAAGTGATCGGAAACAGATGGATATACAATGACACGGAAGTGATCGGCAATAGATGGATCTGCATTGGCGCGGAAGCGATCGACAACAGTTCTGGGCAGAGGAAATCTGTGATTTATGAGCTAAAAATAAATATTGTTACCAGGTATGCTCGGCTTCCTAATGGTTTAGGGGACTCACTCGGCCACCAATGTTGTCTAATGGCTTGTGTATTGGGGTAGTACCCCTCACTCCATGGCTCTGGTAAAACTAATAACCGCTTTGCCACAAACGACAGCTCTTGGTTTACCTCATAGGTGGGAACTAGTCAATCGAGTAGGCGTCATTTCCCTTTTCGCTGGCAAGTCCTCTTAATGGGCCAGCTACTTCGGGGTTCCTCTGGTACTACTCACAATTATTTTTAGGGATTATGCTCAAATACTTCCCACAGTTAAGCGGATAGGGATTATTCCCAAATCTGAACCTGCAATAGATGCGAAAACAAAAAAAATGGAAGAAATTTCACCCAATGAGCCCATGAAAGTGCTCTTATACCAAATGTGAGGAACCTGCAACAATTAATTGATAAAATGCACAATATATGAGATCATAGAATATTTTATTGATCACAGGCCACTTCGATGGAGCAAGCTCAATACAAATAACTTCACGGTACCTTAATTGGCCTCAACACACACTTATATATTAAGTCTCTGCCCAATACTATGGGTCAATACCACAGGACATATAATACTACGAGATGACTTACAAAGCATATGCATCTAGTACTATGGGTCAATACCATGGACTAATACAAACTATGGATCAAAAAATACTACGGGACGACTTACAGAGCATATTCATCCAACAACAATATACTAACAAAGTAAAGAGAAGGGTTGACATAGGTTCCTAACAATGTTTTTAATAATCATTTTGTTAAGTTGTCTATAATCTATACAGAGCCTTAAAGTAACATCTTTCTTTTTAACAAAAAGTATCGGTGCTCCCCATGGGGACACACTTGGTCTTATGTACTTTTTATCAAGCAGTTCTTGTAATTGCATTTTTATTTCTGCTAATTCCAGTCTATTCATTCTATAAGGGGATTTAGAAGTTGATACTGCTCCCAGTACCAATTCAATAGTAAAATCAATCTCCCTCCTTGGAGGTAATCCAAGTATTTCTTCTTAGAAGAAATCTTTAAATTCTTGCAAAATGGGATAGTTTTCCAATCTAGGTTTGATATTTTCATCAAAATTTTCAGTTATATGAACAAAAAACATTTGAAATATTTTTCTAGCACATTTATTTAATTGTAAAGCATATATTTTTCGAGTAAAAACCTTTCTAGGAATGCCTCTAACAAGCCTACTATTACCGTGTTCATCAATGCAAGTACAAGTATTTTCAAAATAGTTTAATAACACTGTGTTTTTCTAACCACTCCATACCAATGAGCATGTCATATGAACCCAAGGGTAAAATATTCATATCTTCTTTTGTAACTAAATCATTCGTGAAAAACTCACAATTATGAATAAAACTAGTTACTTTTCATTTTGTTCCTGTAGCTAACTGTACTAGCCATCACTTTTCAAACTCATGTTTTTTCATATTACAAGTCTCTACCAATTTAGTGTTGAGATATTGTAACTTCAAAGAATATTATATTTGTACTTTATTATTCCAAAGATGTTTCATTCCTCTGTGAAGATCTTATTGTATATCCGGAGATGTTTATTCCTCCGTCGGAATGTGGTAACTCGGGTTATTAGACTTCCCTAGTGGGTGTCGGCCCTGTATGTGTTATGTGGGTCAAAGGGTTATTAGACCACCCTAGAGGGGTCGGCCCAGTTAGTTGTAGTGGGGTATTTAACCCATTGGTTAAATATGAGCCTACGTGTACCTGTGTAAAATACATGTCAGTGTAGTGTATAAATAGAGGAGGTGTGTTCCTCATTTGACACACACACTCACTTGAGGATAGCGCACTTGTGGAGGAGAGGTCTGCAATTGTGGAGGAGGAGATCATGTCTCAGGGTTTCATCTTTGTATATTGCTGGTCATCTATATTGAGGAAGCTTTGCTGGGTTTTCTACCCCATGAGGGTTTCCGAGGATAAATCTCTGTCTCTTGTGTTTATGCTATGCTTGTTGTTTCTTCAGTGATCCTGTATATGCTATTATTGTGAAATGGAATGTAATGCTGCTATTTTCTGTCTTAGCATATTGAATTTTAACATGGTATCAGAGCTAACCTGAAGGAAGACAAGGTATGGCACTTACGACACTTGCTTTACTTACGACAATTTGAAGGTTAGGGTTTTACATAGCAAAAACCAGTCATCGTGGAACTTTCACTATAACTCCATTTTTGCGAAGGTTCAGGGTATGGAAAGTTTACAGGTCGAATATAACATCCCCAGGTACCTTGTGTCCAAAGGGCATCCTCAGATTCGTTGTACTTTGTGATTTATAATCTGTACAATATAGGGTTTCTGCCTCTTCCAGATCTGAGTCAAAATCAGGTGACCTTGGGAAAAAGGTCATATCTTGGGCTAGGAAGCTCCAAATGAAATTTAGTAAAAAGTGACAGGTAGTACACAGACTGTACTATCTCAGGAAACGTTTTCAGAGGCCGAAATTCAACCAGTGACACGTCGAACGCCGTACAAGTTCGCTCTCCTGTTTTATCCCATAAACAGGTCACGTTGCGACACTTGGCATAACTGTCTCTCAGGGAGTCCAATTGAGGTCAGACCTGTCAGGATGGAAAGATAACAGGTCGAGCTATCTCAGGAAACGTTTTCAGAGGCCGAAGGTGAACCAGTGACATGTGGAAGGCCGTACAAGTTCGCTCTCCTGTTTTATCCCATAAACAGGTCACGTTGCGACACTTGGCATAACTCTCTCTCAGAAAATCCAATTGAGGTCACACCTGTCAGGATGGAAAGATGACAGGTCAGGCTACTACAAGAAAAAGGTTTCAGACCATGTGGAGCAAAAATTTAAGAGTTATAGCAGAAACAATCAGGTGCATATTTCTGTCAAAACAGAATTATTTTTGGAGCACCTTTATTCATGGCTTCTGGAATTTAGGGTTTCGGAGAAAGTTAGAATTTTTGGAATCGGAGTCCACGGCTTAATGCTACTCAGAAAAATCGAAATTTAGAGACCAAGATCGAATTTTTTGGTTGGGTGGAAGACCGGGCTTGATCAAACCCCAGTTCGGGATTTTGATCGGAAAGATGGAAAATTAGGGCTTCAGCAAAAGTTGGAATTTTTGAAGTCTGTAACCACGGCTGGAAACTCCTAAGAAAAATAAGAGTTTAGAGCCTTGGATCGAACCTTTTGTTTGGGCAGAAGGGTGGGCTTCATCAAACCCTAGTTCGGGTTCCTGTCCAGAAGTTTCAAAGGCAATTTTGAGGGGTCAAATTTTGGAAATTCCAAAATTGAAGTATGCTAGTTTGATCAGCTCAGCAAGACATATTCTTTCATCCATTGAGAAGTGTGAAAGTCAAAGATTGAATCTTTAGGGTTTCTCTAGAAAACCCTAATTAAGCTCCAGATCAAGTTTCAGGGGGAGTTGAGGCTAAGGCCTTACATAAGAAGACTACAAGAAGTCTCGACAGGTATGACTTAAGGAGGCTCAGGTATGTCTTGAAATCTAATTCTTGATTAAGTTCATGATGTGTTTGTCTTCATATTATTTATTAGTACAATCTTGATTAATGTTAGAATTGTCTTATCACCCTAGTAACAGTATCAATGCATGTGAATGATCAAAGACATTCATTGATTAGGGCTATATGATTGTACTAATGCATTATGATGTTGTGTGAGGTTGATGTTGGCTGCTAACAAGATACAGGTACATCACAAAAGACAAATCAGGTTCCATGACCATGAAAACATGAAGACAAAGACTCATCCATAATCTTTGTTCTACTTACGAGGTATGTATGACTTTGTTATATTATCCTTAACCTATGAGACATGCAGGTTCTAGCTCAGGATCTCTAAATCATTGAAGAGATTGTTTAGGTATGTTGTACATAACTAAGTAGGTATACTAATCCAGGTATGTTTCCCATGAATCTTACCTTGTGTTAAGATCCCTTATATAAGTATACTTGGTATGATTGGTTATGCTTATTCATAAAGTTAGTAATCAAGGGATTATGCATATTATGTCTTTTATCTTGATTGATGATATGCATGAGTAAAACAAGACTTCCTTGAAATCTTGAATACTAATGTTTATTAACTATAATCACGACTATACATTCTCAAGATTATTTAGAACTATAATGTTTTGATAACATTTAGAACATACTAATGGGTGTATGTTTGTGTATGAGATCATGAGGATGACACTTGAACATGCACAGTGGTACATAATGAATAGAAGTTCAAAAGACATACAAAAGATCAAGCGGGAGGCAACCACACAAACATAAAAGATAAGTATTTGAGTTGTTATTTGAAATAGTAAATGATATTGCCTGTAATAGGTTGTATGCATATTTGTATTCCTATAATATATCATGCTAAGTGTAAATATTCATAGAACATTGAACAGTATACTACTAATATGCATATGATTGGTAAGTTGGACAAACATTCCATTGTTGCTTGTCTAGAATGAAACCTCTTTGCTGACATGCTGAGAGTTGTGCACACTCTCGATAGTATGTTCTGGTAGAGATGGAAGGCATCTAGATAGCCACTGTATGCATACAGGATATGGGAAAGTGTTGTGCCAAAGTATTGGTCAAGATAGTTGCATAACTATGTAAATGATATCCGTATGCATAATAGGTTATCATGTCAATATGATTTGATGATTATGAAGTATTACTAATCCTGTACTTAATTTTGATTTGTAGGAAAGATCATGATGAATGATGAACACTGAACAAGCAATGGATGTTCAACAAGAATATTTACAAATCAAACAAAATATAGAAGGCTCATGGCTAAAAGATTCTCTTAGAAAGAGGAAGAGAATCATGATGAAATGTTTGCTCCAAGTGGCTAGATAAGACCATTCTCTTAATGGTGTAATTAAAGAAGAAATGTGAATCAGGTTTTGATAAGCTTAATGATCACCATGGGTGATGTGGATCTCAACCTTTGCTACAAGTTTGAATATGATTTCTATACACAGATAACATGGATGCAAGAAGGAACTCACCACAGAGTTCGAATGATATTGAGGCTCATATCAGTAGAACCATCTAACGAGAGATGGCACAAATAGATATGCAGAAGATCATTCAATGCAGAAATGAAAATGAAAGATCTCAAATTGATGCTTTACTTCCTAGGTCTGGAAGTATGGCAAGGCTCAGAAGGAATATTTCTCAACCAAGGAAAGTATGTTGAGAAATATTAAAACTTGAGGTGTTGGAATGGCCACTCTTATGGATTCCAACTTGAAGCTGTTAGGGGATGACTCATCAGAGTTAGTGGATATAACTCTGTACAGTCAAATTATTGGGTCATTGATGTATCTAACATATACTAGGTTAGATATATGCTTTGTTGTGAACACCTTGAGTCAGTATCTAGTGGAAACTAGATGTGTTCACCTGATAGTTGCAAAGCATGTGATGAGGCACATAAAGGACATGATAGAATTCGATCTATGCTATCTTGAAGATCATGACTTCAGATGGTTATTCAGATTCTAATTGGGCAGGAAGTGTATCAGACAGGAAGAACACATCGAGAGGATGTTATTGTCTGGGATTAGCCATGATCTCGTGGTTTAGCTGGAAGCAGTCTAGTGTGGCTCTCAGCACAAGCGGAATATATGGCTGCTTGCTCTGATAGTTGTGAAGAAGTTTGGCTTCAGGATTGTTTGACTTAGAGATAGAACCAACTGAGATCCTATGCGATAATTAGAGTTGTATCAAGATGACATAGAATCTAGTGTTCCATGATAAGTCAAAGAACATAGGGAACAAACAAGATATGATGCGGAAAGGAACTATAAAGTTTGAATTTGTAACAGGTTACCATTGTACTAACCAAACCTTTACCTCAAGTGAAGAAGTTACCAACATACTAACCAAACCTCTGTCTCGAGTGAAATTTGAATACTTCCGAGACAAGCTTGGTGTAGTTCAAAAGGACCCTCCTAGAAAGGGGGAGTAGTATAGTCACTGATGATAAGTTGGTCTCATCGAAAAACAAGGTCGATGATGAGGTAACCTGTTCTCTACACCTAGATACTTAGAAATATTTAGATTTAGGACTCTTATACTTAGAATACTTAGTTTTACTTATACATGCTTTTGATGCTAGATGTATTAGTAACAATACATGCTAGATGTATACATGTTTTGGTGTGATGTATACATGTTCTGATGTTAGATGTATTAGTAAGAATACATGCTAGTTGTGATGTTTACATGTTTTGATGATTAGATGTATTAGTGAGAATACATGGTAAATGTGATACATGCTCTTGGATATTTGTACCTGTATAGATGAGAAGACAGTTAAGGGGATTGGATCATCCCTGGACTTTCAGTCCTAAAGAGAGCCATAGACGTGAGGTCTCCGAGAATGAAGTCCTTAGTGGACAGTTGAGGGGATTGGATCATCCCTGGACTTTCAGTCCTAAAGAGATCCGTAGACGTGAGGTCTCCGAGAATGAAGTCCTTAGTGGATAGTTGAGGGGATTGGATCATCCCTGGACTTTCGGTCCTAAAGAGAGCCGTAGACGTGAGGTCTCCGAGAATGAAGTCCTTAGTGGACAGTTAAGGGGATTGGATCATCCCTGGACTTTCAGTCCTAAAGAGAGTCGTAGACGTGAGGTCTCCGAGAATGAAGTCCTTAGTGGACAGTTGAGGGGATTGGATCATGCCTGGACTTTCAGTCCTAAAGAGATCCGTAGACGTGAGGTCTCCGAGAATGAAGTCCTTAGTGGACAGTTGAGGGGATTGGATCATCCCTGGACTTTCAGTCCTAAAGAGAGCCGTAGACGTGAGGTCTCCGAGAATGAATTCCTTAGTGGACAGTTGAGGGGATTGGATCATCCCTGGACTTTCAGTCCTAAAGAGAGCCGTAGACGTGAGGTCTCCGAGAATGAAGTCCTTAGTGGACAGTTGAGGGGATTGGATCATCCCTGGACTTTCAGTCCTAAAGAGAGCCGTAGACGTGAGGTCTCCGAGAATGAATTCCTTAGTGGACAGTTGAGGGGATTGGATCATCCCTGGACTTTCAGTCCTAAAGAGAGCCATAGACGTGAGGTCTCTGAGAATGAAGTCCTTAGTGGACAGTTGAGGGGATTGGATCATCCCTGGACTTTCAGTCCTAAAGAGAGCCGTAGACGTGAGGTCTCCGAGAATGAAGTCCTTAGAGGACAGTTGTGGGGATTGCATCATCCCAGAACTGCTAGTTCAAAATGTACGTGATGGGGATTGCATCATCCCGGAACTGCTAGTTCAAAATGTACGTGATGGGGATTGCATCATCCCAGAACTGCTAAGTTCAAAATGTACGTGATGGGGATTGCATCATCCCAGAACTGCTAGTTCAAAATGTACGTGATGGGGATTGCATCATCTCGAAACTGCTAGTTCAAAATGTACGTGATGGGGATTGCATCATCCCGGAACTGCTAGTTCAAAATGTACGTGATGGGGATTGCATCATCCCGGAACTGCTAGTTCAAAATGTACGCGATGGGGATTGCATCATCCCGGAACTGCTAGTTCAAAATGTACGTGATGGGGATTGCATCATCCCGGAACTGCTAGTTCAAGATGTACGTGATGGGGATTGCATCATCCTGGAACTGCTAGTTCAAAATGTACGCGTTAGGGATTGCATCATCCCGGAACTGCTAGTTCAAAATGTACGTGATGGGGATTGCATCATCCCGGAACTGCTAGTTCAAAATGTACGTGATGGGGATTGTATCATCCCCGGACTTCGGTCCCTGAATTGATCCGTAGACGAATGGTCTCCGAGAAAGTGATTTTATTGATGATGTGGTTACTTGTATCGGTAGGATACTTGTATTGATGATGTGGTTACTTGTATCGGTAGGATACTTGTATTGATGATGTGGTTACTTGTATCGGTAGGATACTTGTATTGATGGTTACTTGTATCGGTAGGATACTTGTATTGATGATGTGGTTACTTGTATCGGTAGGATACTTGTATTGATGATGTGGTTACTTGTATCGGTAGGATACTTGTATTGATGATGTGGTTACTCGTATCGGTAGGATACTTGTATTGATGATGTGGTTACTCGTATCGGTAGGATACTTGTATTGATGATGTGGTTACTTGTATCGGTAGGATACTTGTATTGCTGATCATGTGATGACGATGCTGCTGATCGTGAGATGACGATGCTGTTGATCGTGTGATGATGATGCTGATGATCGTGTGATGACGATGCTGATGATCGTGTGATGACGATGCTGATGATCGTGAGATGACGATGCTGATGATCGTGTGATGACGATGTTGCTGATCGTGTGATGACGATGCTGATGATTGTGTGATGACGATGCTGATGATCGTGTGATGACGATGCTGATGATCGTGTGATGACGATGCTGATGATCGTGAGATGACGATGCTGATGATCGTGTGATGACGATGTTGATGATCGTGTGATGACAATGCTGATGATCGTGTGATGACGATGCTGATGATCGTGTGATGACGATGCTAATGATCGTGAGATGACGATACTGATGATCGTGAGGATCCAGATGTTGATGTTGTTGTAGCTGTTCGAGTGCTGCAGAAGATAAAGACTCAGTACTGAAGATGTTGATGTTCCAGTATTGAAGATGTTCCAGTAACTGCTTGAGTTACTGATGATGTTGAGAAAGCTTCCAATGATTTATAGATGTATCGTGTATGATGTTGATGACTCCTTGCTCATGCAGATGTTGTTATAATATCCTTCTCGTTAAGGGGGAGTGTTGAGATATTGTAACTTCAAAGAATATTATATTTGTACTTTATTTTTCCAGAGATGTTTCATTCCTCTGTGAAGATCTTATTGTATATCCGGAGATGTTTATTCCTCCGTCGGAATGTGGTAACTCGGGTTATTAGACTTCCCTAGTGGGGGTCGGCCCTGTATGTGTTATGTGGGTCAAAGGGTTATTAGACCACCCTAGAGGGGTCGGCCCAGTTAGTTGTAGTGGGGTATTTAACCCATTGGTTAAATACGAGCCTACGTGTACCTGTGTAAAATACATGTCAGTGTAGTGTATAAATAGAGGAGGTGTGTTCCTCATTTGACACACATACTCACTTGAGGATAGCGCACTTGTGGAGGAGAGGTCTGCAATTGTGGAGGAGGAGATCATGTCTCAGGGTTTCATCTTTGTATATTGCTGGTCATCTATATTGAGGAAGCTTTGCTGGGTTTTCTACCCCATGAGGGTTTCCCAGGATAAATCTCTGTCTCTTGTGTTTATGCTATGCTTGTTGTTTCTTCAGTGATCCTGTATATGCTATTATTGTGAAATGGAATGTAATGCTGCTATTTTCTGTCTTAGCATATTGAATTTTAACATTTAGGAGATATATAACTCAAAGTAGAACCTGAATCAATCGAAATAGAAATAAATTTATCAAAAAAAATTCCTTCAACTTCTATCATAGAAGGATGATAGTCGGCTTGATGGTTATCCAATGCTGCGCTTATCTTCGGAATATTTCGAGCAACTTCTCCAACTGTGGAAACTTCCTTTACCATGTGAATTCTTTGACCATCCATTTTATGAGTACAATCTCAATAGAAGTGACTTTCCCCACAACCCCAACATTTCAAGGGATCTCTTTTGACTTCTTCATTCTTCTTAGTGACAAAGTTATCTTTAAATTCATATTTGATTGGCTGGTTCTTATATTTAAATGTATTCTTTTGATAACTCTTTTGTTTATTAAAGGGCTTAAACTCTCTTCTTTAAAGTCATGACCTTCTCTTTTCTTAAAATTCTTCGGGATTTTGTGAATATTCTTAGCTTGACAATAGGCCAATTTTGCTTTTCTCATTGCTTCATAAAGTGTCTTTGGATTATCAAATTCTAGTCTATCTTTATAAAAGCTTGGTAAAGAGCTTAAGAATTTTGTCTTTTTTGCTTCTCTCCAGTGAGGTAGGGTACATACCTTAGTAATGATAGAAACTTGGTACATAAGTCATGCATTGACATCTGACCCAGTCTTAATTCATAAAATTCTTTTACTTTTCCTTCATAATCATATTATGAAAGATATTTTTTAAAATTCTTTCTTAAACCATTTGCATCTTACTTTTCGTTCATTAATTCTTTTAGCCTTCTTTAAATATTTACACCAAATCTTAGCTTTTCCAACTAGATTAAATATGGACATTTTTGCTTTCATTGATTTGGAATAATTATACATTGTAAAATACTTTTTCATTCTTTATAGCCAAGCCTCAACTTCCTCTCCATTTTTTAATTCACCATCAAAGATGGTAGGCTTAATTTTCTTAAATTCACCAGTTATTTCATCGTTATACTTTTACATTACTATCAATAGAGCTGTCATTAGAGGAAAAAGGTTCAGAAGAGGAATCAATTATTTGACATTTCTTTTTACTACATGCTTGACCCGTATCCTTAAATATGTCAGTTAATTTAAATAAAAGAGATTCATTCAAATCTTCTTGAGTTATCATTACTCGTTCATGCTCAGTTTTAAATTTTTGGAGTTCTTCCTATAAATTCCTTACTGTTTGTAAACTTTCATCTTGACTATTGTTATTATTATGATTTTGTTCTTCCTCGTTTAGTTCTACCTAGATAGGTGGGGTAGGGGATAGCCCTTCAACCATTTTCCTACAGTTTTAATAACACAACTTTCAAACATACATAGTTAGTTTTCTCATACTATAAATGAACTCCATGAGGTTGAGTGTTGTTAACTTTTCTTTCATACCACATTGTAACATACCACAAACCACAACCATTAATAGAGTTATAACCAACAACAACAATATTTTTTTCTTAAAGAGATTAATAAAGATTCATTTCTATAACCAAATAAAACACACACACACACACACACACACACATATATGCCAATTTGGATACCACGGGCATTATTATAATGCTAACCTATGTGTATGCATTTTATTTTTGTATTTCTTCTTTTTTATTTACAAACGTTTAGCAAAAGAAAATCCAAACTTCCAAAATTTTTACATATTACATGCGGTTCCAAAGTGATGGTCATAAACATGAACTCTTAGAGGTCTCACAACCCCCTTCCTGAGGAAAGTTAGGGGTTGCCGAGTGTTGATGTATATGTAACTTCGGAATGTATTTCACATATATGTATATTGTATTCCTATAGACATGTTATTATTCATATATACGGAAGTGGTTGTATTCCTATAGAGATGTTATTATTCCTCTATATGGAAGTGTGGTCATTTATAGTGTCGTAACTTATACTTGATGGGTTATTAGACCACCTTGTCAGGGTCAGCCCTGTATAAGTCATGTGGGTCGAAGGGTTATTAGACCACCCTAGTGGGGGTTGGACATGTGGGTTAAAGGGTTATTAGACCACCCTATTGGGTGTCGTCCCAGTCAACATTGTGTTATGTGGTTAAGTTAAGGCCGACCTAGTAAAGGTTATTAGGCAAGTCAAGTCTAGTATAAATAGAGATCGGGAGATCTCTATTTCATCATTCTATTCACTCACTCACACTTTGGAGAGTGGCGCACTTGTGGAGGAGGAGGCTCTGCTGCTAGGAGAAGACTATCTCTTGTATTTTGGTTGTATCATTGCTCTATCTATCTCTGAGGAAGTTATTGGGGGTTTTTCACTTTTATGGTTTTCCCCAAGTAAACTCTGTGTCTCTTGTGTGCTTGCATTATTGTGTCCATGATTGATATGTTGTAGATATGTTGTACATGTTGTTCTCTCAGTTAAGATCATAGATCAAATTGAAGTAAATTCTGAAAATTTAACATGGTATCAGAGCCAACCTGAAAGAAGGCATGATATGGCATGTATGACACTTGTTGCACTTACGATGCTAGGGATTGATATAGCAAAAACCAGTCATCGTAGAACTTTCGCTATAAATCCATTTTGGCCAAGTTTTCAGATCTAAAACTTTTACAGGTTGAATATCAGATCCCCATGTACCTTGTGTCCAAAGGAAAACCTCTAATTCGTTGTACTTTGTTATTTATGATATGTACAATATAGGGTTTCTGCCTCTTCCAGATCTGAGTCAAAAACAGGTGACCTTGGAAAAAAGGTCATAACTTGGGCTAGGAGGCTCCAAATGAAATTTCGTAAAAAGTGAAAGGTAGTACACAGATTGTAATATCTCAAGAAACGTTTTCAAAGGCCGAACTTGAACCAGTGACGCGTGGCACGCCATACAAGTTCACTCTCTTGTTTTATCCCATAAATAGGTCACGTTGCGACACTTGGAATAACTCTCTCTCAACGAATCCAATTGAGGTCAGATTTGTCGGGATGAAAAGATGACAGGTCGGGATATCTTAGGAAAAATTTTCAGACCCTGTGGATCGAAAGGTTCGAAGTTACACTAGAAACAATCAGGTACATATTTCTATCATAACATAATTATTTTTGAGCACCTTCATTCATGGCTTCCGGAATTTAGGGTTTCGGAGAAAGTTGGAATTTTTCTAATTGAAGACTACGAATGAATGATACTCATCAAAATCAAAATTTAGAGACCGAGATCAGAATTTTTGGTTGGGAAGAAGGCCGGGCTTGATCAGACCCTAGTTCGGGACTTTGATCAGAAAAGTGGAAAATTAGGGCTTCTGTAAAAATGGGAATTTTTGAAATCTGTGACCACAGCTGGAAGCTCCTCAGAAAAATAGAAGCTTAGAGATTTGGGTCAAACCTTTTGATTGGGTAGAAGAGTGGGCTTCATCAAACCCCAGTTTACGGTCACGTCCAGTGAATCCGGAAGTTTCAAAGGCAAAATTGAGGAGTGAAACTTTACAGTTTTCAAAGTCTAAATATACTAGTTTGATCAGCTCATCAAGGCACATATTTTTATCCTTTCGGAAGTTTGAAATTCAAAGTTTTAATTTTTGGGGTTTCTCTAACAAACCCTAATATAGCTCCAGATCCAGTTCCTGCAAATCAAGTGGATTGGTTTAATCCTAGAAGAGGATGGATTGGTCACCTGCATAAGTGAAGAAGTTCATGTTTCAGAGGGAGATGAGGCTAAGGCCTTACATAAGAAGATTACAAGCAATCTCGACAGGTATGACTGTTGGCTTGGTTTTGCAACCAAGCTTTGTGCAATGGACACCTATCAACAATGTGATAGCAGTTTCAATATTGAAAGCAAAAAAAATTATAAATTAAATCTAAATCTAAACTAGCATGTGCATATAACAAATAATTTTTTTTAAAACGATTCAAGAACAAGAAATAAAAGAATAAGTGTTTTGTATTAAGATACCTCAAATGGTGAGGATTTGTGTTGAGCAACTCCCAAGGTGAGTAGCTCCAAGCTCCAAATGTCTCTTCTCCAAGATGCTGAAAATGGCCAAAAGTCTCATGAGAGATTTTGACATCGTGAGGATAGGATGATGGATGGATTGAAAGTGAGGAGCCCCTACCACTTTTTTATAGCTTTTAGTGGTGGGGAATACCATTATGGTTTTGAGGAAACCAATGGTATTGACCAACATGGTTTAGGTACCTTTTCCCTCATTTTTTCTTTTTTGAATATTTTGAATATTTTTATTCCCTTTTTAATATTTTTGGGAATTCTGGACCCTTTTTTAGGGTTTTTTATGCTTTTTGAGGAAAAATATTCATTTTAAGGGGGAAAAGGGGTGTATTATGGTCTTTTGGTGACCTTTTGATGGCTTTAGAGGCTCAAATGGTGGAAAAGTGAACAAATGGGTCATGTGAATAAGGAAATGAGCTAATGAGCACTTTTTGGGTGTTACCAGATTGCCCCTTGATGTGTGAGGGTAGGAGCTCATCGTATGGCCGATAGACATCATAGTTTTTTTGTCTTTTTTCTAGGGTTTGGGGAAGAGAAGAGACTGGTTGGAAACTGGATCCACGGCCCTTGGAAGCTATAGAAACAAAAAATATTACATGGCCTCAATATGAATAAGGAATAATCTCTGATAATGGATGAGGCGGGCATACCCATGCTCGTATCAAGACATATACATAACAATTAGTCCCAAGAAGGGGGAGCTAAATAAAAGTTTTGCTGGTACATCATAATGGTCCGAAGGGGACACTATTTTTGGATGTAATCATGATCATGACATGATTGATCTCAATAACTGATACACTGGAATAAAGCGACAACCGTTCTAAACAAGGTCTCAGAAGGGTTGATGAAGTGTTGAATCTAAAGGTGTCCAACATCTGTAGGGACTCAATGACTCTGAGTCAACTCTGAGGAGTATATGTAACTGTATACTCGAGGGAGTATAAAACTGGGGTACATCTGAATACTGTCGCCATGCGCAACCCGGATATCTATAGAAAAAATGTAACTGGTTGTTTCCATAGGTAGACTCTCAAATGTGGAAGAGTCAGGTGGTATCCGGGGTCTTCAACCAATAACTGAAAGGACCAATACCCTGTGCGAGTCTCAATGATGCGATCAAGGAGTTGAAGTCGAGCATGTGATAAATAATCATTTGGAGAGGTACTGAGGATTCTTCTCGAAATGATTCATAGGCACTCATCATAAATGGTGATGAGTCCAAGACACAAGGACCTCTAGGTCTATCCTCTGGAATAAATTTGGTTGTCGTCGACAGAGGGACACCAGCAATTGACAAGCCAATGATGTTTCCTTGATAGGAGCATGAGGTGTAGAACTGAAGTGTGGTAGTACTGATGGTAGGACTGACATACTTGTGGGGATGGGAAGTAACTGGGGTCATAGAGTGGGTAGACTCAAACTTCCTTTGTTCAGAGCATGATGACATGGTTGACCTGGCAGTGTAAGGAATTGATTTGTAGGTGTGGGGATCGTAGCTTTTAGGGACTGAAGGGTATGTATTGACTCTGGGGGGTCAAGCTGATGGGTGTTGTCGAGGGATTCTCAGGGTCATATACTGCAGAATACTCTGAACAAAGGCGACCAAAATGGGGAAGCTGCCATATGAGTAGACGTGATCTGTTGTGGCGCCGAGAAGTACCATTAGGTCCTTTTTCATAGTTTTAATGAGATCCAAGAAGGGATAAAAGTGTGCTCTGAAATGGTACTATCCTATGGATTTTGTGAGCCCAGGACTGTTCGTGCTCATGGGTGCTTTCATTTTTAAGGAGTCTGAAAACAATAAGAAGACTCTGCAGTGGTTGTGAGTACCGTCCTGTGGGTTTTCACGAGCCCAGGATGGTGATTGCTTTCATGTTTAGAGATTCTGAAAGCAGTAAGTGGACTCCATTGGTGTTCTTTTTCGTAAGTTAGTCTCCAAGGCCCGAAAAATCATAAAATGATGCAAATGGAGAACTCTTCTAGCCAATGTGACTAGAGTATTCCTTTTTCGTAATTAGTCTACAAGGTCCAAAAAAGGGGTAAACTTATACCAGGTAGACGCCCTTTCAGATACATTTAGCGAGCATGAAAGGAAGCAAGGTTGCTCGGTGATCTTTTCATTTTTTATTTTTTTTAGGAGCCAGAAAAGAGCTTAATAGAAACTCCATAAGTTCCTTTTTCGTCAAAGGGATTGCTCGGCCCAAAAAAGGGGTAAAACTATACCGAACAAAAAGGGATTGATGAGAGCGAGAAAAGGTCTCAAGCATCGTCATGAGTGCGGAATATTGAATCCGGTGACATAAAGATTGTCAAAAGGGGGCAATGGCCAATGTGGTATGCAAACCGAGGTGATAAGTGGCATTTTGAAAAAATGCCCGAAAAGTATGGGGTGAGAGCGAGAAATGATCTCAAGCATCATCACGAGCGTGGAAAAATGAATCTGACGATATCAAACTTGTCAAAAATGGACAATGGCCTATGTGGCACGTAAACCGAGGTAACGAGGGGGCATGGGAAAAATGCCCAAAAAATCTGTGCATGAGAGCGAGAAATGATCTCAAGCATCATCACGAGCGCAGAAAACTGAATCCGGTGATATAAGGCTCGTCAAAAATGGAGAAAGGCCAATGTGGCATGCAAACTGAGGCAACGAGGGGGCATCGGAAAAATGCTTGAAAAATCTGGGCGTGAGAGTGAGAAATGATCTCAAGCATCATCACAAACGCGGAAAACTAAATTCAACAATATAAGACTCGTAAAAAATAGAGAATGGTCGATGTGGCACGCAAAACGAGGCAACGAGGGGGCATGGAAAAAAATTTCAAAAAATCTGGGCATGAGAGCAAGAAATGATCTCAAGCGTCATCATGAGCACGGAAAACTGAATTGGGCGATATAAGACTCGTCAAAAATGGACGATGGCCGCTCTGGCATGCAAATCGAGGCAACGATGGGGCATGGGAAAAATGCCTAAAAAATCTGGGCGTGAGAGCGAGAAATGATCTCAAGTGTCATCATGAGCGTGGAAAATTGAATCCAGAGATATAAGACTCGTCAAAAATGGAGAATGGCTGATGTGGCATGCAAACCGAGGCAACGAGGGGGCATGGGAAAAATGCCCAAAAAATCTGGGCGTGAGAGCAAGAAATGATCTCAAGCGTCATCACGAGTGCGGAAAACTGAATTCGGGGATATAAGACTCGTAAAAAATGGAGAACGGCTGATGTGGCATCCAAATCGAGGCAACGAGGGGGCATGGGAAAATGCCCGAAAAATATGGGCGTGAGAGCAAGAAATGATCTCAGGCATCATCACGAGCGCGAAAAACTGAATCCAGCGACATAAGACTCGTCAGAAATGGACGAAGGCCGCTGTGGCATGCAAACCGAGGCAACAAGGGCACGAAAAAATGGTCAGAAAATGGACCTGGTGAAAACAGGAAAAGGAAAGGATTATCGTGAATTTCTCGCTGTGCTGATTCCAACGGTACCAACGATTCGAGGAACAGACGTCATATGATACCACAATGGTTGTTTGAAAAATGGTCAAATTTTTATAAATAGGGTGTGGGACCCATATGACGTGTCATTGTTACGTGTGAGTTTGGCAGAGAAATCAGAGCTCTTTCTTGATTTTCGGGAGATTTGATCGTTGGTTTTCGATTCCGTGAGTTTCAGGTAACCCTATTCGCCTTAGCTTTTTTAATTATGTCTTTTTTCGTTAGCAGCGGGCCCCGAAAGGCCGCGAAATTCCATGTTGGCCTTCCAACATGGAATATCGCGGGTTTCGCGTCCTTTTCCGCGATGAACATCGCGGGTTTGGGGCTGACAGTCACAATGTTCATCGCGGCTATCAGGCTGAAAGTCACGATGTTCATCGCGACTATGGGGTTGATAGTCACGATGTTCATCACGATTGTGTGGTCAATACCCGCGATGTTCATCACGGGTTCTTGGATGAAAACCACGATGGAATTTTTTGAAATTTTTTTTTTTTTTTTTTTTTTCTGGTTCTAAAAAATTTTCTTTGGGTTTTTGGCAGGATGTTGAGGAGACCATTGGTGTCATGGCGAGAGTGAGAGATGGAGGAATACTTGATGATTCGAATTCAGACCGATCAGGGTCCGACAAGCTCTGGCTATGAGTGGGCTCCTGAAGTTCGCTCAGATTCCACCGATGCGTTCAGTAGGACCACTATTGAACAAATTGGTTAGTCTTTGGGTCCCTGCAGAGGGTGCGTTATTATTGGGGGTGAGAGGTTAGAGATCACCCTTACTGATGTATACTTTCTTTCTAGGTTGCCTCGCTTAGGGGAGGTAGGGGATCTTCTGTCGAGGATCCCGACAAGTTTGGATATCGAGGATCTCCTGGAGACCTTCTGTGTTGCTGGGGCGATTGTGCAAAATAGCGCTTTGAGCCTGAGATCTTTCTGAGAGTGGGACATGCAGGCTGTTGGGGCTTGTGTTTTGCGGGTGTTGGGTGCTGTGGCACCACATCGTTTGTCGGGGGGACAAACAATGATGGTGGATTCTGTGTTGAGGGGGACCTACTACGTGTGGGGTCAGATGTTTTTGGCTGGTGTCCAGAGAGATCTGGACAAGGTCAGTCGGGAGGGGGGATATTTTTGCTATGTCTCCTTCCTATGTTGTTTCTTCTTTGAGCGGGTACCGAATTTGAGGCCGTGGGTGTTGGTTCGAGACGGGTTGGTGAGCGAGCCACGCATGGTGCGGTGGGGGAAAATGATGCCTCGCAGTGGTGGTGGTATCCGCGGGTTCTTGTCACAGGATATGTATGAGTAGTGGGAGCAGATCTCCCTGCTGATTGATGACTATCCATATGCTGGTATGGATTATCGAGGAGATCCGGAGATGCCTCGAGCCTAGGGACAGTCTTGGGGTTTAGATGGTATGCTTTTGTGTTTTGTTCTCTACTATATCATGTGTTTTAGATGTTTTTGTTATGATTATAGTTAGATATTTATATGATGGTTCACTTGCGTGATTGTGCAGATGTTGGTCCTGTACCATTGGCCGACCATGTGATTCGTAGGGGACGGGCGATGGTGGTCATTCCACCTCCTGTAGCGGTACTGCCTCCTCATGCTCGAGGAGTTGGGCCTCGCGGTCGAGGAGCTGGGCCTCGAGATGATGTCGTGGAGGGTGTCCGAGAGACGCTAGACATGATGTTGGCAGGATTTCCAGAGGATGGGTGGAGGGATTTGGATTGGGACATCGTCGAGCGTTGTTTCGATGCGCCTCGTGAGTGGTGCTCGATCTTGCTCAGAGCAGCATTGCAGCCAAACGTTAAGGTGACTTATGCTCATTTGGAGAGCTGCGGCTAGGAGACCGGTCACGGCATCGTTTTTAGCTTGGTTGTTGGTGGCGGCACCTATGCACACTCCATCGATGTGGATCAACTCATGTGAAGAGCATATATTACCCAAGCTGTGGAGGCCAGATTGGGGGACCAACGGCTTGCACCATCAGTGAAACCGACGTAGCAGAGTGGAACAGGATCCATCTGTGGTCATGCAGAAAAAAAAATATTTAAGTTTTTTGAATTTTTTGTGAAAAACAAAATAAGACTATACAATAATGGATGGTGGTGTCCATTAGATTTTCTATGGGTAAAATCGCTTAAGGTACAACCTGTTGCATGGGTTGCGTAGGGGCTTGCCTTCTGAATCGGTCAGAATGTATGTCCCCTATCTGAGGCAAGTGTGTATAATGTATGGGCCTTGCCACATGGACACAAACTTTCCTTTTTCAGTTTTGTCATGAGCTTGGTCATAGTCGAGGACAAGAACCCCTTCAGTAAAATTTCTTGGGTGGACATGTTTGTCGTAACTTAGTTTGGATCGGTTCTTGGTTGCTTCCATGGTTTGGAGGGTTGTGCGCCGATCTTCATCGGCTTGCTCCAGGAGTAGTAAGTGTTGCTCAATTGGGGAAGTGTCCGGTAGGAGCTCAACGGCCATATGTAGGGTTGGAATCTGGCACTCGATGGGGAGGACGGATTCGACACCGTGAACTAGATGGGAAGGGGTAAAACCGGTGGTAGTTTTGGTTGACGTGCAGTATGCCCATAGTGTCGGGAAGAGCATGTGGTGCCAATTTGATTTGTGTTTGTCCACAGTGCACTGGAGGATGGCCTTCAAAATTTTATTAATCGCTTCGAGTTGGCCATTTCCTTGGGGGTAGTAGGCGGAGGAGAAATGGTGTTCAAATTTCAGTAAGGTTGATAATTCTCTCCAAATGGAATCTTCGAAGTGAGAGCCGTGGTCTGAGATGAGTTGCTTTGGAACTCCAAAACGAGCGATAACATGGTTGAGGAAAAAATGTGCTGCAGTGTCAGCTTTGCAATTGTAAGTTAGCATGGCTTCCGCCCACTTGGTGAAATAATCTACAGCCACAATGATGTGTTTATGACCGCTGGCTGACGTGGGATTGCAATCTAGGAAGTCGATGGCCCATTTGCAGAATTGTCTGATAGTGACAACTGGATGAAGGGGGGCGGGTGGGGTTCTTGCCTTGGGGGCAAAAAGTTGGTAGTTTTGACAATGTTTGACTGTGGTGATGCAATTAGTAAATAATGAAGGCCAAAAGTAACCTACGCGGATGATCTTTTGGGCGGTGGCCATGCCGGAGAAGTGGCCAACCAAAGCACTGCTATGGCAGTCATTAAGGACTTGTTCTGCCTCATTATGAGATAGGCAACGTTGTAAGATGGTATCGACATTGCGTTGATAAAGTACATCGCCTAATAGGAGATATCGGGGGGTGTGGTGTCGTATATGACGGTGTCCGTCATGATCGATGTGGGGTCGAAATTTTTGTGTGCAAAGGTAGATTAAAATGTCGCCCTACCATGGGTCGTTAGAAGAAATGATGAAAATGTGATCGTCAATGAGATCCATTTGGATAGTGGGTAATGATGAAGAGGATGGGATATTTGTGATGAGTTGAGCAAGTGCTAGGGCCTTGGTGCTCTTTTGGGTTTTGAAAGTTAGGTCGTATTCTTGCAAGATAATCACCCATTTAGCTACGCAGCCTTGAAGGAGGCGATGCGTCAAGAGGTAAACCATTGTATTGGAATTGGCTACAACCGTGGTGTGGCTCAGGAGAATGTAATGTCCCAGCTTTTGTACTGAAAAGATGATGGAGAGGTCCATCTTTTCTTCATGTGGGTAGCGTAGAGGTGGGCCTGACAAGGTCTGGCTCACATAGTAGATGACATGCTCTTGGTGAGCAGTATCTTCTTGCACAAGAACTTGAGATACGGCATATTCGGATGCTGAAACATAGAGGGTGAAATATTTTGTGAAATCTGGAGGAGAGATCAATGGGGCATTTGTGAGTGCTTTCTTTAAGTCGGTGAAAGTTGTTTCTACTTGTTGGTCCCATATGAAATGGGTATGCAGACGTAGTAGTCATAGGAAACCGTGGACTGTTGTGGCATAGTTAGGGACAAAGTGGTGGAGGAAGTTGGACCTCCCTTGAAGTCTTTGAAGTTGTCTTAATGTACGGGGTGACGGTAAGTCTACAATGGCTTGGACTTTCAAGGGGCCTACAGTGATGCCTTTGTCTGAAATAACGAACCCCAGCAGGAAACCTGATGTAACGCAAAAGACACACTTGAGAGGGTTCAAGTGGATGTTGTATTTACAACAACACAAGAAAACTTGTCGAAGGTCATCTAAATGGTCAGAATGTTTCTTGGATCGAGCGGTGAGGTCATCCAGATAAAATTTTATGATTCTGTGTAGATCGTGGAAGCAATAAGTCATGGCGCGTTGGAAAGTGGCTCCAACATTCTTGAGACCAAAAGGCATGACGCGATAGGCAAAGGTGCCCCATGGGGTAGTGAAAGCTATCTTGTATTGATCTTCTTTATGGATTTTGATTTGGTTATATTCGGAGAAACCGTCCATAAAAGAAAGGACCTCATGTCCTGCACATTCATCGATTAGTTGGTCAATGAAAGGTGTGGGTAAGTTGTCTTTGGGACAAGCAAGGTTGAGGTATCGGAAATCAGTACAAACGCGTATGGTGCCCACTTTTTTGTTTACTGGCACTGGGTTTGAAACCCGGGTGGTGTAGGCAATAGGATATATGAATCCTGCTTTTTTGAGTTTCTCAATCTCAGCCTTAACAGCTGGGAGCTTGGATAGGTGAATTGGTCGTTGTTTATGTCGGACAGGAGGCACATTGGGCCAAGTGTCGATGTGATGTTCCACAATTATGGGATCGAGGCCAGGCATCTCGGTGTAAGACCAAGCGAAGACATCACAAAATTCTTGAAAGAGTTTCTTATATGCCTGAGTTTCCACTTGAGTGCATGATGCGCCTAGCGAGATGAGCTTAGGTTTTCTAGGTGTGGTGGAAATGTCAATTTGTATAATAGGGGAAATGTTGGACATGTTCCCCTCTTCGAAGGCATCTAGTGCTGGGATGGCATCTTTGAACCAATCAACATTAGTTGGTAGGAAATATTTCAATTCGACTGATAGTTGGTTTTATGCCATGGATGTAGACTCCTCAGGGAGGAAGTATGAGCGATGATGCATATCGTCCCAAGGGTAGTCCGGTGCAGTGAGTGTTTCTAGAATTTGCTCATCAATACAAAAGTAATCAGACCATAAATCAATGGGTTTTGGTTTGTATGTGGTTGAAATCATATAGATGGTATTGATTTATTCTGAAGAAGATGATTTAGGAGGGTATATCTCCTCGATGTGGGGAGGAGATATCTCTAAGTCGGCATTGTTCATCTTGTATAAGGATGCTCTATAATCTAGGAGATCAAGGCAGTGGTGCGAATAATGGCCATAAATGCCACATATCGCACAAGGGTGGTTAGTGCGGAGCGTTTTGTCGCGAGGTTGAGGAGATGGCTCAAGTCTTACCATTGGAATTCCGGTGTCATCATCCAACATATTCATGTGTTCTTGGAGTGTAGGTAATTGTGGACATTGATGAGTGGCATGGCCTGCGTCATCACACAACGAGCACTTAGGGGGAATGCAAATAGTTGGGGGGTTTTTAGCTACCTTGGGGGTTGCTAGGGGGTGCGAGTTATGGATCCAGTGTTATAAGTTGGTGGGCCTCTGGTCCCTGTGTTCCATAACGGAGGTGGGTCGTTTCTGGATGTTGATGCCATAGTCACTATTGAGGGTGGTATGTTGTGCAGATGAGCGATAGGAGGGGGTGGGTGGTTGGTAGTAGGGATAGGTTGTACCGGCTGTAAAATAACAGTCGGGGTCGGTGGGGGGCTCGGAGCAGGTAAGTACCATATAGGTATCCCTAATGTTAAACCAGGAAGGTTGAGTGTAGCCATTACTGGCGAACTGATAACTCCAGAAAATGGGAACAAGAACGGGATAGTATGAATTGGCGTTGTGCCAATATGAGTAGGCACTGTGGGTGTTTGTGGTAGTGACGAAGGCTACTGTGTGGTGTGTGACAGGGTGCACAAATACGATGTTTTTGTTATCAGTAAAGGTGGTGAGATCGATGGAAATGTGGAAGTCATAGGTGACTCGGTGTAGATTCCAGGACCAATTGACGACACAAATGATGTTGGTGTGGTTTGAATGGTTTGTTCAATCCTTGGTAGCAGATTTTGAGGGGCTGCAGGGGCGTTAGGATCATAATATGTGAGTTGATCAATCTTGATAACGTGTCCTTCATGTGTGAACATCATGAGGCAAAAAATTGATGAAGCCACTGCTTTCATTTTGTACATATAGCTACGTCCAAGAAGGAGGTTGTAGTCGAGCTGGGCATTGATCACTTTGATGTCGATAAGAATTAATTTGCCGCCTAGTTCTATGGGTACATTCGCTAAGAGGCCTTGTGGTTGAGCTAAGCATCCGTCGTAAGCTCGTAATGCTGTGATGGATGGTTGTAAAGAGGGGGAGCCAAGTTTCTGCCACACAAGGGTGGACATAACGCAGGTTGAAGCTCCTTCATCGATGATGCATCGATGCACAACAAGGTTTCGAATGTTTACTAATACTTGGAAAGCCAAATTTGATGGCAATCGAGGTTCGGCTTGGTCTAAGTCGAAAGCCATCATGTGTGTGTCATCAGGGTCTACTCCTCTGATGGCGGATAGTAGTAGTTTTCGTTGTGCAGGCCATGTTTTCAGTACCTCTAAAGCAGACATAGCAGCGGGGGATTGTGCTAGGTCTTCCACGACATTATAATTGGATGTTGCGCGAGCATTAGGATTGTTGTTAATCCTTCACAAAGGGATGTGAGGGATTTTAGGTCCTCTATCCAACGGCATATTTGGTATGTGTAGTGGTTGATCTGGTGGAAGGGAGGTATGCGTCAGTGGGAGGAGTTTTTGGGGGTGGGCCATACTGATTCCTGCAAGTTTGGAGGTTAATGTCATTGGATGACATCATTAATAAAGGGTGTGTGCCTAGATCCGTATGCTGATAATCAGTTGCAGCATAGGTGATTTGCTGCTGGGATGTAGCAAATCCTTGTGGGGGATCCATAGGGCGAGTATTTACTACTCCCTGGTTTGGCAATGGGTTTTGTAATATCATGGTTTGCGGTTGATTAAGTGGAGCTGGCTGTCTAGCGTGGCCCTGGCGTTGGGCATCGTCATCCCAAAGTTTACGTGCTTTCTCTAAATGGGGGCAGTTGTGAGTGTAATGTCCATAGACTCCACATATAGAACATGAATGGTTTATTCTCAGGTTATTGTTTTTTGGCTGCTTGGGATGACGATCAGAATTCTGTTTGGGAGGAACAACATTGTTATTATTTGGAGGATTGGGAGGTGGTGGACCCTGATTATGTTGTTGGTTGTTGCTGCGGTTACGTCCTCTTCCACGGTTTTGTTGTCCACCCTGGTTGCGTTGGTTGTTTTGATGTAGGGGCTGATTGTGTTGTGTGTGCACTTGCCCTTAAGTAGTGGGAGGATTTTGGGGTGCCATAGGTGAGGGAGTAGGTTGCGGTGGATAATAAGTTGGTGGGGCTAGAGGTGGTCCAGTTGCCTACTGGGGTTGTTGGTAACCTTGACCTATTGGAAGTGATGGGTTAGCTGGTGTAGCTTGTTGTGGGTAATACATTGGTTGGGCCAGTAAATGAATTGGGTTCTGGGTGGCCGGTTGGTTATATTATGTGGGTGGTACATATGTTGATGGTGTTTTCCCATAGCAATGTTGTGGACAAGAGGGTCCATGAGTGTGATGAGTCTGATTCGTTGGAGCGTATGAAGTTGTTGCTCTAGAATTAGATGTAGCCCTAGAGAGGTTTGGGGCATTTATGGTGCTCACCATTCTAAAAGGTTTATTTTGTGTCGTGACTTGGCCGATAATACCATCAGCAGCATGTGATGCCCCCAGAGCATCACCGCGTGAAGAATCACCTCGTGGGGCGTCTGGGATGATGGTGTAGAGATAGCCTGACTGGGAATAAATCAGGTTGAATTGCTGAGCTTTTAAGATAGCTTCTTCCTCTGACTGGGGTTGTTTGGGAGCTATGTCTTTGGCTATGAGGGTTAGGAGTGACTTAAGAAACCAGTCCAAAAATATACGGTCATCCAGTTTTATCTTAAAGACGCTACAATGCTTGCGCTACTCATGGATATGGTCGGTGATGTGGGTAGCTGTGTTTTGTCTGCAAGACAATAGTATTTCAACTCTTGCATCATAGCGTACAGGTAGCTGAAAAAACTGAAGGAAAGTGGAGGTGAGAGATGTAAATGTATGGTGGGTCCCATGTAGTTGTTCGATGTACCACTTGGCTGCAGAGTGAGTGAATGTTCGTTGCAACAGTCTTAGTCTAATGGAGTCACCCACTATGGAGTTAGATGAACACCATAGGTGAAATGACATTATGTGGTTTTGGGGATCTTCCCCAGGTTTTTCTTCAAACTTGGGAATGTTCG